>OY757312.1:158166415-158766415 GCA_963583905.1 Stenurella melanura | reverse complement strand
TAAAGCGTTAAAAAGACTAAGAATATAATGAACGAAAATAAGCAGTTCAGAAATTAACTCAAAGTCACGGATTTCACATAAAAAAGCTATTAGATATTTAATGGAAGAAGTTAAAAAATTAAATTTAAATTTTAGATTTTATTTTCCATGGGCATTATTGTGTTAATTTTTGATTTTCGAAATGACGCGTATTCCAGTTCCTGGTAAAGAGTTATACCACCACATCACTTCTCATAATTTTCTAGACGAAATTGTCGTTGTCCATATAGAACTTGTGTTTTGTAATTCAAATTCCACATTCACAGAGGATGTGGTAATCTCTGTCGTCCTCTTGCGTCCTCATTAAACATTCCTCTTTTAAATAAGTGTATTTTCAGAGCACGGTGTCCTGCCTGTTAGGAAACCTGCCATTGTACACAGCTGATTCCCAGTCAGTTACAATAGTTCTTCAGCCTTCCTCTGAGAAGGTCGTATAATACCGATTTTTCCATATTAATGCCCACTTATTTTGACTCAATAATTTTCGTGTTGATTTTTAACCCATTGCCTTATTTGCCACGTACGTAATTTTAGGCACTTCCAGGATCGATCCTTATTTGTACAGAGCCTCATATTATTATTTCTTACACAATGTCATATTTTAACCTCTGAAAAACGAAGGTGTACAAGTAATATACTGAACTGCGAGTTCCCTATTTACCAGTTTCAGTACTCTGCTCCGCCGTTGATACGTCAGTAGTATATCGTATAAGTTCCTCTGGTCTATTATTGTAGTCGGTTTCTTCGAACCACGATTCTCACCTTGAGTACCTGTAAAAAGCATAGTCACATATTATATTGAATATTTACAACTTATTTCTTACACAAAAATTTATAAAATGCATCGTTAGCAAATTTACTATACTATAGGTACTGGGTGTAACAGGATCATAATATACCCGACTTTTCTCCTTTAGTTTTGAAGATAATTGATAGAAATTCAGGATACACTACATACATAATAAGCGGTACTTTTTGACATACGATTGATTTTTTTTCACTTTCGATTTCACCGGAAGTGACACTAACTTTCGATTTTTAAATGGAACAACCTATATATTATTGCATTTTTGGGTTCTGCATAATTTGCTGAATCCAACGATGTCAAATAAGTGACATTTCAAACATCAATTTGTTTAATAATATAATTTTTAGTTTTCCATTTAAGTGTGCCATGACGGTTCCGATTTATTCTAAATGACCCGTATATGCTACAAAAATCGAAATCCAGTTAAAAACACTAAATTACGTGATTTATGAGCAAATAAAATTCACCAAAATTATTTTTGGGGCAAAACTCAATTTTTTCAAATAGAACCATATCGGTACCATAGTACCATTTATTAGTACTATTAACAAGGAATTTATTCATATGTCGTATTGAAATGTGCGATAAATACAAACAAAATTGCAGCTAAAAGAAAATAAGAAAATACATTTTTGCTCTAATTAAATGTTAAGAAGTAACTAAGGTGGCTTTGGAAACAATGAAATATTGTCAAACATTTGTTGGTTTAACGGTGTTTTTATTGTGTCTAAAAATTGTTTGAAATTCTTGTTAATTACATTCAAAATGCCGCAAATTTATACAAGAGATGAAAAAGTGGACATGTTAATTATTATATTATGGACCTTTATGGCAGATAGACAATGTCCAGCGAAAAATTATTTTAAACGTGTTGAAAACCAATTCCCAAGAGAGCCCAACAATGATCCCGAAGAAAACTTCATTATTGACGAAGCTACGGAAATTAATGTTTTGGCTCGAACAGAAGTTGATAAGACTGCTCCTTTAAGGCAAGTTGGGTTTGAATTGAACATCAGTCACCAAACAGTAAGCCGAGTTTTGCACAAATACCACTATAAATCTTTTAAATACCAATTGCACCAGCATTTGTACGAAAGTGATTACGAACGTAGGATGAAATATTGCAATTGGATTTTGCATAGTAAGCCAAGGTTTACAAATCTGGGTTTATTTAAGAAAATCAAAATTTATTATGGGAGGGTAACTTTCAAGTGCGGTTCGGTTTCAATGTTTGGCTTGGAATAATCGGTAGTAGAATCATTGGCTCAATAATATTTGAAGGACCTCAGAGTAGCTATTCTATAATTTCAGTGAACGTGAGCATTTGTCGTGAGATCCCTTCCCAGGGAAACAAAAACACTATTTTGTAACTACAGTGACTACGTGTGGACGTGAAGTGATCCTTCCAGCGTTGCCAACAGTTGCTCCTACAATTCAACCAATAGAATTGCCGCAACGCCATGATCGAAGGTCGTGCGTTGTATGAGGGGAAATGCATCTTGTCAAAATGCGAGTTTCTGACATTCAAAATGATCTACTATTTCGTAAAAGTGACATAATTTTCTGTTAGACTAGGAACAACATCAAAGATTCATTTCAAACGGATGAATAATGCCTTAAAATATATATTGATTAAATGGGTGGAAAAACAGCCGCAGCATCTGTGGAACATTTACAAATCAGTTCACAGGAAGATGCGAAAAATGTGGGAAAGAGTAGCAACCACTTTAAATGCTGTCTGTGGGAACCAATAAAAATAATTAGGAGCAATGGAGAAATGTAAATTTAATTTATAATACAATAATTGGATTGTACATAATCTGACTTGTATAATAAATTGTATAATATCCCTGAGCATCTTCTTTATTTATTTAATTATAAAAGCCCTATCTGCTAAGTTGAAGGGATTACTCATGCAATGAAGTTGTCGCTTTTCTGAGGATTTTTCCAGCAATCTGAAGGTCTCATAGTGCCTCATTGATAATTTAGTAAACCAGCAATATTCATCGCCCTTTAGTCCCTACAGTTTAAGTAACACAAAACTCGTTGTATGATCTAACAGAAAAATAGCTTCAAATAAACAAATATCATGCCACCGACATCCACATAGAATGGCAGTTTGCTCAAAAGTGAGGTTATACTTTCATCCTCTCAAGCGTGAACGGTACCGTTTCCTACAATTTACCAAGAGAAGTAAGTTTCCCGATTTTTGGCGTGATGTGACCGCTCCCATAGTTACAGAATACGCTATTTTGGATTTCAAGAGAACTCCGCCCACTTTCTTATGAAAACATGTGCTCACATCACATCACACCGATACAGAATAGCTACCCTGACTGGTGCCACATACTTGAGATTCCTGGAAAACGAGATTGAGGACATTTTAGATGAGTTACTTTTAGATTTAGGACAGGGAATGTAGTTCCAACAAGATGGCGCCCCTCCCCATAATTCAAGGATAGTAATTGATTACCTTCAACGAAGATTCGGAGAAAACGTAATTTTGACGAATGGTCCTGTAAGATGGCCTCCAAGGTCACCTGATTTAACGCTCCTTGATTGCTTTGTTTGGGGTCATTTAAAAAATATTGTCTATGCAACCGCCGTTACAACCCGTGAAGACCTGGATCTACGAGTAAGACGAGCAATTAATAGCATAACGGCCCAGCAATTGGCGAACGTTTTTCGAGAAACAGCTATGCGAGTTCAGAAGTGCATTGACGTTAATGGACAGCACTTTGAACAACTGTTGTAATGTTTTGTGTTCATTTTTTGTATTACAAAACCACCTTATGCGTAACAAGGTAATTAGAATAAAATTGCATTTTCTTATTTCCTTTTAGCTGTAATTTTGTTTGTATTTATCGCACATTTTAATACGACATATGAATAAATTCCTTATTAATAGTACTAAGAAATGGTACCACGGTACCGATGTGGTTCCATTTGAAAAAAAATGAGTTTTGTCCCAAAAACAATTTTGGTGAATTTTATTTGCTCATAAATCACGTAATTTAGTGTTTTTAGCGGGATTTCGATTTTTGTAGCATTGCATTGACCATTTAGAAAAAATCGGAACCGTCATGGCACACTTAAATGGAAAATTAAAAATTATATTATAAAATAAATTGATGTTCGAAATGTCACTTATTTGGCATCGTTGGAATCAGATAATTATACAGAATTCAAAAATGCAATATATGTAGGGTGTTCCATTCAAAAATCAAAAGTTAGTGTCACTTCCGGCGAAACCGAAAATAAAAAAAAAAAATCAGTTGTGTCAAAAAGTGCCGGTTTTATGTATGTAATATATCCTAAATTTCGATCAATTATCTTCAAAGCTAAAGGAGAAAGAGGGGGTATACCACGATCCTGTTACACAAAAATAAGACCATAAAAAATGATTTACAAATATAAAGTAATAAATCAAATCCAGTATCAATAATTCTTTAATTTATAAAACACTCAGTATACAAGTAATTTCTAATAACCGTAAATATTGTAAAGCTATAACAACTACAATGATTTAATTAATAATATTAAACAATAGTAACCCTGTATGCACTCTACATTTTAGATATACCGGGTGAGTCACGAATTGCGCTCGCCCCGATATTTCCTAAAATATTTGGAATAGAAAATTGAAATTCGAAGGCCTTATTACACGACTAAAATGCCATCTTTTCAATAAAAAATCAAGTTTGGTGCACATCCGGTTTGACCGGAAATGCCCACAACTTTCGATTTTTAAATGGAACACCCTATATATTTTTACATTTTTGGAATCTAGAGGAAATTTTGAATACAGTACATCCATTTTGGTCACTTTTTGATAAACATTAAAAATTTTATTAAAAAATCTATTTCTGAATCCAGAGTGCTGTGGTGCCCAAAATATATTTTAGTTTGTGTGCTACGTTACTATAAAAATAAAATGAGCAATATGATTGCATTACTTAATTCTCTAGAGGCGTTTAAAATTTTTAAATGTGATTTTTACCCACTAACTCGGTTTTTTTAAATGGGAATTTAATCGTTCACCAACATTTTTAAATACGTCATTTTCATACGAATCTAATGATACCAAAATTTTGAAAATCCGCTCTGAAATATTTGAGATTTCAGCCAAAATACAATGCAACCAAGCTTTTAGAAACATGCGGCTAATAGATAATAGATTAGTGGGCTTTGGACACTAAAATGGCACATTTCTGTGTACATCTGGTAACCTAATAACATTGGAAAAATCATAGTAGCCATTGAATGTAATTGGCTGAAATCTCAAATATTTCTGAGCGGATTTTCAAAATTTTGGTATCATTAGATTTGTATGAAAATGAGGTATTTAAAAATGTTGGTGAACGATTAAATTCCCATTTAAAAAACCGAGTTAGTGGGTAAAATTCACATTTAAAAATTTTAAACGCCTCTAGAGAATTAAGTAATGCAATAATATTGCTCGTTTTATTTTTATAGTAACGTAGCACACAAACTAAAATATATTTTGGGCACCACAGCACACTGGATTCAGAAATAGATTTTTTAATAAAATTTTTAATGTTTAACAAAAAGTGACCAAAATGGATGTATTGTATTCAAAATTTCCTCTAGATTCCAAAAATGTAAAAATATATAGGGTGTTCCATTTAAAAATCGAAAGTTGTGGGCATTTTCGGTCAAACCGGATGTGCACCAAACTTGATTTTTTATTTAAAAGATGGAATTTTAGTCGTGTAATAAGGCCTCCAAATTTCAATTTTCTATTCCAAATATTTTAGGAAATATCGGGGCGAGCGCAATTCATGACTCACCCGGTATATCAAGGTTAAATGGAAGAACAAGGTCTACAATATTAATTGTAGAAACTGAACTCCGCCTTCTGTTGACAACATATTGTTATTAAGAGACTTTAAATATAAACAGATATTTTTGTTATTTTATGATGATAAAGTCATTATTATTATGTGTAATTTGCGGATCATTATTCAAAATACAAATATAATGTATTCAGTGTAGACTTCCTTGTTTGAAGTTTCTTCCCTATCATGTGCTTATATTAAGATTTTCGTTAATTTTATAAATTGTCGTATTATTGTTATAGTATATTCCCACAAATTTGAATGATATGATATTTGAATATTAATCGAAAAACAAATAGTACGTATTTTCATATTTATATCATATATATGTTTGAAGGACATTATGACATCAACTAATTGAGAAGACCAAATCGGCTATGTTGTTGCTTAGCAGATAAATTTAGTTTTAAATCAACAAATTAGGTTATTTCCTACATAGGCCTAATAATTTTTGTTAACTTAACACCTCTCCAAAGCCTTGTTATAGCCATCGAAACTTGTGATCATATTATATTTAGGAATAATACGATCCGTTCTCATATCGCATTTTCATTTAGTCGTGGGTGTTGTTATGACTTTTCAAAGTAGGTTTATCATGCGTTCATAAAAATAGCAGAGTACATGACGTGGCAGGAGTGTCGATATAATTATCTGTTTCCAAAATAATCAGTAAAATCTACTATTTGGCACCAAGTTCAGAGGGCTGTAGCTCCCTTAGGAAGCATTTTCGGACACATGTTTGTAGGAACATTCAAGCAATGCCCTTTATATTTTTACTATTAGTATTAGTAAGTGCTATTACTCTACTTAATAAAAATGTGTTAATATTCTCACGAAAATTAAAGTTAAACTCGCATTTAGGTTAAACTATTTATGAAATAAGTCGATGGTAATTGAAAAAGAGCTTCGCGGTATTGCATTTTCTTCCCATGGTACGTAGGAACATCTATCATATCTAAGTATAATCTGTTTGATATAAATCAATATAAAGCATATTGTTACCTCGAGTGTTTATACGTTAAACATTGAAGTGTATTGTCATTAATAAATTAGAATAGTCAACTGCTGCTTAAAAATTCCACGTCTCGTGACATTCTAAGCCTTATTGAAACGAGTTTTGTATTTATTACGCCGACATACAATTGTTATACCAGAGAAACATTTTTTGATGAATAATTCCAGTTAAAGCATTCTAATTAATAATAGAGATAGTGGATTGTATTGTATATGCCGACCTCAAAACTGTACTCCTGAATAAATCTCCAGTCAATGTATTCACGTTAATCCCTTACAGAGATAAAATAGTTTAAAGTTCATTGGAAATATTGATCCGTTTTTAGATTTTTCATGAACAAAAAAAAACAGGTTTTAAATATAAGGTATATCAGTGAATTTGATAAATTTTACCGCAAAAATGTATATCCGGAAGTTTTGGAGATCACTACTAAAAACGAATATAACACCTAATTTATACTGAAACATTACTCAGGGCAATTACATGCCATATTCACTCACTGCAATCCAGATGGTGTCATCAGCGAACCCCAAATTAGAAAGCTTACCACCGACACCAAAAGACGATTGATGTAAAACGCAACTCTGTCTAATGCTTTTACCAACTTTATATTTGTCGGTGTTGTCAACTTTCAACAAAACTGAGTTTTCTTCATCAGACGATGAATAAAAACTAGATGTCAGAGTATTTCCAACTCTAACACAGTCCATAAGGAATATATTTTTCGAAAATTATATCTAACTTGTTACATTATTATTAAAGCTATATTAAATTGTTTAAAAAAGCCATGTACAGGGCTTTTTATTTATTTATTTTTCAATAGGATACATATTTAATAGGGGTCTTGTATACCTAGATTTGTACATTTCGTTTCGAACAATCACCATTTTTACTTCCCTCGCATACCAAAGGGAAGTATTGCATTCGAGAAAAAATCACTCTCCGAGATTTTTTCGAATTTTCACGTTTCAGATTACGTAATTACGAAAATATAGCTTTTTCAATTCCGTCAGTCTGTCTGTCTGTCGATCTTCCTGTCTGTCCATCGGTCTGTCTGTCTGTTGGTACATTAACTAAAAAACTACTTGACGGAGAACAGTCAAATTTGGAAGACGCTACTGTCAGCGAAGAAATGGTTAAACTTTCACTGGAAAATATACAGGGTGGACCGTCTAAAGGGAATAATTAATGAAAAAAAATTTTTTTGCTCAAATTTAAAATTTCCACGATCCATGACACTCTGAATCTATTCCTGAAAAAAAATTTGTTTGAAAATTTTTTTTACTAACATTTTTGAAAAAATTTTTACCACCAGAATAGACGGCCACGTTTTATGGCATTCTAAACCTAATTAAAATAAAAAAAAAATTGAACATTTTTTCGAAAAAATTTGTAATCTATTTTTGCCTTTACTATTGAATAGATGGAAAATTTTGCTTTGTCCAAATTTAAAATTTCCACGTTACATGGCATTCTAAGCCTATTTTTACCATTAGAATAGATGGAAACAAATTTTTTTTGCTCAAATTTAAAATTTCCACGTCTCGTGACATTCTAAGCCTTATTGAAACATATTCTTTATAGGATTTTGCAAACAGCATAAAAAATAACTATCTATAACTTAAAAAAAATATATGTAAAAATATTAATGAAATCCTTGCATCCTTTCGATAACCTGAATTCTGGTTATGCTAGCAAATCAAAATCCTAAAATGAATTTGTCTAATTTCTTATTTGACAATTCTCATTCTAACACTAGCATCCACACAGTCTCCTACGGCCATCCAAATTAAACTAGTATCTACATAACCCCCTATGATCATGAAGATTCAGTTAAAAATGAGAACAAAGGCCTAAAATGAATTTATTCATCTACCTTGTCTTAAGCATTTTTCATTCTAATGGATTTACATTACATAAAGCCACTCATAAAGATGTTTCATGCAAAACCAATACCTATGAATAAGTGCGAAATAATTATATTTGACATTGACTGATAAAAACAACCTCACCTATCTATTAGCAGGCCCGTCGCCAGGGGTGAGGCAACGAGGCAGCTGCTTCAGGCGGCCGTTTTGAAGGGGCGGCCGACTTGGGATTATATTTCACTTTTTCGATTTTTTGGCACTTATATCAATTGAACATGAACTTGCAGAGAGTTTGGATTATGAAGAAATGAATTTTCGGAGAAAAAATCAAGAAAATTTTTTAAATTGTAGGTATCTTTTCTTCATACTCTAAATTAACTGCAATTCATGTTCAATGGATATTATGACATGACTTGTAGACTTATGACCAGACCCCGGCTCCGAGGTAGTTATGACGTAAAAGCCAGAGTCGGCTTTGCGCAATATGAACTATATATATAAACATTTTCATGCGCAATTATACAATAATTTACCTTATAATTATATCTAGTGAATTCCGTAATATTTAAAGGTAAATGGCCCCGAAACGGTTATAAGTCATACTTTGATGCACTTATTGTTGGATGCACAAACACAAATGCCTAGTAACTATACCTTATTCGAATAATAAAAATATATTATTTGCACGTGTTCTAAATAGTCCGAAATAAAACTCCGGCGCTTGTCACTGAATATCCCACTTGTGTTGTGAAAAAGGATCGTTCAACCGTTCAACGTCTACCGATGTAATCGGCGCACATTTAAAATAAGTATAGTTTCTTATAGATGGCCGATTTATGTCCGGCATTGAACAGTCCACTTCTTTGCCACGCAGAAAAATGTTGATAAACCGGGATTGTTTCTTAACACTGTTATGTATCCAATTTGTATTTCACTCAGCAATATTCCCTGATACTCTAAAAATATATTGACGTAGATCAAACACCTATAATGTTAATTGCATCAATTACTGTATACTGATCTGTTTCCGGCTTATGTTGAACGTTGCGTGTAGTTCAGACAAAACTTGTTTTAAAATGTTCAAATTGCATGTCCACGAAAATGGCACAGAAAAGTTCTACACCGTTAAACCGCAGTTCCAGAAAATCTTAAATCTACGAAAGTACTGTTTCATTTAATGAAAAGCCACTCGACCCCATAACAAATCACGACACATTTGCTTCTATCAAATGTACTGACAAGTGTTGACTCCAGAATGCGTATGTGCATATGAAACAATCTCACATGGCATTGGTCATTGTGTAATAAATTAATAATAATTGTTGGACCTTTTTATTTCAAATGCTTTCTGTATGTTTCAAGTCTTCTGACAAATATAAAACGCAAACTGCTGTTTATTTTACTATCATTATTGTTTATCGTATCCTATTTGCTGTCGTAAAAAAGCAGAGAGTGACAAGCGTGGCGGTGACTTTGTGGTGTCGAAAATTCTCCTTATATTTTTTTAAATTATAGTGCCTTATATTATGTGCACAGATAAAAATATTTTAAATTGAAAATTGTTTAATATAATTGGGAAAAAACATATGGGAGATATTTACATTTCCTTAACTGATATAAAAAGTTGAATTGGCGTATGCCGTTTAAAGCGCCGAGTTTTTTGTTTTCAATCAGACAATCAGACCGATACGCGACGCTGCAGGTATATATATAATGTGCCGCCGAAGTCTGGTGTTTTTTATCCATCAGTTTCAGTAAAGATCTCTTACATCTACTTGCTCAACTATACCAAAAAAATAATTTCTCTAAACCAATAATACATTATTTATTTATTATTTTATGAGTTTTATGCCATACTTTTTATTTATTACCGTAAAAGTATTTATTTGTTTCCTATAAATAATGTATTCATTTGCTTATGTGAATCATGCAAAACATTATATTTATCTGTGTGTGAAGACCGTCTCTGGCATAACTACTTTTGCGCCGGGCTCTGCTTATGACGGTGATGGTTTTTATACTTTTTACTTTTTTGTTAAATCTGTGTGTATGCACTTAATTTGTAACAATAAACATGTTAGTTTTTTAATGGTAGATTTTTTTAATCACATACTTTAACTAAAGATAAAGGGCGGCACTTTCTGAGTTTGCCTCAGGCGGCCAAAGCTCTAGAGACGGACCTGCTATTAGCTAACTAGTATTGGAGCCTATATATTCTTTGAAAATTAAAAAAAAAATAAAAAAATTTGTAAATTTTTGCCCACGACAAAATAGAAAATAGATGATGGAAATAATTTGTTTTTGCCCAAATTTAAAATTTTCACGTTTCATGACATTTTAAAACTATTTAAAAAAAATCTAAAAAAAGAAATAAAAAAAATTGTTGAAAATATTTTAATCACTGCTATAGAACAGATGGTGAACATCTTTTTTACCGCTTGATTACATGAAAAAATATTTTGTTTGCTCAAATTTATAATTTCCACGATTCATAACATTCTAAACCTATAAAAAAAAATAATAAAAAATTTTTAACCACAGGTATACTTCCACTCCACTACGTGAATGTGGAATTGAAAATGTCAGATGGCAATAATGTTTGGCATATGCACCCATTACAGTTTTATTGAAAAATGTACAGGATGGTCTTCCCAAGAAATAATTCAACCATAGTGGACTTTTGTAAAGGTATTTGCGCAAGCCTTCCATATTTGGCACCTGTTAATTAGTATTGAATTTTTGCTGTCGGATGACCATTCTGTATATTTTGTTTACCAAAGTTATCATGTTTTCTTTGTAATAATAGTGATAACTATATTCCGATTATTATTCTCAATGTCATTTCGTAATTAATAATTTTTTGGAGTGACCGCCATGCACAAATAAAGAGTAGTATAGTTCTGTGTAAATACCTTTACCGATTTTTTATTTTTGTAGTACCACTAATACGGCCGAAAATATTTGCAAAAAAGCCGAGAATGAATTTAGTCATACGTCTTTATATGTAATCTTCAGAGTCCAGCAAAAAGATCTCCTCCAAACGCTTTTCACGAGGTTTATTTTTTATGTATGACACTGCGTAGTTGAAACGTTTAAACATGATAGAAAGGTACATTTGTCAACTTAAATCCGTGTATTAAGATACTTGATTTTAATTATATCAAAATAGATTTAGATTAAAATAACATTTTTATTGTTGTACGTAATATCCCAAGTATGATAAAAAAAAACAATATGACTATATTTTTAGATATCGGAAATTAAAAAATGATTAAATATAACATTTTTACCAGACTTTACTAGAACAACTTTAGCTAAAAAAGGACTTATGATAAAGTATCAACTTATATCTGGGTTTGATAAACAATTCAACATAAGTAGAAGATGCAGTTGGGCGTTAGCCGACTGCGTGGCCGACACTTTTACGTGAAAAACACAGTCATTAGTTTCTTTATTTTTATCGTTTAAATAGATATCATCGCCAATACAGCCTTTACTTGTCCTGCAAAAGTTAAAAAGACATCTTACACCATCTTAAAGTAAAATCGATATATCACCTTACCTATATTGAAATAAAATCGATATATTCTGTATTGTCAAAAAGGAAAATAAACTATTATTATTATTATTATTATTATTATTACCTAGTCTTGTCAAACCCCAAGAGACACGTATTACAGTCTTGATATACAGGGTGTAATTAGTTTCATGTCAGTAAAAAAAAAACTGGTGGTAGGGGATGACAAGACACACAAAAAAACCTTATATAACACGGGGTCTAAAACTCATAGTTTTGGAGAAAAAAAATTAACAAAAATTTCGCAATTTTTCAATAAAATCTTTTGAGAACTGCTGGAATATTGAGGTAGGTTTAAATCGTCGCGCGTGTCTTTGCCTATGGCTATGATACTCAATATTTGTGTAGATAGCTATATAATGTCGGCGGTCTTTAGCGGTGCGGTAAATAAGATGAAAGACGTCGACGTTTTCTGAGTGTTTAGTAGATCTGATTTGAAGAAAACTATACTCTGACTCTCCCTTGTGCAATATTTTAGTTTCTGTGGGTGTGTCGTTATGTACACACGTTCAACCCGCCGTTCGTTGTTTTTGTTATTTTTGAATTTCGGGTCGCTGTGTATTTATAGTGAAGATTTATTTTAGGTATTGACTTTACCGTTCAAGTCCGTTAAATTCTTGATTATGTACAGACACAACTTACTTGTTCGTTCTTTGTGTATTCCGTTTTGGATTTTGGACCAAGTTTTTCTTTTATTTTTCTTTATTGACAACGTTAGTTGATAGTTTATTGTTTAGTGTTGAACGAAGTACGTATGTCCTTAATTCGACGTAGAGCACTGTGTATGGATGCAGATGCAGAATTCGAATAATTTACTTAGGTGGTAAGCTTTTAACCCAGGAGACTCATTTATGTTACAAACGTTAATAAATCACATTTAAATATTCTAAATTATAAACATTAATCTAATATTTTGTTCCAAATTAAAAGACACACATGTAAAGAAATGCTCTGTTTAAACTTCTACGGCCATTATTTGCTTGCAGTTGTGCAGGAAAAGATAACGAATTATTTACCTCTTCATAATTGTCTCAGTTCGGTTGAGGCGGTCCATCAAAGGCGGTCGATGATCCAAGGCCTTTGCACTTTTTTATGACAATTTAAAAGTTGTATAATTGGTAACTACAAGTTCATTGACCAAGAAAAGCAATGGTTCTCAATTATTTTCTACATTAATATTAAAAAAAATATATTAAAGAAGTTGACCTAGGTCAGTTTTTTTCAAAGTGCCCCTAGAGGGAAAAGTCATAAAGGTTTTTTGTTTGTCTAGTCGGTCCCCATTACCAGTTTTTTGTAATGACATGAAACTGATTACACCCTATTACACAGCCCCACAAAAAAAGTTTTTGATCTGGATGACTGACCATGGCATTCCTATGTATTTTTCGACACTGAATGCGAATCCGAGGTCAAAAAAATTCCTATACCTACCCGTCAATTTTTGTGTCGATTCAAAAACATCCCTTCAATAAGGTAAATTTATGAATATAAGTAAGTACCTACCATTAAGGAATGAATGGGAACATTTTATCTCTCGTATTTTTGTTTTTTAACGGTAAGGGCTTCAGCGAGGGGGTAACTATTCCCCCGAAGGGATTGCTACACCCTCTGCACCCCTTTTGGACACAGAACTGCATCATAAAAGCTTTTGGCTTACAAGCTCTTGAGAATGCAGAAAGATATGGTAGAGGGTGAATGCCGCTCCGGAACCAAGCCTCCAATAGGGTGTAAACCACCCCCCTTGCTGGACAAGGAACAGCTGGACAAGGAACACGGGTGGAGGGAGATTTGGGAGAGCAATATTGATCAAAGTTTCAGCCCCATAGAAAAATTATTTTGACACGTGGTCATAAAAAGAAACATATACAGTGTGACCCATTTTGAACTGAAACACCCCTGTAAAAAATGTGTCTATTACCTGACTTTAACGGGACTTTTTTTAAAAGATAGGCCATCGAAAGCTCTACTTTACGGCAAGAATTTAGACATAAATTTTAATCTTCAAGACCTACTATGATTTTTTTTCAATGTCAAATATGGACAAATTTGACTAGCGATTTTATTCTATAAAATCTAACTGTACCACTGGATTCAGAAACATCTGAAATGGGTAAATTCAAAATTTCGTGAAAAAATAATGACAGATTTATGACTAAATTAATGTAGGTAATATTTCATTAGTATATTAAAGTATAAGTGGATATTAAGGTCTTTAAAACACGCGCGATTTTTCGAGCGTATTATTACTATAAAAAATGGAAATAAGAATTAAGAATGTAAAATGGTTGAATTCGTGATGTGACATCAAGATACCTGTCAGTGTCAAATGAGGAATACAAAAATTAATTTGCAATCTGTCACATAGGATTAATTATTGTCACTATAGTTGTTACTGATTGTATATAGCTTTAAAATGAGTTCTAACACTGATTACTTAAATAGAAAAGCAGTTAATGATGCAAAAATTCCTGTCAGATCAATAATTAAAAAGTTGACATTTTGACTCGGGTTGTAGTTGTTGTCATGGTAACTTTAAAACACACGCGTTTTTAAAACTTGGATTTAAACACTCTGAGGCGTAAGTACTTTATAGCATATTATGTAACAAGTTTTATAAACGTCATTTTAGTCACGAGTTTTATTAATTGCGAGCGACGCGTAGCGGAGCGAGTGTTTAATAAAATGAGTGACTAACAAGTTTATAAAACGTGTTGCATACTATACTTTTTCTACGACAGCAAATATCTAAATAAAAAATTTGGAAGTTATTTTAATATTTCATTTATTAACGTATCAATAACATGGTAACAGTAAAAAGTTTATATGCACGTTCGTATTGACTTTTAGATTTTTCTGGCAGCAAACTAGCAGTTGCCGATGCCGCTGCTTGAGTAATTTCGGGCGGAGTACCAATGAAAACATCTTCTTCACTTTCACTGTCGTTTAGGCTCATTTTTTTCCAAAAAATACAAAATTACTTGTCTCTTGTCACAACGCGTCGATTTATTTTGACAGATTGATGACAAGAATTACGGAAAACTAACTTGATTTTTGCCATTAAAATATCTTGAATTAACCTCAGCCGTGACTAATATTTCGTTGCTAAGTTCGGCCTGTGACTAAAATGCACGAAGTCACGGTTTCTCGAAAGCGTGTTTAAAGGATTATTTAGCGTCATGGAAACGTATACGATAAACGCCATTTTAAAGATGGAAGTAGAAAAAATAAGAAAATAGGGTACCAATAAAAAAAAACTTTTACATTATTTTTTTCTAAAAATCGAAGTAGCCCATGAAAAATAAACAATAGAATGATAAATTAAGTGGATAGTTTTAATGAACATTGTCTTTTAAACAAACTCAATCATATTTGAGTTAAAAACATGTATGAACAATTGAAAGTAATAATAATTAGGTATTTAATAAACAAAATAACAACACATTACAACATCACACTAAAACGAAAACACCATAATACCATTCGTCTTAAATATTTGTAGCCTCTACAAGGCCGCCGTTTATTTCGATGCACTTGTCGAATCGTTTTTTAATATTTTTTACGACATTCTGTAATTGTTGCCGGGTAACTTCTGCACAAGCTTGTCTTATTCTTGCACACAAATCTTCTCTATTACTCGAGCGTGACCTGTAAATTTTAGATTTTATTAAACCTCATAAAAAGATATCCATCGGTGATGTCCAGGGATCGGGAGGCCATCCAATTAATGGGCTACCTCGACCTATCCATCGATTAGGAAAGTTAGCATTAGGCCATCTGATAACCACTCTGACATTGTGGACAGGGCTGCCATCTAATTGAATGTATAGATGTACTCTTTCTTGTATTGAAAGTTCATGTAGCATATTCCAAAATTCGTCTCTTAGGAACTGTAGAAATTGCATGCCATTCTAATTACCTTAAAAAAAGAAAGGACCAATGATTGTTTCATTAAGTAGCCCACATCAAACATTAACTTTTTGGGAATATTGTCTTTTACAATTAATGACCCACTCTGGGTTTTTTATAGCCCAAAACCTACAATTTTGTGACGATACCACCCCGTGTATGGTAAAAGTTGAATTATCACTGAATAAAGTAGTTTTCAAATAATTTCTGTTATTAAGATACTCTCCTTGAGCCCACAAGCAAAATTCCATCTGCGTTTCATCATCACCAGCTCCCAAAATATGTAAAAACTTGGGTTGAATGGTTTTATCCTATTCTTTTTAAGGCATCGGCGAGAATAGTATATTTGATTGTCGTTCGCGTATAAATGTACTTTACAAAGATTTAAACAGCTTTATATTACATGTGTATATGCAAAACAACATAGGGCCAGGAATTGATCCTTGTAGTACTCCACATAATATATATATTTACATAATTTGATGTACCAATGCTTGTTTCTATAAACTGAGATCTATTATTCAAATAACTCTTAATAAAATTAATATCACTCTCGGAAAATCCAATATAAGTATTGTAAAATAATGAATCAAATTTCATGACTAATCGTGTCGAGCACCTTTGAATAATCTAATAAAATTAAGGCTGTTGTTTTTCCTGAGTCAATGTAATCCATGACATAATAGAATAGAATATTATATCATTTGTTAATATGATCACGGATTTGAAAATTGATCATTTTTCTTCAGTACTTTGGACAACACTGGAAGAATGCTAATAGATCGAAGTTCACTAAAGTTGGAAATGTCATTATTTTTAGATAGCGGAACAACACATAATATTTTCCAAGAATCTGGGAAAAGGCCCTCTAAAAGGCAAGAGTTTATAATATTAATAATAAAGGGGAAAATATGTAGACAACAAAAGTAACATGTCAATGTTTATTAGATCCGACTTTATAGATTTGGATTTTATTTCTACTACTAAATATTTATAAATAAATAATCGCATCTTATACTGGTACAAATGAAAATAGACAGTTAAAATTTAGTTTTTAGGTTTTGATTATAATACTGTAATTGTTCATTGTCCAGAAGAGATGAATTTCTAGAATATTGTAAAAAATGTGAGTTGATTTCGTCAGGTTTATAATATTTCAGGAAGTGTGTTCGTTGCCGCTTTATTATCAATATTAAGTTCCTTCAGTTTCTTCCAGAGATTTGGCATTATTGCCATTATTATTTATACAAAATTCAAGATAACTTTTTTTCATTAGCTATGGCAATGTTGGTTTGTTTTCGTAGACTTTTGTAATAATTCCAGTGCTCGATGTTTTTGGTCTTATTAAATCTCTTGAATGCCTTGTCCCTTAATAACATCATTTTTACTTCCCTCGCATACCGAAGGGAAGTATTGTATTCGAGAAAAAATCACCCTCCGAGATTTTTTCGGATTCTGACGTTTCAGATCACGGAGATTACGAAAATATAGGTTTTTCAATTCCGTCTGTCGGTCTGTCTGTCTGTCTGTCTGTTGGTGCATTTACTAAAAAATTACTTGACGGAGAGCAGTCAAATTTGGTGGGTAGTTGACGCTACTGTCAGCGCAGAAATGGTAGAAATTTCACTGGAAAATATACAGGGTGGACCGTCTAAATGGAATAAATAGTGAAAAAAATTTTTTTTCGCTCAAATTTAAAATTTCCACGTTTCATGACGCGCTAATCCTATTTCGGGAAAAAAAATGTTTGAAAATTTTTTTCACCAACATTTTTGAAAAAATTTTTACCAAGATGAAAAAAATTTTTTTTGCTCAAATTTAAAATTTCCACGTTTCATGACACGCTAATCCTATTTCGGGAAAAAAAATTTTTGAACATTTTTTTCACCACTAAAATAGAATTTTTTTTTTTCTTTAAATTTAAAATTTCCACGGTTCATGGCATTCTAAGCCTAATTAAAAAAAAAAAATTTTTGAAAATTTTTTTTACCAACATTTTTGAAAATTTTTTTACCACTAAATAGATGAAAAATGTTTTTTTCGTCAAATTTAAAATGTCCACGTTTCATAGGGTTCTGAATTTATTTAAAAGAAAAATTAGAATTTTTTTTACTTGCTATTTTAAAAAAATTATACCACGAAAACAGATTTTTTTTTTCTTTGTTCAGATTTAAACTATCCACGTTTCCATGGCATTCTAAAACTATTCTAACAAATTTAAAAATGTTTTTGAAAAAAAAATAAAAAAAAATTGAAAACATTTTTAATCTATTTATCAGTACTATAGAATAGACGAAAACATTGTTTTGTTCAAATTTAAAATTTCCACGTTTCATGACATTCCAAACCAATATCGGAAAAAAAATGTTTGCAACATTTTGTTATAAATTTGGAAAAAAATTTAACACTAAAACAGATGGAAACATTTTTTTTTGCTCAAATTTAAAATTTTCACGTTTCATAGCATTCTAAACCTATTTCAAAAAATACATATAATTTTTAAATTTTAAACTTTTTTTACCACTAATATAGAATAGAAGGAAACTTTCCTTTTTGCTCTAATTTGAAATTTCTACGTTTGACATTTTAAAACCAATATTAGAAGAAAACAATTTGAAAATTTTTTACCAACATTTTTGAAAAATTTTAAAAAATTGAAATTTTTTAACCACCACTGTACTTCCACTCCATTACGTGAATGTTGGATTGGAATATAACAGACGGCAAAAATATCTGGCATATGCACCTATTATACTTTGATTGAAAAATATACAGGGTGGTCATCCTAAGAAATAATTCAGTCATGGTGGACATTTGTAAAGGTATTTGCGCAAGCCTGCCATATGTGGCACCTGCTATTTAGTATTGAACTTTTGTTGTTGGATGAACAATCTGTATATTTTTTTGACCAAAGCTTATCAAGTTTTCTTTGTAATAATAGCAATAACTATATCCCGATTATTCTCAATGTCATTTCGTAATTATTAATTTTTTAGAGTGACCGCCATGCACAAATAACGAGGGAAGTTCTGTGTAAATACCTTTACCGATTTTTTAAATATACCATTCTTTAAAATTTTCACAAATGAATGTTTTAGATAATTTTTAGTACCCTGTGTATACATTCTGAAAAATTATTTTGGGATTTCCCGTAAAAAGAGTCTATGTTTATAATTATTATTTAACTAAGTTATCGGCTTGGTGCGATGAAAATGATCACCTAAATGTTGGCAAGTGCAATGTTATGAGTTATACAACCAAGGAATCCCCAATCATATATAATTACAATGTTAACGGCGACACGCTTAACAGGCCACGTTCAAGGATCTAGGTGTAATCTTTGACAACAATAAATTAACCTTCACTAACCATATTGATGCTGTGATTTCGCGTGCATATAGAATGTTAGGCTTCATCTTGCGTAACAGCCATGACTTTAATGATGCGAAAACCCCAAAGATGCTTTATTTTGCTTTCTCTCGATCTAAGCTGGAGTATGCTTCACTTGTTTGGCAATCTGGGTATAACACTCATAACGATAAATTGGAAAACATTCAGTGATATTTTTAAACTGGAAAACTGAAGGTACATATCCACCAATTGGAGCTTCTCAAAATCAATTACTTGAAAAATTTGATATTACTAGTCTTTGCATAGCGTTTTCTAGATTAAATTATGCATAATAAAATAGATTGTAGTGAAATATTAGGCCAACTGAACTTTTAAGTACCACGGATTAATTCTCGTCATTCTCATAGCTTTTATTTATCCACTCCTAGATTCAACGCATGAAAGTTTTCTCCTCTGTAGAATATTTGAACCAGTTATGAAACTCATTGCAGTAAATTGGACATATTTGCCTAGCAGCCAAAAATTTTATTTACTGTCGTACAGTCGACGAACCGCTTTCATAATTTCTACTTGTACTGCTTATTTAGGTTAGGTTAGGTTAAGTTGGTTTAGATTTCCATCCTATAAATGGTCTTGTACTGTTGGATGTTGTATGATTAAGTAAATAAATGATCAGTTAAAAATAAGAAAATAATAAATTTAGTTTTATTTCCCTCGCATACCTAAGGGAAATATTGTATTCGAGAAAAAGTCACCCTCCGAGCTTTATTCGGATTTACACGTTTCAGATCACGTAGATTACGAAAATATAGGTTTTTCAATTCCTTCAGTCTGTCTGTCTGTCTATTGGTGCATTATCTAAAAAACTGCTTGACGGATAATAGTCAAGTTTGGTAGGTAGTTGCCTCTACTACCAGCGAAAAAATGGTTGAACTTTCACTGGAAAATATACAGGCTGGACCATCTAAAGGGAATAAATAACGAAAAAAAATTTTTTTGCTCAAATTTAAAAAGTCCACGTTTCATGATATTCTAAATTTCAGAAAAAAAAATTCAAAACTTTTTGAAAATGTTCTTACCAGTTTTTTGGCTCAAATTTAATATTTCCCCGTTTCATGACATTCTAAATTTATTTCATAAAACAAATTTTCAAAAAGAAAAATTTTTCAAATATTTTAAAATATATTTTTGCTAATAGAATAAATATATGATGGAAAAAATTTTTTGCTCAAATTTAAAATTTCCACGTTTCATGACATTCTAAACTTTTCACACATTCTAAATTTCAAAAACAAAAATTTTTTGAAATTTTTTTTATTAGATACTGTACCAAGAATAAATGGTGGAAAAAATTGTTTTTACATCAAATTGAAAATTTCTACGTTTCATGACATTCTAAATCTATTTCAGAAAAAAAATTTTTTCAAAACTTTCAAATTTAAATTGTTCACGTTCTAAACCTATTTCATAAAAAAAAATGTTTTTAATTGAAAATCCCATGACGATTGTATCATGTGGGTAGGGCCTATGAATTTTTTTCGTTTTTTGGTGTTGGTATTTTAATTGTTACAAGGTGTTGGAAGGTTGTAGGACAATTTCCTAAATTCTTCCAAATACACTACAGAATAATATACAATCCGTAAAAAATTCATACAGTATAAAATCTGAGTAATAACAGAGTTGTTTTATCTTTTAAAAATTTCTCAAAGTTTAATTTGAGCCCTATAGGATTTATTTTGCTCTTTCCCTTGGCCCGCTATCTACTACGCAAAAACAGGCGAATTTTAGGCCTTTTTTGCGGTCATTCTTTGAAAGGTATTTACGCAAGCCTTCCATATTTGGCACCTTTTTATTTAATATTGAATTTTTGCTATCGGATGACCACTCTGTATATTTTTTAGGCCAAAAGTTATCAGGTTTTCTTTGTAATAATACCTTCCGATTACTATTCTCATGTGTGATTTCGTAATTCATAATTTTTTAGAGTGACCACCCTGTATAAATAAAAAGGAAAGTTCTGTGTAAATACCTTTACCGATTTTTTTTATATATCTCTGTACCTATTAGCGGAAGGTAACGATGAAATGGACTCTATTATCTAATACTTTGGTCTTAAAAAGTTTCTAATTATAAAAAAAAACTATGTAGCAAAACTTATGAGACGTCTATTGCAACAAAACTTTGCTAACGTAATAGATGTAACAATCGACTAAAAGTTTTGGTAACTTTTAACGTATGTAATTTTGACAAAATTATCGTTATTATTATATTTTTTGCAGAAACGAAGAGTACATTGTATATGTCAAGCACTTAACACACCAAGCACCCTATCGCTGTGTTTGATGAGAGTTTCGTTAATCACGCTGACATTATTAGGCGATGATTAAATTTATAAATATAACAATTATATCTTTTAATTTCAAAATTTAATTTTGTCTGTTTACCCCCGTCACCTTAGACTCGGTTTTTGTACAAAATGTCTAACTTAAACTATATTTTCAGTTAACATCATCTGCTTCGTGGTTGGGTCATGCCTGACGTGGTCTTCGCCAATCCAATCAAAACTGGAAAGTGCCGAAACAACCCCGTTCGATAGACCCCTCACTCCCGAAGAAATCTCATGGATATCAGCCTTGCTACCACTCGGAGCTGTATTCGGCCCATTCATCTTCGGCTATATGGCCGATAAGATAGGAAGAAAACACACGTTACTAATATGCGGAGTGCCTTTTTTAGTGAGCTTCATCTCTCTATCTTTCGGAAAAGTAGTCGGTATATACTATGCCGCACGATTTCTAAGTGGGCTAGCGGTCGGTGGAGTGTTTACCGTGGTACCCATGTACATGGGTGAAATAGGCGAAAACACGAACAGAGGAGCGCTCGGTTCTTCCATGAACATATTCATTTGTAGTGGACTCACGTTCTCGTACTCTGTTGGTCCATACGTTTCTATAATGGTATACAACTTATCCCTGGCAATATTCCCCGCCTTGTTTTTAGTGCTGTTTTTTCTCCTAGCTCCGGAAAGTCCTCATTACTTTGTTAGCAGACAGGAGCACGATTTAGCTAAGGCGGCGTTACGGAGAATTCGAGGAGAAGGAAACCAAAGTATAGAAAAGGAGCTTATCGAGATTCAAACGAAGATTAAAGAAGAAGGACATGGGACGTTCTTTGACATCTTTAGATCGAGAGGTCTGGTCAAAGCTTTCATTATTTCGGTTTGCCTTGTCGCTTTTCAGCAGCTCTCTGGTATAAACGCCGTCCTGTTTTATGCTCAGAGGATCTTCCAAGAAGCTGGTACAACACTAGAACCTGCCATATGTTCTATTATAATAGGAATTACACAGTTTGTGACAAGCTTTGTGTCTCCATTACTGTCCGACAGGCTCGGCAGGAAAGTTCTTTTGATTTTTTCAGCCGTTGGAATGATTGTATCGGAAGTGCCTTTGGGTTTGTATGGTTACTTGAAAGATCACGACAAAGATGTATCTTCTATTAACTTCTTACCTATATTGTGTCTTATAGCGTATATTATCACGTACAATACTGCGTTCGGCCCGCTGCCATGGGCAATTATGGGTGAGCTATTCCCTTCAAAAGTAAAATCCATCGCTTCGGCCATTACAGCGGCGGTGTGTTGGTTTATCGGTTTCATAATTACAAAATATTTCCAATCGATATCGGATTCGATCGGGATGGGCCCATCTTTTTGGATATTCTCAGGGTTCTGCGCAATGGCTGTTCCATTTTCTATATTCTACGTTATCGAGACGAAGGGGAAAAGTCTGCTAGAGATTCAAAATGCTTTAAACAGTTAGTTGGGGTGCTGTAGGACGATTTTTTAATTATGAACGATTATTATATTTTAGTAATAATCCAGACTGTAAAGTGTACGTTGTACATAGATCTATGTTTTTATATTTTTTTGTAAATAGAGGTATTATTAGGATGTACGTAATATTAAGAATGTTATAATTTGTTAATAAATTACTTGTACAAGTATTACAGTTTGTGTTACTATAATCACACGTTCCTATTTCAACAATATCATCGCAAAATTTCACAATTCATATTTCACCTTCACATAAAAGTATGGTGCACAAAAACTTTAAACTAATAGATAGAAAATGTAATGAAAAATATAGTTATCCTGATAATTGTTTTAAAAAAATTTGTGATACGCAAATTTCCAACTATCACTCCAAAATACAATTATATCGCAGAATTTCTTTTTCTTTAATTTTGATAATAAATTTGAATTCAATAGCAAAATGAAGTGACTTGCATGAAGAAGTCGATAAGACTACTATAACCAAGGAAATTTATGAACTAGTTATTTATTGGTGTACTGTTAGTGAGAAATGTGATATAATTTTTAAATTTAGTACTATGTTGAAAAAAATTAATTATCTATACGTTACTGCCTTCACAGGTAAATAATATAAACTATTAATAATAACTAGAGCCAATGAATATCAGTGAAAAAAAATTAAAATGCCATTTTAAGCTTTTTTAAAATATGCTAAAAATAGTTTACTTACACGTGTTTAAATATATAATCACCACGCTCAAGAATATCATAAATACAAGTGTTTTTGAAAAGAAAAAAGGTTAAATACACGTTTTCTTAAAGCCTATATCTCGCTAAGGGTAGGGTTAGGTAAAATTTGATAAAAGTAAAAAAATGCTTAGAATGGTTCAAAATATGAATTGATAATCAAAGATAATAATCGTAAATACTAGTTTTTTTTTTAAGTATAAGTATACATAGAACAAACAAATAAATAAATATATTACTATCAAAAAGATACTAGTAATTATTTCAACTCATACTAAAGACTTATCATAGATAAGTACAGAAACATACATCTTTCTAAACAAAATACTTTGCCGGCTATATGGCTCGATCAACATTGGATTACAAGAAATAAATATGCACATCATGTGCAGCGTGACTGTCACATAACGCTATTTTTAATTTTAAATTATCCTGTTCAACAAAACCAGAAACAATCAAAAACAAAGACGCTTACCAATAAAAAAACAGTTACATAAAATTTTAATTGTCTAGAAAGGTATATGCTTCTGTACTTATTTATGGTAAGTCTTTAGTAAGAGTTGATATAATTACTAGCATCTTTTTGCTAGTAATATATTTATTTATTTGTTCTACTTTAGAGTAGTCTTACATTGTAGGAAATTTGCATTTGCATTTAATTATAGCTTAAATATACGTTTTGTTAATTTTAAATATATCTTGAGACGGGCGAAAAACACCAAGAATCAAAAAATGCTTATAATTGTCAGAAATATAAATTCCACATATTTTAATTCATGTATCAAACTCCAGTTTACGACCGGAAATCGAAAAAGCACCAGTTTTCGAGACCATGACTTTGGTGGGACCGAGGCTCATGTTGGGGTTAAATGCTTCATTTCCTCGACAATATACAGACTGTCTATTTTACGAGGGCCACACCAAATATCTCGCTTAATATCTATTGTAGAAGAATAAAGTTTTAGAAACAGTTATCCCATTTTTTGTGAGCTATATTTCAGTAAAAAGAAATTTGAAATCCATAGCCTACTTTATGAGATATATTACAAAAACCTGAAAAATAGGAAAACCACAACCGGTTATAGCTCCCTTATTTGAGGAGATACGAAAAAAGTTAAAGGAATGAAAGTTGACGGCAAAGACAATAAGAATAATAACGTGTAACAAAAAAATCGAAAAATGCAGTTGGCTTTGACATACGCTATTGTGCAAAAATGAAAAATACATATCTCAAAGTAGGCCATGACGCCATTAATTCCGTTATTTTTTTCTCATTCCAACGACATAAAACATGTCACAGAAATTTTAACCGATAGTGTCAATATTTAATATTTTACGAATACCATAATTCATATAATTGAATCGTAACAATCAGCTGTGCCATAATTAGTGAAAAACAATGTATACAGTTATTAATAAATTTGACAGGTTGTCACTGTTGTATGTTGTATGTTGCGTTGTCGAGTTCTAAGACAAATTTTATATCAGTAATTATGGTGTACACCAATAATAACAAATTCGATATGATTAGCATTTATTGTCAGTGCAATTTTGACGCTGAGATGGCAGTCACGGTTTACGGAGATACATTTCCAGATGCTCCGCAGCCAAATCGAACTATGTTTAGGAAGTTAGTTCAAAATCTAAAAACCCACGGTTCATTTTCAAAAAAAGTAGTAAGGCGAGCGCATGTTGCGGATAATGTAAGAAAAGTGAGTAGAGTAATGAATTATGAAACATTTTCTTTATAGGATTTTGCAAACAGTGGAAAGAAAAGCTATCTATGAGAATTAAAGGAAAAACTATATATATAAAAATAATAATGAAATCTTTGCATTCTTTCGATAACCTGACTTCTGGTTATGCTAGCAAGTAAAATTCTGATTTGCCATTAAAATTTCTGTGACATGTTTTATATCGTTGGAATGAGAAAAAAATAACGGAATTAATGGCGTCATGGTCTACTTTGAGATATGTATTTTTCATTTTTGCACAATAGCGTATGTCAAAGCCAACTGCATTTTTCGATTTTTTTTGTTACACGTTATTATTCTTATTGTCTTTGCCGTCAACTTTCATTCCTTTAACTTTTTTCGTATCTCCTCAAATAAGGAAGCTATAACCGTTTGTGGTTTTCCTATTTTTCAGGTTTTTGTAATATATCTCATAAAGTAGGCTATGGATTTCAAATTTCTTTTTACTGAAATATAGCTCACAAAAAATGGGATAACTGTTTCTAAAACTTTATTCTTCTACAATAGATATTAAGCGAGATATTTGGTGTGGCCCTCGTAAAATAGACAGTCTGTATATAATACTGCTTGAGGCAAATATGCCCTACAGTTTATATCTTCTCGATTTATGAATAGATATCGCAAATGCTAAGCGCAGAGGAAACTGACTCCCACGAAAGCGAAAAGGCATTCTAGGTAATATCAAAAGATGATAAATTAATACATATTAATATTCATATTCAGTCTTTAGTTTGTTCATTTATGACTTCCAAATATAAACTTTCATGTAAATTTCGCACAATAGGGTGTGTGCACTATATAACAATTCACTTCAAATGATGCATTAATATCAAGTAATACGTAAATATGAAAGCCTAAACGCATTCATATTAATCATATCATGAGATTAAAATAAATATTTAATAAACAAATCGACCTAAAATTCAAATGTTTGAATGATTTCGAAAACATCATGTGACGTCATACATCTTATGTGTGAAGTTAGCAACGCTTTGCTGGCAACGCGTTGCTAACTTCACACGCATTTATATGGGAGATGACGTCACGTGGCGTCAACGGGAGACAACGGAAATAAGTTTTGAGCCAATGTTAAAAGCAATATATTATTAATGTCATTAATATAAGTCAGAAATATGAGTAGAGTAGCAAATAAGTGGTATTTTGTGCCAACATGCAGAAATACTTCTATAAATGCCAACAATAATAACTTTATAAGTGTTCCTAAAACCAATTATTCCCGAAGAATGAAATGATTTGAAGCAGAGAATCGGAATGTTCCCAAATCGAAATCGGCATTTTATTGTTGTGAAGATCATTTTAATGTAAGTACAATTTATTTGTTATTATCATGATAGAAACTAATTGACAATAGCTAAATGACTCATTACCCTTAATATTGTATAATAGATATATACTACCCTTAGAATTATGCTTGTAATGGTATGATATGTATTTTGAATTGAAACTAATAATCTAATTACTTAGTTATATTTAACCCTATGAACTCCCACCTATGTTATATATTAATACAAGATATAAATATGCTTCTTTATTATTTTCAGCTTGAGGAAGACATGAACAATTACATGCGATACAAACTTATGGGAGGATATATGATTTTGAAGGAGGATGTAGTTCCACGCATATTTACCTACCAACCAGAAACAAAAAGAGATGCGTCTGCACCAGAACAATCTCTCCCTTTAAAGAGGCAAAGAGAACAGTTAGTTGGGTAGGCTTTAATGCAGGACACGAATTCGAATATATTAGAAGATGTATCACTCGTTACAGATTGTCATCAATCCAAAAGCACTGAGCAGGTCAGATTAAACGAACATGTGATGAAACATGTCTATCAACAAGATGATATTCAAATTGTGCTGGCTAAAAATATGGAAACGATATATAATGAACAGGAATATTTATCACCAGTTGTAAATTTTGATCAACCCAGTACGAGCACTGATCAGGTCAGATTAGATGCAGACAAACATGTGTTAGAACAATTTTATCAACAAGGCATAGGTCAAATTATACAGACGACTAAAAGTGTGGGGATGCAGGCCAAACCATTCTTTCGTAGTAAATATGTGACATGTAAAATTGAAAGTGATGTGAGACACAGAGCTTCCTTAACAGGAAAAGTTTCGTATCCAATGATGTTGTTAACTTCACCAATAAATAATAAATAATATTAGTCCAAATAAATAGTTTTTATTCAATCAAGTTCAGTTCAGTTCAGTGACATCATCAAACTCAAAACTTATTTCCATTGCCAAATTAAATTGAAAGGGTGAAGTTGGTAATGCGTTGCTGGCAACGCGTTTGCTAACTTCACTTAAGTCGTAGAACGTGTTTTTGACAGATTGTAGATTGACATATATGATGAGTGATGTCACATATTTATAGGATATAGGTTTGCCCTTTCTGGTGGCGAATATTTAATTCAAAACTAAATTTCTTTTAAAATTACTTAAAAACCTTTTTTTGCCGAAAAATTGTTTCAGCTATACTAAATACCATGAGTACTTTATAATTTTCGATTAAAAAAAAATTGTGCACACATCCTATTACTCTTGGCCCACATATTGAATCCGCAGAAAATATTTAAATTTCGAAAGACAATAATTATTGCCCCTAAATTTAAAAGTAGTTAAGGAATGTGCGGATATTTCACAAAAATTTGAAGTGGTGCTGGTAGTTGTAAAGCATCGTTGTCACTGTCCAATACAAAATTTCATTTTGAAAAAATCATTATCGAATATCTTAACTTTGAATCAAAAGAATTAAACTTAAATAAAAGTGTTGGTGAGTACGAATTTTAAAATATATCTATTTCAAAATTATTTTCAGCCAACATCATCTACTTTGTCGTTGGGACGTCCTCATCGTGGAGCTCGTCAGCGCTACTGAAACTAGAAGACCCAGATACAACTCCCTTTGACAAAGCCTTATCTTCCGAAGAAGCCTCTTGGATCGTCTCTGTGGTGGCGCTGGGAGCTATATTTGGCTCGTTCGTTTATGGTTACATCGTTGATAAAATAGGAAGAAAGTACACCTTACTAATATGTGGACTGTCTTTCTTGGTACACTATCTTCTGTTGATCTTTGGAAAGGTAGTTGCTTTATATTATGCAGCAAGATTAATTTGCGGATTAGCTGTTGGAGGCGTCTATACTGTTGGACCGATGTATATGGGCGAGATAGCTGAAGACTCAAACAGAGGATCTCTTGGCTCCTTAATGAACGTATTCAATTGCCTTGGAGCTTTGTTTTCTTATTCCACTGGCCCGTACGTCCCTTTTTGGGTTTTCAATTTAATTTTAGCGATATTCGCAGGAGCATACTTAGTATTGTTTTTCTTTTTAGCCCCAGAAAGTCCTCTTTATTACGTTAGTAAACAAAAACATGAGTTGGCTAAATCGGCTTTACAGAAAGTTCGAAGGCATGATGATGAAGGTCTAGAAAAGGAACTAGTCGAAATAGAAGCAAAAATTCGAAAAGAACAAGAAGAAGAACGAGGAACGATCACTGATATTTTTAAATCAAAAGGTTTGACTAGAGCTCTCGTTATTTGTGTTTGTCTTGTTGGAATTCAAGAGCTTTCTGGAATCCTAGCAGTTCTGTCTTATGCTGAAAGTATCTTCAAGCAAGCTGGCAGCAGTTTGGAACCAGCTGTGTGTTCGATTATCATTGGAGGGATTCAATTCGGAGCAAGTTTTGTAACCCCCTTGTTAGCCGACAGACTTGGTAGGAAAACCCTTTTACTTTTTTCAGCTGTAGGGATGATAATATCCGAGGTACCATTGGGTGTGTACGGTTATCTAAAAGATCACGATAAAGATGTTTCTTCTATAAACTTCTTACCCTTATTATGTCTAGTAGTGTACATTATTACGTACAATTGTGCATTCGCTACGATACCTTGGACTATTATGGGCGAAATGTTTCCTTCAAACGTAAAATCAATTGCTTCCTCTATAACTGGTTCATTCTGTGGGATTATGGGTTTCCTTATATCGAAATATTTCCAATCCATCTCAGATTCGATTGGAATGGGTCCAACGTTTTGGATATTCTCAGCATTCTGCATACTTGCAGTTCCATTCTGCAAATTTTATGTTATCGAAACGAAAGGAAAAAGCTTACAAGAGATTCAAGATGCACTAAACAGGTAATAAATAGTGTCCAACCTCTTGTAAGCTTGTGCCGGTTTAATTGAATATATAATATATTAATGCTTTAGCAGACACCTAGATTATATAAACTTGTTTTGTACTTTTTTACTGTTTATTAAGAATAATAAATAAATTATTCTTCAATGAAAATGCGTGTTTTACTATAAGTTATTTTTTAACATCAAACAGAAAAGAAAATGGAAATACGTCCTTTTTGATCTGTCCATTTAGACATATTCAATTAAAACTGTCCAATAGAATTTTTAAGTGCCTCATAATGAAAGTTTTGTTTGCTTTTTGTCAACCCCTTTAATAATAAAGTGAGGGTAGTGTGGGGGGTTGAAAAATATTATAAAATGAGGCCTTGGCTTCTAGTATATATACCAAAACTTAAGCTACTGTACTCCTACCAACTCGCTTTATTTATTTTCCCCTAATTACCCTTATTTTACCCCCAGCCTTTCATCAGAATTAGCGCAAATAACCTAGTTCCAGATCTCGTCATAATACTCATGTGTACCAAATTTCAAGTAAATATCTTAAACCGCCTCTGTGAAAACACGCGGACAAAAAAAAGTTACAGACTGACAGGCAGACATAAAATGTTTTCCTACCAATGCGAGAATAATTTAGCCTAAATTCCAGCTTGAAAATTTTTTTTTACAAAAGTTATGAAAGAATTTTGAATAATGAAAAAAATTGATTTTCTCCAATGTGAATGAGCCGAATCCGGGAGCTAAAATATATGTGGTCCAGGGCGTTATGTCGATTATAAAAAAAAATGATATTGATGCTCAGTTAATTATATGAAGGGGGTAAAAAAAATATTTTATCCATGACCACCGTATTAGGAAGGTATAACACGTCTATTTTCCGTGGATTAAAGGCCCTTTAATACACTAGTGGATTAAAATTCATATTTCCACGCTTCGAGTTCATAGAATTTTATTTAAAATTATTAGTATTAACATCAACATTTATATCAAGAACGATATTCTTGTCATTTTGACCGGGATTAATCAAATTAACTCGATAGGGTGTTTCTGAATAAGAAATGGAGGGGTCCACAACTTCGGCGATGTTGGTAACCGAGCTGGATGATGTACACGGTAGTACTTGGATTTTTTCAGCGATTGCCATCTTGCTGGAAGTATCCTCCCAGAATTGTCGCTTTTGGGCTAACGAAAATCCCAAATGATATATCATTACCAAACGGCAATATGTTTCGAAGGTCAATGTTTGGTGTGGCATATGGAATTACCATTGGGTCTTTCTTCACCCCTAGAATAAATGGGGAGCCCTTCTTGAATTTGTTACGTGATGAAATTGCCTCGTTCCTTAACAATCTGCCACAGAGTGTTAGAGAAAACCTACATCATGGACTTGATAGTGCTCCGGCTCACAACGTTGGAAGAGTATTTTTAGACATTGATTTTCCGGGCAGATGGATAGGTCGTATAAGTCCAGTTCAGGAGTTTCCCCCGAGGTCTCCCAATCTCACATCTCTTAATTCTATTTGTGGGTCATTTAAAAAATATAAGAACAGACCCTTGTAGCCAGGAAGGATTAGAGGACAGAGTTAGGCAGGCATGTGCTGAAATCACACCTCCTGGTGAGATTCGAAAAGTTATACGACATGCAAGAAGAAGAATTGAACAATGTATTCGTAACGATGGTGGTTTTATAGAAATGGATAGAATCGTTTAAGTTTATTTAGTTCCATATTATTAATATAATTTTCTTGTTCTCGATCTTTCAAATACAAATCACACAAGTAAAATATACTGTTCTAAACAAAAACTGGAGAAAGGGTTTTTCAATTTGGGTAGTCGTTTTGCAATTAAAATTATTTTTTTGTAGACAAAATTTTTTTTTTTGGCGGCCTATACTATATCTCAACTAACTTTGAAACCATTATAACAAAATTTTGTACAAATGGGTTTGTAAAGGTGCTGATTAAGAATACGACTAGATTTTTACTTCCACATCCACGTAAATAGGTTTAGAATGTCATGGAACATCGAGATTTTAAATTTTAAGGAAAAAAAAAATTCTGTCTGTCTGTCGGCCTGGTCTGTCTATCTGTAACTTTTTTTGTCCACACGTCTTCTCCGGAACGGTTTAAGATATTAACTTAAAATTTTGTACACATATATATTATAACAAGATCGGTGAAGGGTTGGGGGGTAAATAGGGGGAAATAAGGGGAAATAAGTAAAGCAAGCTGGTAAAAGTACAGAAACTTGAAATTCGGTGTATGTACTAGAAGCAAAGGCCTCAATTGTTTTTATAATATTTTCCATTAAATAGGGGTATACCGGGTGAGTCACGAATTGCGCTCGCCCCGATATTTCCTAAAATATTTGGAATAGAAAATTGAAATTTGGACGCCTTATTACACGACTAAAATGCCATCTTTTCAATAACAAATGAAGTTTGGTGCACATCTGGTTTGACCGGAAATGCCCACAACTTTCGATTTTTAAATGGAACACCCTATATATTTTTACATTTTTGGAATCTAGAGGAAATTTTGAATACAATACATCCACTTTGGTCACTTTTTGATAAACATTAAAAATTTTATTAAAAAATTTATTTCTGAATCCAGAGTGCTGTGGTGCCCAAAATATATTTTAGTTTGTGTGCTACGTTACTATAAAAATAAAAAGAGCAATATGATTGCATTACTTAATTCTCTAGAGGCGTTTAAAATTTTTAAATGTGATTTTTACCCACTAACTCGGTTTTTTAAATGGGAATTTAAACGTTCAGCAACATTTTTAAATACCTCATTTTCATACGAATCTAATGATACCAAAATTTTGAAAATCCGCTCAGAAATATTTGATATTTCAGCCAAAATACAATGCAACCAAGCTTTTAGAAACATGCGGCTAATAGATGATAGATTAGTGGGCTTTGGAAACTAAAATGGCACATTTCTGTGTAAATCTGGTAACCTAATGACATTGGAAAAATCATAGCAGCCATTGAATGTAATAAAACAATATCAGTTGTCAAACAGATACAAAATAAAGCGTTGCGGAAATCTCTTTGAGTAAAAATTAAAGAAAATGAATAATTTTAGTAGAAATGAAAAGGTCGATATGTTACTATGGAGAGCGTCTCAAAAATTCAACTGCAGAACTGTATCAGCAACGATATCCCAACAGACGTCATCCAAGCAGACACTTGTTTGCCAGAGTGGAACAAGAATTAAGAAACGAACCCAATCAACAAGATGACCATCAAACATTTATTGTAAGTGAGGACAAAGAAATTGATGTATTAGGACAACATCAACAAGGGAATTGTCAATGGAATGCGGCAATAGTCAGTCTTCGGTTTGCAGAATTTTAAAGAAACATAAGTTTCGGTCTTATAAATACCAAATACACCAACATCTTTATGGAGATGATAACGACAGGAGGCTAGTACATTGCAACTGGTTCTTTAATGCAGTACAACAAAACCCAGATTTTCCTTTTAATATTTTATATTCAGATGAAAGTAGATTTACGAACCAAGGTATGTTTAACAGAAATAATACTAGGTACTGGGCTCAAGAAAATCCGAGGTTGGTAGGGCTGGGGAATATTCAGGAAAGATTTGGGTTTAACTGTTGGCTTGGAGTACTTGGAGATCGAATAATTGGACCCATATTTTTTTATGGAACACGTACTGGCGAACGATATTTATTCTTTTTACAAAACCAGACAGCAGAATTTCTTGACTTACTTCCTCTCGCCTATTTACAAAATCTGTTTTTCCAACAACATAATTCCAGAAGAGTGATGGAATATTTAAACAACTTGCATGGTGAACGCCTTATCGCAAATCAAGGTCATATCAGGTGGCCTCCTAGGTCACCTGACTTAACACCCCTCGACTATTATGTATGGGGCACTCTCAAAAATAAAGTTTATAAAACTTCTTCAAATACCCTGCAAAATAAAGTTGTACGGGCTCTTAATGAAATAACGCCGGCTGAATTGCGTAGAGCCATTCAAGTAACTGTACGCAGAGCCGAATTGTGTATAGAAAAAAATGGTGGACATTTTGAACAATATCTATAAATGTCAATTTATGGTTTAATTATATTAATTATTTTAAAGATACCTGTTACCTAGTTTAAGTTTAATTGTTCAAACGGAATTGATTTTTATTTATTTATAGGCCCGATATTTATGTTCATTTAAATAAAACTCTGAAAACCGAACTGATGTCGCATTCTATTGCAAATGTCCTTGTGGATGTAATTGTGTTTACCTCCACATACCTATGCTAAACTTAATTGTAACGTTCTTTGCGATCACAATTATTAAATATTTGATAGCTCAAGATTGCCTATAACTACACGAGTCTGTCTGACAGCTGATATTGTTTTATTACATTCAATGGCTACTATGATTTTTCCAATGTCATTAGGTTACCAGATTTACATAGAAATGTGCCATTTTAGTTTCCAAAGTCCACTAATCTATTATCAATTAGCCGCATGTTTCTAAAAACTTGATGCATTGTATTTTGGCTGAAATCTCAAATATTTCTGAGCGGATTTTCAAAATTTTGGTATCATTAGAATCGTATGAAAATGAGGTATTTAAAAATGTTGGTGAACTATTAAATTCCCATTAAAAAAAAACGAGTTAGTGGGTAAAAATCACATTTAAAAATTTTAAACGCTTCTAGAGAATTAAGTAATGCAATCATATTGCTCTTTTTATTTTTATAGTAACGTAGCACACAAACTAAAACATATTTTGGGCACCACAGCACTCTGGATTCAGAAATAGATATTTTAATAAAATTTTTAATGTTTATCAAAAAGTGACCAAAATGGATGTACTGTATTCAAAATTTCCTCTAGATTCCAAAAATGTAAAAATATATAGGGTGTTCCATTTAAAAATCGAAAGTTGTGGGCATTTTCGGTCAAACCGGATGTGCACCAAACTTATTGAAAAGATGGCATTTTAGTCGTGTAATAAGGCCTCCAAATTTCAATTTTCTCTTCCAAATATTTTAGGAAATATCGGGGCGAGCGCAATTCGTGACTCACCCGGTATAGGGCAAAATAAGTAAAGCAAGCTGGTAAGAGTACAGAAATATGGGATTTGGTGTATATACTAAGGCCTCAGATTTTTTTAAATAATAATTTCCATCTCCCCACCACCCCCACTCCCTTATTAAAAGACATGATAAAATTAAATTGAGATTTTCACTCGAAAGTTAGTACACGTATGTATTGCAATGAAATCTGATTGAGATGATTCCGTTGAAGGGCTGGGAGGTGGTAAGTCGTTAATACCGCAAGACAAGTCAGAAATTTTATTTTTTTACTTTCATATCCACGTAGTGGATTGAAAGTATAGTAATAGTAAAAAAATTTCAATTTTTTTTTTCTTGAATTAGGCTTAGAATATTGTCTGTAATTGTTTATTTGTGGCATATTCAGATTTTCTTACTTTTTATTGGGTATTTTGCCGCTGAAAAATATTTAAAAATTTTAATGTAAAAACCTCTGCGCCAAACGGATCAGACAGAGGTTGGTTCTTGAGTACTTGACTGTTTCAAAAAGTCTCACACCTAAAAATATATAAACTAGAACAATGTTATAAACTAAAAACTGAAAATCAAAGCTATAGGTAGTTAACGTTTCGGAAGACTATGGAAATACATAAACAAAGAACTGTCATGGTTGACGGCCAAAAAAGTTTTGAGAACGGAAGTAGATTCTCTTCCGAAACGTTAACTATACCTATAGCTTTGATTTTCAGTTTTTAGTTTATAACATTGTTCTAGTTTATATATTTTTAGGTGTGAGACTTTTTGAAACAGTCAAGTACTCAAGAACCAACCTCTGTCTGATCCGTTTGGCGCAGAGTTTTTTTCATTAAAATTTTTAAATATTTTTCAGTGGCAAAATACCCAATAAAAAGTAAGAAAATAGGCTTAGAATGTCGAGATTTTAAATTTGAGAGAAAAAATTTTCTGCCTGTTTGTCGGTCTGTAACTTTTCTTGTCAGCACGTTTTCTCCGGAACGGTTTAAGGTATTGACTTGAAATATTGTACATGTATATATTATAACGAGATCTGGAACTGGATTGTCTTTTGAACATATTCGGTGAAGGGTTGGGGGGGTAAATAAGTAAAGCAAGCTGGTAAGAGTACATAAACTTGAAATTTTGTGTATGTACTAGAAGCCGAGGAAATTTTTTTTATAATATTTTCCATCCCCTGCACCCTGAGCTGATAAAATAAAATTGAGATATTCACTTGAAAGGTATACGTATATATTTGAATGACATCTGGAACCAGATTGTAATTTAGGATTATTCCATTGAAGGGTTGGGGGTTAAATAGGGGTAAATAGGGGAAAATAAGTAAAGCAGGCTGGTAAGAGTACAGAAATTTGGGATTTGGTGTATATACTAGAAGCGAGGGTTTTTTAATAATATTTTCCATCTCCCCACCACCCCCACCTTTTTAAAAGAGTTGATAAAATTAAATTGAGATTTCCACTTGAAATTTGGTACACATATGTATTATAACGACATCTGGAACTAGATTATATTTTGACATGATTTCGTTGAAGGAGTGGGGGGAAAGTAGAGGTAAATAGGGAAAAATAAGTAAAACAAACTGTTAAGAGTACAGAAACTTGGGATTTGGTGTATGTGCTAGAAACCTAGGCCTCAAATTTCTTTCTAATATTTTCACACCCCCCCACCTCCATCTCCACCCCCACTACCTCCACTCCATTATTAAAGGGATTGATAACATAAAATTGATATATTCACTTGAAAGTTAGTACACGTATGTATAGTAATGACATTTGATTGAGATGATTCCGTTGAAGGGGTTGGAGGTGATAGGTTGTGAATAGAGCAAAATAAGTAGGCCAAGCTAGAAACTTCATTTTTAACGTATATAGTAGAAACCAACGCCTCAAATTTTTCTACGATATCTGCCCCAAATATTATTAAATTTCTATAACCAATAGTTTCCACATACTAGAGTGCAAATATAGTCAATATGTTTCCTTTAAAGTGACTTGGGCGCGAAATCTTGATGTGGAAGTAGTGATTCCTTAGGCAGCAGTTTTTCTAAAGAAAATCACTAATATAAATTCTCGAAAAACCACGCTTACGTTAGCCTATATACAGGCACGCCAATGATGATTCTCAAATTTTACTAATCAATCATCCAAATTTCAAAAAAATCGCACTTTCTGATATAATATTGGCTCCATGAAACTTGCGACACACATATATTTACGTCCTGGTTGAGTTGGGCAATAGCTATGGCTAACCTCCGTCAGGATGATAATATCAATAAGGTGATCCGCAGTGATATAATATACTGAGATGTTTACATTTACGTTTTCTTTAAATTTTTCCAGCACCACCCCACTTTCTGTTTCAACTGCCACAGCGTTTCACGTCGTGGATGAATGACAGGCTTCGGGCATTGGAGCCGAAATTTCCATGTACAATTAATTATTACCAAAGTGATATTAATTCACTGACTGAAGTAAATGTGTATCGTGCCAAATTCGTTAACGCTCCACTGCAACTTCTACTCGTTGCTGTTTTATAGGGTTGATTTTAATTTGCACCCACAAATTTTCCAAAAGAACATTTTCACGTCCAAGAAAACATTACGTTAGCATTGACTAATGGAAAACTATTATCGATGATACTGATAACTAGTACACGCGTTTCCTATTAAAAGTCAAAACATAATTATATCGTAGAAATAGTTGTGATTTTTTTTTCGTTTTTGATTAGATTTGATTTCAATAGCGAAACGTAGTGAGAAGAAGTCGATAAGATTAACGCGAATTCAGTTAAAATAAATGATTTGTGAAATGCATTTACTAATTAGTTATTTGTTGGGGGTATCTAGAGGAAGAAATGTGATATAATTACCAGACTGGAGACTGATATTGCTGTTATATACGAAAAATGAATTATTCATATATTGCTGCTTTCACAGGTAAATTTTAGACCCTTTCAGTACTATTATTGTGTGTATTATTTAATAATTTCAGTTTATTTCTTTAATTGATCTAATTTTCAATAAAGTCGTGTCTGTTTTTTGTAATAATAAATGCTGTAGACAACTTTTATAGTACAGTTATAGAGTAATCGAATTAGGATGTGGTCGAAAAATGCAAGATACTTCATGTAATGGATAATAATTGACTCATGTAAATGAGCCCAAGAATATTGAATGTCATGCTCAGGCAACACTTTGTATTTAGTGCCACATTGTTTAAATAATTCGCAAAGCTGAGGAAATCAATTTCTCGTAAGAAAAAACTAAGAACTTTAGAAAAAAATGTTTTATATGACAAATGTAGCTAGTAAAAAGACCTACAAAACCCAACAAAAATTTTCAAATAGGTTAATTTGTTTATCCGCAAAATTAAAAAAAATCGACAAAGTGCCATCTTATTTTAATTTTCAATAACTGATGACAAATTAAGCCTTGTGACTTTGAAATTATCGGAAGTTGTACGCCCCAACGTAAAAATCGCTGAAAATTTCAAATCGATATCTTTCAGTGTTTTTGAAAAAGTCATTTGTTTATTAAAAAAGGTGCTTTCGTAAAATTGTTCCAAATTTTTTTGTAGACATTGTAGAGTAACGAATCAAAGTGGATTCGCTTCTTGACAAGTTGTACTATCAGGTACATACATAATTGGTTTTCGCAAATTTAATTGTTTAAAATCGAGTTTGAAAAACATGTACGTTTTAAAGTTATAAACAAATGGAATAACTCATTTATTTTTAATCGTACGTCATGCCACTGTCATGCAACTTTTTCGTTCAAAATTATCTAGAGCACTAGTTTCGTAACCGATAGGGATAATTTCTTTTTAAATACTCATTATTAAATTTCTAAAAAACGTAAAGGAGCCGATTTTTTAATTATGCTAACCTAAATTATTGAGCTTAGCCGAAATGGCCATGATCGATTTAAATTTTAAGAAAACTTTTTTCTTATCCAATTTACATAAATCTTGTTACCAGGGGGTTTTTGAGGTCGCTGAATATGAATCTGATATCCAAATTGTCATAAACCAACCTGCAAGATGACGGGATCAATGGCGGCTATAAAATTCTAAAAAATGATATTTCATTTTCCACCAATTTTTAGCATATTATCACCGCCATTGATTCCGCCACCAGCCATGTTGGTTTATGACAATTTGGATATCAGACTCGATATCAGATTCGTATTAAGAGTTTGATCTCAATTGGGACAGCATAAAAACGAAAACTCCTCTGAGTAAAGTCGGCACATCCTTTATGGGACATCGGCGGCGGCGGTAGAAATGTAAAAATGCTTTAAATACTAAATAATTAATTTTTAATTGTTAAAGGGATTTCTATAATACCTTTATTCAATAAATGTGGTTAATGACAAAATATGTTTATCACATTTGATAAGTCACATAAATGATATGTTAAGGCTACGTCTATTGTCTAGTGACCTTCCTCTCGTTCTAACTTCTAGCGGCAAAGTTATGTAATCTTAGGCGGGAGTTGCATAGATGGTATATAATCGTTTCGAAGGCGCGTAAAGCAGCGACTGCCGTGTTTATCAAATGTTAGGCTATGATACTATGAACTTTGCAGTATCATAATGCTAGACAGGTAGAAAATTTCTACTATTCTATAAAAGAAAGAAAATTTTAAAGGGGGAACTCGTTTCCTGGCATCGGTAATTAGTCTCAGTAGCGGAAATAAGTAGACGTTAAATAAACAAATTTCAAAAAAGCTTTGTCTATGAACTTTAAATAAACAATGTTTCATTCGTCACTATCCGAGTCTTCAGAACTTGAATCGGTATTTACATTAATAATAATTAAATTGATAGGTGGTAATACAGAATATTCGTTTTCCTTTTTTATCACATAAGATACACACTTCCTCCATGTATCGCTTTTGCCTATTCGTCTACTATTATCTTTAAATTTTTTAAGACAGACTCACTTAATTGTGGGGATTGATTATATTGGCGTAGTCTTGTTTTCATATAAGCCCACACCATTTCAATGGGGTTGAAAACGAAACAATATGGAGGCAGACGTAAAATAGTATGATCGTGTGCTTCAAAAATTTTTTCAACGGCATATTCCTTTTTAAAATTTTGCTTTCCAATGAGTTCTAATAAAGTCCTTTCCGTGTTTTTTTCTGGCATTTCCAAGCCTTTACCTTTCATAAATTCAATGATATCGCCTTTTCTTGTGTTGGTGTTCGGAATTTTTGTGTGTTGCTGCGAATGGTATGATGCATTGTCTATAACAATTACATAATTTGGTGGGTTATTTGGTAACAGCTGTTTCTTTGCCCACTTCTCAAATAATTCGGCTGTCATATCTTCTTGGTAGTCGGCAGAGGATTGCTTCATATTTTTAGCAGACAACAACAACGCATTTGGAATAAAACCGTTTTTACTTTCAGCATGTAGCATTATAATTCTTTTTCCCCTAGAACATGGAGCACTTAAATTATACTTTTTGGTGTTATCTACCCAACCGTATTGTACTACATCATGGGTGTCAAACCACGTTTCGTCAAGATAAATTATGTCTCTATTTGGATCTTGGTATTCTTTTATTCTACGCAGGTACTCGTGTCGATGATTAACGATACGTGCTGATTCCATAACTACCATTCGTTTGTCCAATTTTTTGTACCGCAATTGAGCAAAACGTTTCGCAAAGTATCTAATGATTTATAGTTATAATCTGGATAGTCGCGTAACTTATCCCTAATCATTTTTAATGTGGGCACCTTCTATTCATTGTAAAAGTCATACACAAATCGACTAATCACATCTTTTAACACGTTATCAAGTTTTTGTCCAACTTTTTTCCGTTAATAGAATGGTCAACTATATCCCCAGCTTTAATAACCCTATAAATTGTAGTACGGCTAAATTTGGTTAATTCACAAATCCTCTTCACAATTTGATTATATGAAGAATCAATATATTTGCTTTTTAAACACGAGTAAATATTCAAAATACCCCTTTGAGTTTGAACATGTAAGTCTTCATTTTCATATTTCGCTTGTATAGGCTCTGTATCAAAATCGTCCGTTTCGTTGTCACTACTATTGAAAGGCCTCAAAATGCCATTTTAAACAATTAATTGTAAAGAATCACTCAAACACAGTAATAATTTGTTGAAATATTCACTAGAATTAAGTAATTTATAACGCTGCCTGGCTGTACTGCACTGCCTCGTACATATCATACGATGCAAATAGTTCATACGTATTTTTTGTTTTATATATTATGGCATTCAAAAACTCTGAACAAGGTTGTTGTTGACAAATAAAATTCGCTAAGCGTCTAATCCCACCTATATTTCTATGTAACAGGCGGATCAAGTCCACGTGGACTGTAGACGAGGAGTTGTGAATATAAATCTGAAAAAGTCTGTGCTCTCTCATTCAATGTGAAGCGATCGATATATTGACAATACCCGTACGATCCTCTACTTCCGTGCTGTTTCAATTGAGTTCGTAAATACAATAACAAGATTTATGTAAATTGGATAAGAAAAATGTTTTATTAAGATTTAAATCGATCATGGCCATTTCGGCTAAGCTCAATAATTTTGGTTAGCATAGTTCAAAAATCGGCTCCCTTAAGTTTTTTGGAAATTTAATAGAGTATTTAAAAAAAAATATATCCCAGTCGGTTGCTCTAGATAATTTTGAACGAAAAAGTTGTTATTCGTGCCACTGTGGTCCTTGCAACTAGGGTCATTTTAAAGCTACGCTTTTTCTGTGAATTTAAAGAAAAATAGTGAAATAGTAATATAATAAAAAACGTACCTAATAAAGCAAAAATACTTACCTAAATATTAGTAATGTTTACAAGTTTAGATTGATTATAATGACGTTGGTAAAAATGTAATAACATAAAATGTAAAACAAGTCGCGTGCGCCAATTTTGTGAAAGTTGTTTTCTTCGCGAGCTACCCCAATTTTTTTTTAAATGCATGGTTATGGTGATAATGCGATTTTTTCCATGCGGTGTGATTTTGAAGCGGCCGAAAGCAAACCTGGGCACCGCAGAACCTCTCTGCTGCCGCTGCTGTGACATCATAACTCATGCATCCACGCGCTCTAACGAATTTACGTGGCTCATTATTAAGCTGCTGTATAAAAATTACCAGCCACATTTATTTGAAATTCTCACATAAGTTACTGTGCTAATTTCAAATATAAAAGTGAATAATTGAATCAGCTACGAATAAAAAAAAATTATCTCAGCTCCCAAGTGGCTTAGAGCACTCTTCTTTTTAATTCGCAGAAAATGATCCCTGTCCCAACGACGATTAAAAATAAATTAATTATTCCATTTGTTTAAGGCTTAATTTATCATTAGTTATTAACAATTGAAATAAGAGAGAGATTTGACGGTTTCTCAGCATAACTGAATTTGAGTTCTGAAAATTTCGTATTTCTTTAATGTTTAGGGAATATTTATCGGACAAAAGAAAAATTAAAACTTTAGATGATCGTAATTTTTTTCCTTCTTCAATTCTTTGGGACTTCCTGCCACATGTATGTTTTCTTTTTAAGCGGTGCTCGGGGAATCTACAAAATATCACAATTAACCAGTATGTTACTGGTAAATAACTTCTACGCCTGTGAATTTTACGTCAGTTAAAGGTTGCTTTTTTTAAATAAACAACACAAATAAGTATAAAAACTTGAAATTAAATATTTCGCCGACGTTTCGGAAATCTATTCCGTTTCCTTCTTCAAGGCTTATTTTGAAAAATCTGTTTTGCTGTGTATGATAAATACACAGCTCTAACAATGTTTGTTATATTCAATATCCATAGATACTTACTATTTACATAGAACTGTTGATATAGTTAACAGTTTTTTTTAGTTTTTATACAATGTTAAGTTTGTGAAGTTCTTCTTTTATCATTGGCAACCAAGTTGTACAGACATCTACAGAAGGACTTCAAGGAACTTATAAAAAAAATAATCTTCTGCCTCTGAACATGTTTGAGATTTATAGACAAAATTAGCCACCCCGTCTGGGAGAGTGAAAAATGGACCTAAAATAACGAGATAAATCATTTTAAAGAATGGGCTCCTACTGGAAGCAGTTGAACATCCCCATCAAATGTTTGCTAGCATTCCTCGCTTTAATTAATAAACGGGCTTGTTACCGCTGACCTGTGCCAAGAAGGCCCCCGTTTCGTGGGTGGTAGAATCTATACTTAAATGTGTTAAAAGTTACAGGCTAAGTAGTGGAGTAAAAAAGGATATTGATAGACATAGTTTTGTAACAGCAAAATTATGATTACATACCTTCTGGGGTATCACCAGGAGTATATATCTGAGTATTGGGTTTCCAAAGAGTATTTGTGTTTTAATAAACAATTTAGTTTTTTGAATTGCATTGTTTTAGGTGAAAAAGTGAATATCGCCGGTTCTAGAGGTCCGATCGGGACAAATATAAAACCAAAATTCATTCATTTTAAAATGAAAAAATCTCTGAGACAAATTCAGAGAAACTGTCGCATAAAAAGACAGTGCAAGAAATACATTTAAAAAAATCGGTAAAGGTATTTACACAGAACTCTCTTCCTTCTTTATTCATACAAGACGGTCACTTTAAAAAATTATTAATTAAGAAATGAAATATGAGAATTATAATCGCTATGTAGTTAGCCCTATTATTACAGAGAAAACCTGATAACTTTTTTCCATCATCTACTGTATAGTGGTGGGATTTTTTTTAAATTTTCAAAACATATTTTTGTTGAAATGGGTTAAGAATATAATGAAACGTGGAAATTTTAGAATTGAAGAAAAAATGTTTTCCATCGGCTATTCTATTGCAGTGGGAAAATAATCAAAAATAAATATATTTTTTAAATTTTCAAAACAAATTTCTTTCTTGAAATATCACCCATTTTATAAAAAATGTTCACTTTTTTTTTTTAATTTTCTGAATTTTTTTTTTAAATATGTTTAGAATGTCATGAAACGTGGAAACTTTTTTGAGCAAAACAATTTTTTTTCCATCCATTTTATACAAAATTTTCAAATTTTCAAACATTTTTTCATTTTTAAATTTTCATAATTTTTTTTAATAGGTTTAGAATGTCACGAAACGTGAAAATGTTAAATTTGAGCAAAAAAAAAATTCTGACCCATTTTATAAAAACATTTTTTTCTATTTATAATTTTCAAAAAAAAAAAAAAAAATTAAGGTATGTTTAAAATGTCATGAAACATGTAAATTTAAAATTTGTACGATTTTTTTCCATTATCTATTTATTTTGTTAAGACGGTTCTGACGGACGGATCCTATATATTTTCCAATGAAAGTCTAACCATTTCTTCTGTGGCAGTGGCGTTAGCAACCTACCAAATTTGACTGCCTTCCGTCAAGTAGTTTTTTAGGTAATGCACCAACAGACCGATGGACAGACAGACTGACGGAATTCAAAACCTATACTTTCGTAATCTACATGATCTGAAACGTGAAAATCCGAAAAAACCTCGGAGGGTGATTTTTTTCTCGAATACAATACTTCCCTTCGGTATGCGAGGGAAGTAAAAAACGGATTTCGATGTTACAAAATGAAGAAAGTCCAACATTTAAATGAGGGAGATAAGCTGAGGAGAGCAACATTTTGTAGATGGTTGTTAAATTCACACTATCAGTTAAATTTTTTTGTGACATGTTTTATATAGTTGGAAAGAGAAAAAAGTAACGGAATTAATGGTGTCATGGTCTACTTTAATTTTTTTTTCACAAGAGAGTATATCAAAGGTAGTTACTTTTTTCGAATTTTTTGAAACACATTATTATTCTTATTGTCTTTGCCGTCAACTCTCATCCCTTTAACTTTTTTCGTATCTCTTCAAATAAAGAAACTATAACCGTTTGTGGTTTTCCTATTTTTCAGGTATTTGTAACATATCTCATAAAGTAGGCCATGGATTTCAAATTTCTTTTTACTGAAATATAGCTCACAAAAAATGGGATAATTGCTTCTAATTTTATTCCTCTACAATAGATATTAAGCGAGATATTTGGTATGGCCCTCGTAAAATAGACAGACGGTATAACAAATCCCAATTTTCTGTACTCTAGTTTGCTTTGTTTATATTTCCCTATTTACCCCCAGCCCTTCATCGAATGAGTTCAAAAAACAATCCAGTTCCATATCTCGTTATAGTATATATACATGTATAAAATTTCAAGTCAATATCTTAAGCGGTTCCAGAGAAAACGTGCACACACAAAAAAAGTTACAGACCGACAGAATTTTTTTACGCTTAAATTTAAAATCTCGACGTTTCATGACATTCTGAAGCGATTTCAACAAGAAAAATTTTTGACTATATATTTACGATTACTATACTTCCACTCCACTACGTGAAAGTGGAAGTATAACTAGCCCTTAGTCCATCATAACTAACGTATTAATTTTTTCAGCTAACATCATCAGTTTCGTTGCTGCAACATGTTTAACATGGTCCTCGCCCACGAAATCAAAACTGCAAGATTCTACAGACTCTCCATTTGACACAATCCCGTCAGATGAAGAAGTATCATGGGTATCAGCTCTATTAGCTCTCGGAGCAGCATTTGGACCGTTCATTTTTGGATACCTAGCTGACAAAATCGGAAGAAAAAACACGCTACTTATTTGCGCATGTCCTTTCTTGATTTGCTATCTTTTGCTGGCGTTTGTGAAAGACATTGAAATATTTTATGCAGCTCGATTCATCATGGGGCTATCTCTAGGAGGAGTCTTCACTGTGATCCCGATGTACGTGGGAGAAGTATCCGATGATACCAACAGAGGAGCTCTCGGGTCAGCGATGAATTGTTTTCTCAGTGCGGGACTGTTACTTTCCTACAGCGTCGGTCCTTACGTCACCGTTATGGTTTTTAATATAGTTCTAGCCATATTTCCTGGCATATTCCTAGTGCTATTCTTCCTCTTAGGTCCAGAAAGTCCACATTATTATATCGGCAAGGATGCACATGATTCGGCCAAATCGGCTCTTCAAAAAATTAGAGGAACTGTTGACGTAGAAAGGGAACTGGCTGAGATCCAGGCGAGGATCAAAGAGGAAGGACACGGATCGTTCATGGACATTTTTGAATCGAAAGGGTCGATCAAAGCGTTCGTTATTTCTGTCAGCCTTGTTGCCTTTCAGCAATTCTCTGGCATCAACGCCGTTTTGTTTTTCGCCGAAAGCATCTTCAAACAAGCCGGAAGCAATTTAGCGCCAGCCATTTGTTCTATTATTATAGGAGGAGTGCAATTTGGAACGAGTTTCGTCACACCTTTCGCATGTGAACTGCTAGGAAGGAAAATTCTTCTGTTAGTTTCTGCCGTCGGCATGCTGGTGGCAGAGGTGCCCCTAGGTTTGTACGGTTATTTGAAGGACCACGATTACGATGTTTCATCCATAAATTTCTTACCTATACTGTGCTTGATCGTTTATATAATTACGTACAATCTTGGATTTGGTCCGATACCTTGGGCACTTATGGGCGAATTATTTCCCTCAAACATAAAATCCATCGCGTCGTCTTCAACTGCTGGGATATGTTATTTGATCGGTTTCTTTATTGCCAAATTTTTTCAATCTATCTCAGATGCGATGGGTATGTCATCGTTTTGGATATTTGCCGCATTTTGTGCGGCTTCTATTCCATTCTGCTTGTTTTACGTCTTGGAGACGAAAGGAAAAAGCCTGCAAGAGATTCAAAGCGCCCTAAACGCTTAGTTAATTACAATTCTTTGTTTTGTTCGACAAGACTATTTATTACGTTATTATATTTTAATAATAATGTATATATTTTCTAGCAACTGTAGTATATTTTTGTTTTTTATATAATACAGTAGATACATAAATGAATATAATATGTTTTGTTTAAAGCTTTTTCTATAATAAATGGAATTTGTATAAAACTTATTTTTTTATTAAATGTGACTTCTTATGAAACCTGATTATTACAAAGTGATGTAGAACTAATGAAAAAAATTTAAGGAAATATGTACCTTTAAAAAGTAAGGTCCTATACTTACGTTGAAATATTAATGTTAATGTACTTAATTTGTGTCATTTTATTTCACATACATGAAACGTGAATAAATAATATTAACCTTTTTACATTAATATGTAGGCAATATTAGCAAATTGTTTCGTTAACTTCTTATAATATTCGTGACGTCCTTCTAATTATTATGACAATAGAAAATAATAAAAGTAATATTTTTTCTGTCAATACACCCTCTCTGTGTTACGCCGCAAAACAATGTTCACACACTACAATGAAATCAGAAGAAATTTTCGTGACAACCAAAATTGTTTTATTTATTATACTTAAAATTTACTGACTACTTGGATACATTTAGTGTCATCAAAACATATTGCTGCGTGTTTTCGCCCTTTGGAAACACCCTGTAAAAATCCGCAGGTTCTGACTAATTAACCACTAACACTTTATTTAATAACTTGTCAGAACTACACAATACTTTTCCTTAACTAAAATATACTTCTCCTGGACTAAAACAATCTTTAACAAAGTTTATTACTTCAAATTTATCACTCTGTATTTACTTCCGATTTCTAACCTCAATTCGCACTTTTAAATTTCTCCCTCCGCCAGGAATTTCGCCTTATATACTCTAAAATTGCCTCCATCACACTCCAGAAAACTCTTTCTCTTTCTACAAATTTCCGGGACAGTCACTATTGGTCATGGGCGTATCGTAGGGGGTGTATTGCATCACTATGTATAGTCCAAGCGGCACGGTAGGGAGATTTTCCCTGTTGTTGTGACAAGCTCACCTACCTCGCTGATTCTTTGCATACGTTTTAAGCCCCTCATAAGTATCCCAAGTGCACAAAATTCTAAATTTTTTAAGTCGCGGGGGGAGAAAGAGGGGGGGGGTCTAACAGAGATAAAAATTATTTTACAATTATCTTGTATCCAAACATAAATTATTTTAAACCAAAAACTCTGCGGCATCGTCGACTGTTAGCAATGTAAGTCTTGAACGAATTGCATGGAGCAGGTGAGACGCCTTAGCACTCACCTGTATATGTCTACCACCAACGACTGAGCTTGTCTTTTTAACCATATTTATATACATGTTTTACAAATTATTTTAAATATTCACTTTTATATGTTCAATTTTGCCATCAGCTTTTGTAAATCTTTTATTTTAAAGATAGGAGTTAGTTTCATTGTTAATTATTTTAAGTTTTATATTCACTCACTCATCCAACCATTCAATTGCCACGGCGCTTCGCGCCGCGCATGTTTGGCTGGCTCTGAGTACGTAGATATAATATGTTATTACTAAATTGAATAAAAGAATTTTGAATTGAATTGAAATTGAATTGGTCCTTGAAAATTTTTGTCTTACTTAAGCCGTTTAGGAGATAAATCTAGTTTTCCACTTGCAGTTTTGAGCCGCTTCGAAATGCGCAAAAAATGAGAATTCTCCGGGAGTTTCGTACGACTGGGCTCATCGATCGATATTCTTACTATTCAGAGCTGCTAAAAAAAATGAAAAAAACACGAAATGTAGAGAACAGTCTCAGCCTTAATGTGAAACTAATCACAAAATTCATACAAAGTTTTATCATAGAGAAAAAAGTGTTAGTAGATGGCTTAGTAAACTTTATACAGTTGATTTATTCATATCTTTGAGTTTCATGCATCCTCCCTATTTCTCCCGTGACAATGGATGCATTTTCACTGCATGGATCCGATTCCACGCACTTTAATCTATATTTCGTGAAAATCTCATTGAAGAATGTTAAGAAACAAATAAGTTGTATATGTTTTACTGCATAATTGTGCATTTTCTGAACGTGTATGAATAATGTAGACAAATCCAAAAGGTACTGCATGCATTTAAAAAACTCCAAAGTCATTCCAAAGAATATATTTTATTGTACTTATAATCAAAAAATTAAGGCTGTGCTATTATTATTAAGATATAGCGAATTGAACTATAAAGTATACCCTCTACTTTGCTCGCAAGGCATATTTCTCCAACAAAAGTAATTGCAATAACATGTTAATTGATTAATATATCATTATATAAGAATATATTAGCAAAATGAATTATTATTCTAACGACTCTCGGCAAATGTATGAATAAATCTGTGGACCAACTGTAAAAAGATTACTAAGCCATCTTCTAACACTTTTTCTATATGATAAAATTCTTTATGAATTTTGTGATTAGTTCCACATTAAAACTCAGACTTTTCTCTACATTTTATGTTATTTTCATTTTTTTAAGGGCTCTGAATAGTAAGGATTATCGATCCATGAGCCCGGTCGTACGAAACTCCCGGAGAATTCTCATTTTTTGCGCATATCGAAGCGGCTCAAAACTATAAGTGGAAAACTCGATTTATCTTCTAAACGGCTTAAGTAAGACAAAAACCTGTAAAGACCTTTTTTGTAGAGAAAGAGACGAGCTACAACTTTTGTTAAAAACTTTTTTCTCTGTTTACATTATTTTGGCCGCTAAAGCAAAAAACCGAAAATCAAAATATTTTTCCAATTTTTTTTTAAATTTTCCCGGAACTTGGAAGTGCAAAGAATGCATCACATCAGGTTATTACCTACTTAAATCCCGGAGACGATCCTTTTATTAATTTGTGTTACCCTAAGTAGCTAATTTTCCTGTACTAACGTGTTTTTACTGTTTTATACATACATGAACCTTTTTTATTATTTATTCAGGGGTTATCAAACTTGCAAATTTGGAAGCAACAATAATTTTTATGGACATTGTAAGTTGGGAAATATCTATATTATATTAATAGTAGGTGGGAATACATATTTAACAATTTCGTGGTAGTATATTAATTTTTTACAGTTTTTCTTAGTATTTTTTTTGCATTTGAATACAAATACATACATATTACTCACGCATTATAATACAATTTACATTTACCACAGAGGTAGAGTCCCAAGCGCATGTTTTTTACGTGGTGTCTCCTTAAGGTAGGTATATTCCATGATTTTTTTGCTCCTGCTCCTGCTCTGTGATTTTTTACTGCGATCTTCGAGTCTGTTTCAGTTTAAAATATCCGAAAGTTCTAGAGTTTGTATGATTTAAATGTTTTCACTTCTATAATACGAGAGTAAAAATACCATACGACGATGTTGAATAGTCATAACAGTCACAACAATTAATTATTAACTTTATTAACTTTCTAAACATTAGACTTTATTTATTTAAAGTAATAAAATGATCACAGAATGGTTAAAATAATAAGAGCACGTTGCAAATAAACAATTCCATTAAAAAAAATTGTTGCTCCGAAAATGTTTACCCCACCACCCAATCAATAACCATTGCAGTTACGACGAAAGTCACGAGGAGCAAAGTTGTAGTGCTCGAAGCGCCCTCTACACTTTTGTCGTAGATTTAATAGAAATAATTGAAAAACAATGTCTGCACCTGTTAGCCTCTCCCCCGCCCCCCAGGATTTAAAAAATATAGAATTTTGTGAATTTGGGATCCTGAGGGGGGGGGGGGGGGGGCTTGCAAAAAAATCAGTGCGGTAGGTGTGTTTGTCACAATAATTTACTTGCCGCCTAGACTAATACACACAAAGAGATATTGTTTTCTTCTTTTTAATGCATCTTATTAACTATTTCAGTTGGTTTTTAAAAGCACATTTTCTGAATTTTTAAAATTATTTCTTTATTTTATTCTTTTTAGTCTTAAATGTGAAATGACAGAGATTTCGTCATTGTTAAATTTCGACCAAATATTTTATAACTGCAATCTCAATAACTCTCAAATATCAATTTTCAGTCGAATCAGACGGTGAATGATAAAACTTGTGCCCCATATTGACGCTTATATTGCTTTTTTAAAAACACATTTTAGTACAGACAAATTAGCCATTTAGGGCAACAAAAATTAATAAAAGGATCATCTCTGGGATTTAAGTAGGTAATAACCTGGAGAATGAGATGATGCATTCTTTGCATTTCCAAGTTCCGGGAAAATTCAAAAAAATTTGGAGAAACTTTTTGATTTTCGGTTTTCTTGCTCTAGCGGCCAAAATAATGAAAATAGTCTCTTTCTCTACAAAAAAAATCTTTACAAATTTTTGTCTCACTTAAGTCGTTTAGAAGATAAATCGGGTTTTCCACTTACAGTTTTAAGCCGCTTCGAAATGCGCGAAAAATTAGAATTCTCCGAGAGTTTCCTACGACGGGGCTCATCGATCGATAATTCTTACTATTCAGAGCCCCTAAAAAAAATGAAAACAACATAAAATGTGGAGAAAAGTCTCAGCTTTAATGTGGAACTAATCATAAAATTCATAGTCATAGAGAAAACGTGTCAGAAAGTGGCTTAGTAAACTTTGTACAGTTGATCCACAGATTTATTCATATTTTTGCCGGGAGTCGTTAGAATGATAATTCATTTTGCTTGTATATTCTTATATAATGATATATTAATCCAATAAACATTTTATTGCAATTACTTTTGTTGGAAAAATATGCCTTCCGATCAAAGTAGAGGGTATATTTCTCATCGATCTATCACCTAGAAATTTTGGAGTTGAATTCGCTATATCTTAATCAATAATAAAATCACAGTCTTAATTTTTGGATCATAGGTACAATCAAACATATTCCTTCGAATGACTTAAGAGTTTTTTAAATGCATGCAGTACTTTTTTAATTTGTCTCCATTATTCATACACGTTCAGAAAATGCACAATTATACAGTAAAACATACATCTTATTTGTTTCTTAACATTCTTCAATGAAATTTTCACAAAATATAGGCTAAAGCACGTGGAATCGAATCCATGCAGTGACGAAGCACCCATTGTTACGGGAGAAATAGACAGGATGCATAAAACTCAAAGATATGAATAAATCAATTGTATAAAATTTACTAAGCCATCTTCTAACACTTTTTTCCCTATGATAAAATGTTTTATGAATTTTGTGATTAGTTCCACATTAAAGCTTTTCTCTACATTTCATGTTGTTTTCATTTTTTTAGCGGCTCTGAATAGTAAGAATTATCGAACGATGTGTCCGGTCGTACGAAACTCCCAGAGAATTCTCATTTTCCGCGCATTTCTGAGCGGCTCAAAACTATAAGTGGAAAACCGGATTTATCTCCTAAACGGCTTAAGTAAGACAAAAATTTGTAAGAACTTTTTTTGTAGAGAAAGAGACGAGTTACAAATTTTATTACTTTTTTCTGTACTTTCATTATTTTAGCCGCTAGAGCAAAAAAACCGAAAATCATAAAGTTTTTCCAAATTTTTTTGAATTTTCCCGGAACTTGGAAGTGCAAGGAATGCATCATTCCATTCTACAGGTTATTACCTACTTAAATCCCGGAGATGATCCTTTCATTAATTTTTGTGAGGGTTTTATAAAATGTTGCCTTCATTGCCTGTACTATTTGGCATTTTGCATTAGTTATTTATTGCACAGCTTTCTTCACCGTAATAAAGCCTCTCAAGAGGGTTGGGAATAGAGATAGGTCTATTAAAAGGCACTGTATTAGTTATTTTCAATTCCCAATTCCATATGAACAGAATATTGTTATTCTATTATCACGCGTCACTTTACGCATAATTTCTTGATGCAGCGGTGGCTTAATTTTTATTGAGTTTACCGGAGTTTTAACCGTTTTTTAGCGCTTTTTTGGGAGCGTTTGGCGTTACGTGTATACACGACGACAATTAACTCTCGACGCCTTAAAAGTACAAGAAGTAAAAGGAACAATTTAAAAAAAAGTAGTTTTATCTACACCAATTGGGACCCTCAATATGACTTTTTGCATTATGGCCATTTATAAGCAAGCTGAGAGACATAATGAGCATTTTTTCGGTTTAAAAAATGTTTAAATTTATTTTTGTTTATACCACCACAAAGATCATAAAAATAGCTATAATCTGAAATACAGATTTTTTGATGTACGAGTGCTAAACGATTCGATTTTTGAGTTTGGAATTGTTTTTTAGGAGTTATTGTAAACATTTTAACTTAAAACTTGGCTTGCTGGCTTATGGATTATACAACCAGAGAAATTTAAGAAACCTGCGTAAAAATTATGAACATTCTTTTGTTTAAACAAGAGCTTTCCACCACACGGATATAATCCAAAACTTTTCACTACACTTCTTGAAATGTTTTCAAGAAGTTTCAGCAAAAAAAATGCTATATAGTAAGACAATTCCTTTCTAGGCAATTTGGACCTTTAGATTCGCTCCAATATTTATCGCCACATTAGAGGCGCATTGTAATCAGATCCAGATGATGTCAACATGGTTGGACAAACACACGACCCGATCTATAAGGGCCCCTGCAGATTGAATCTGATAAATTGTACCGTGTGTAGACCCCAGAATTATTCATGAAATTGTCTGTAGATTTCCATTTCTATCAGTTATCGGTACCGTGTCCCCAGTGAGAAGGAACGAATTTTGCTCACTTTATGGAGTGTTTTTGTGTATGTAAAATCCAATTCGTTGTTTAATTAGTGGCTTAATTAATTTTTGTACAAAGATGACACAGCAACTTTTAACGATACGTGTCAATCGTTTATAATCAAAGATTTTAATAAAAGATTTTAACATTCTTTGGAGTCAGATAAGAATTTTTAATCAAACTCCACGTGTCATCGTTTCACAGTACATAAAGTACCCAATCCTACAGCTCAAATGAAGCTAAATGAAGAGGCGTTATTAATGGTGTTCGAAGTATTCTCAGATTAAGGTACGTAAATAACCAATTTTATATCAATTCTGTTCGATATCTCTCATAGAGTACAGATTCTTTCAGCAGTAAAATTAAATAAGCCATAACAAGGTAGAAGACAAGTAGAAACAATTACAGTACAAGCTTTTTTGGTGGAACGTGCTTAGAATAGTGTTATTTCTGTGTATTTCTTTGTCTTAGTATGAGGAATCGCGACCAGTGGCGTAGCGGACGGGCCCGCAGGTCCCGCGGTGCGGGGGGGCAGCTCTTGAGGGCCCCCGAGTCTAGAAATTTATGACGCGAAAATATCATCGAAATTAAAAATTACATTCATCTTAAACATCAATAATCAATAGTCAATATTATATATAAATATTTTAATATAACAATGGTTGATAAAAAAGTTATTTCGTACATAATTAATTTTAGTAGAGGCCTCGGATTTGTCAAATAAATGGGGTATAGAACAAGACAAGAAAAAGGCGTGTTAAAAAGTTTTTTGATGAATTAGCAGAATATGAACGACTTATAGATTCCGAAACAATTAAAGTAGAGGTATTTTATGCCAACCTTGATATTGTCATTAAACAGATTGTTGGCCGATTTTCTGGGATGAGCGAAGTGGTAAAGAGATTTTCCTGTTTGAAACCCAAAACATTATCAAAGTTGAATGACGATCAGCTTTATTTGGAAGCTAGCAATCTTGCTGAAAATTATTCTGAAGATTTATCGGTAGATTTTCCCCGCAAACTTCTGTTACTAAGAAATGTTTTGAGCATACAAATAATAGAAATTGCGGATTCTTCAGTCTTTTATTTTGCTATATTCCCTATAAAAAATCTTAAAACTTTACTGTTAAGTGTTCCAAATGTTTGCATTGCCATAAAATTATTCTTAACACTACCAGTTACTGTTGCTACAGCTGAAGGGTCATTTTCAAAATTAAAGCTTATTAAGACGTTTGTACGAAATTCAATAACACAAGAAAGACTTCAGCATTATGTGTATTAAGTATTGAGCAAGAGAGAGAAAGGAAGTTAGATACTGATCACATCATCCAAGACTTTGGTAAAGAGAATGTACGCCGCTGCCGAAAAACTTTATAATTTAAGTGAGTTTATTATTTTGTGGGGGCCCCGACCATACATTTTGCGGGAGGGCCCCGAGATTTTCAGCTACACCACTGATCGCGACACTATGTGAAAGGCCTTGGCGAGGTCTAAAAACACGGTTACACATTTCTTGTTCTCATTTAATTTATTGTTCACATAATCTATGACTTCAAAAATAGTCGTCTCTGTATTTTTGTTATTTCTGAAACGAAACTGATTTTCTAACAATATATTAAATTGGTCTAGGTACTCTAATATTCCAATCTTCATAGCTTTCTCGAAAACTTTAGCTGTGTTGTTAATTAACGTTTAGGCTTATAATTACCAACACTCGCTCTGTAGACTTGTAAATTGATTTGGTTACAAATTCTATAAAATGTATTGGTACAGTTCCGGTTGAAAAATTAAATCAACTATATGTTTTAATGGAAGCAAGTTAAATAGATGATTGGTTCTGATAAGTTGACTAGATATTTCATCAAATCCTGGGCTGCATTTACTTTTAGTCACAATAAATAATTGCTTACCAATTTCTTATCATTTAACGGTTATAGAAATACTATGTGAGGAATTTGCGTTTGAGTGTAATTCAGAGTATTTAGTGTCGTTGTTTATTTCACTTGTCATTTTTCGCCCTAAAATTCCATTCAAAAAATATTTGAAATCTTTTTTTACTATTACTATACTTAGACTTCATTTTGTGGATGTGGAAGTAATTATGTATATATAACCTTAAAGATTTTTATAAGTGAATAATTATTTATTTGCTTATAATTGTATTGAAACGTTCTTTATGGGATTTTTCAAACAGCAGAAAAAATAACTATATATTTTTACATATTGTTTTTCTTTTAGTTCTCATAGAGTGCTGTTTTTTCTGTTGTTTGGAAAATCCTATAAAGAATATGTTCCACTACAACCTTAAAGATATTTGGTTGTAAAGTGAACATTTTTCCGAAAACCGAATTTTGGTCCAAAATAGGCTCTTGGGCTAGAGTTTCTGATTTCCCGGCTTTTTTTCATTCCCGGGAATCGGGAAATATAATTTGCCGTTCCCGGGAATCCCGGGATTCCCGGGAAATAATAAATTTTTCATATTTTCTTGAAAAACACAATTTATTTTGAAAAATGATTTATTATTTGTTTGCTTATAATTGTATTGACACATTCTTTATAGGATTTTGCAAACAGCAGAAAAATTAACTATCTATAAAAGAAAAACGTTGAGTAGAAATATTAATGAAATCTTTGCATTCTTTCGATAACCTGAATTCTGGTTATGCTAGCAAATTAAAATCCTAAAATGACAAATTAATTTTAGGATTTTAATTTGCTAGCATAACCAGAATTCAGGTTATCGAAAGAATGCAAAGATTTCATTAATATTTCTACTCAAAGTTTTTCTTTTATAGATAGTTCATTTTTCTGCTGTTTGCAAAATCCTATAAAGAATGTGTCAATACAATTTATTTGTTTCAAAATGTCACATCATTCAAATATTCATTTTTTAAATGTTTGTTTTCTTTTTTCCTTTGGTGAAAAAATAAATCCGTCAGTTTTGTTTTGCTTTATTTATAATTAAAAAGACACAACAACACTAACTACAGGATTTTCTTACTTTTTATTGGGTATTTTGCCACTGAAAAATATTTTAAAATTTTTAATGAAAAAACCTCTGCGCCAAACGGATCAGACAGAGGTTGGTTCTTGAACACTTGACTGTTTCAAAAAGTCTCACACCTAAAAATATATAAACTAGAACAATGTAATAAGCTAAAAACTGAAAATGAAAGCTATAGGTAGTTAACGTTTCGGAAGAGAATCTACTTCCGTTCTCAAAACTTGTTTGGCCGTCAACCATGATAGTTCTTTGTTTATGTATTTCCATAGTCACGTGAGACATTAAATTATATATCTCATTTTTACTTACTTCGTCTCTAAGGATGGGCAACCAACTAGTACAAAAATCTATTGAATAATTCGAAACACATCTATCCTCGTTTAACAAAATAATCGCGGATTCTTTAAGTTTTCTTTTTGTTCCGTTGCTCTCTTTTTCCAAAATCTTCGCCGAGTCCCATTTAATCCTGTGATTATTATCCCACGCGTGTTCACAAATTTTGGTAGATTCTCTTCCAAAACGTTAACTAAAAACTGAAAATGAAAGCAATAGGTAATAGCTTTCATTTTCAGTTTTTAGGTTATTACATTGTTCTAGTTTATATATTTTTAGGTGTGCGACTTTTTGAAACAGTCAAGTGTTCAAGAACCAACCTCTGTCCGATACGTTTGGTGCAGAGGTTTTTTCATTACAAATTTTTAAATATTTTTCAGTGGAGAAATACCCAATAAAAAGTAAGAAAATCTGAATATGCCACAAATAAATACTTACAGCGAATAACTAACTACAGAAAATAACACAATAACGAAATAAAACATAAATGCCGTCCGACGCGCACGCTCGGTAAAATTTCGGAGCACGAAATTTAATATTTTTAAAACTTATTTTTATATCCACGGGTCCGGGAAATCCCGACTGTTATTTCCCGGGAACGGGAACAATAAAAAGTGACTTAATTCCCGGGAAATCCCGTCCCGGGATTCCCGGGACAGAAACACTATCTTGGGCACAACTTTTTTAAGGGCTCCTCAGTATACGGTGCAGTATTTTAACCTTCCCACAAAATTGTGGGAGGTTACTGAAATTGGTAAATGCATTTGGTGCAGGGTCATTCGCATTGATTTTGAGTTATTTTGAAAAAACTTAAAAATGGCTCTTAAAAACGTACCACGGAATTTAGTAGCACTTTGTGATTTTATCATCTTCAGGTGTCAAACTAACATATTAAACAATAAAAACCCTTTAACGCAATTGTTCCTTACTAAAAGACATATTCAATAGCCAAACGGATTTGGATGAAACTTTCCATGAGGGTTTCTTTAGTGTTCCAGAAGATCTGAAAAGGTTATCGCTGAGATCGGATTCGTTTAAGAGCTCTTTTCGGCTTAAAAGACCCACCGGGTGGGGAGGTTTCAGCCGCTTCCAGTAGCTGTCGGTTTTTTATTTCTGTAGATTTTAATCAGAGATTCCAACCAACATTTTTTTAACTTTATCCACTTGTTAGTTAGTATCAGTCAAAATTTCGGCTAGGTTTAATTAAACTAGAGCTTTGAAATTTTTCACACATGTGTAAGTTCGCCATATAGTGTATCTAATATCGTTCTAAATTCAATATGGCGGACGTTCAAAGATGGCGGATCATTTCTTTTTTACAACCCTCTTCATATGGGTGTCAAATGAAAGGATTTGACAAGTAAAATACGATAAACTATGTCACTTAATTCTAAATCCAATATGGCGGACGCCCTAGGGTGGTGGCAGATTACCTTTTTCTTCACAACCCTCTTAACATGGTTTTTAAATGAAAGAGTTTTGTCTGTCTATATGTAAAATAAGCAAAAATTAGAAAATAAAATTATTTTAATAAAACCGCTGCTTATGGAATCGCTACTTCCACTTCCAGATTTTGTGTTTTTAAAGGAAAACATATTGACTCTATTTTCATTAGTATGTGGAAATAATTGGTCATAAAATTTTTTGTGGAGATGTCATAAACAAGTTTGAGGCGTTGGTTTCTACCATATGTAACTTGTTTAAGAAAACTGTGAGACAGCCAATGCCTTTTATATATATAAGGAGTACTTTTTGTCAGGTTTTAATAATTTTTAATAATAATAACCCCCATTTAATGATTATAATATTATAAATTTATCTTATATGTATTTGTTTACAATGGCATTTTATAAAGTGTTTGTAATTATGCATTTGTGTATCTCGATGTTTTCGTGACCTGTGTATATTAACAGCAATAAAATATTATTATTATTATTATTATTATTATTATTATTATTATTATTATTATTATTATTATTATAAACGCCAAATATAAATAAATATAAAAGAAAATCGTCTTTAGCAAGTGAACCGGCAATCATAAATTCAGATGATAATGATTTAAATAACAATAGCATTATTTCAGTTTCTTTTTCTCAAAAAGACGTTTCTAAAGGCATTTTAAAAAATGAGCCCGAAGCTCACCATGGGCCGGATAGCATTCCTGAATTTTTGTTGAAAGATTGTGCTAATATATTCGCCCGTCGCTTAAAATTTTATTTAATTTGACTATAAAATGCTGTTCTTTTCCTGATATTTGGGAGTATTCTAAAGTGTGTCCAGTTTATAAAAAGGGTAACAAAAATGTTGTAACAAATTTTCGACCAATCACTATCATTTGTAACTTTGGCAAAGTTTTTGAAATTTCGCTGCATAATTTCATATATCCGCATGTCAAAAACAGTATCTCCTTTTAACAGCATGGATTTATGAAAGGCCGATCTACTACCACCAATTTAATATGTGCTACTCAATATGTATCTGAATTCATTAAGATGCAAATTCAAACATATGTAATATATTTTGATTTCACAAAAGATTTCGACAGGCTTAATCATAACATTCTTATTAAGAAACTGTCTAACATTGGAGTTTCACAGAATCTTACACACTTTTTAAAATCATACTTGTCAGATAGAAAAGAGTACATCGTGTATAATGGATTCAGGTCTACTGATTCTTGTTCCTGTATGCCTCAAGGGTCTGTTCTTGGACCGCTTTTGTTTAAAATATTTATCAATGATATAGCATATGAGCCAGGTGTTTTTTAATGTATGCAGATGCCCTCAAGCTACTAAACAGAATCTCAAACATAAGTGATTGCATTAAATTAAAAAATAATGTATCCTAAACTCAGCGCTTGGTGTGTCGAGAACAGTCTCATATTAAACGTACAAAAATGTAACGTAATGACACTTTCCACGAAGAATATTAATTATACATTTAACTACTCTCTAAAATACGAACTTTTAACTCGACCGCCTTTGTTTAAAGACCTTGGAGTAATTACTGACAAAAAACTCAGCTTTATCAATCATATAGACACGTTAATTTTTGATGTAAATAGTACTCTTGGTTTTATTATACGGAATGAGCGCGATTTATCAAAGATCTCGACGTTAAAACTATTATATATTTCTTCTTTGCGATCTAAACTAGAGTGTGTGCCTCTTGTTTTGGCAGCCCTGCTATAATACTCATAGTCTTAAATTCGAAAATGTGCAACGCCATTTTCTTAAATTTTTATATCTGAAATCTCATGGTATATATTCACCAATTGGTTTTCCACAAAGTGATTTACTTCAAATTTTTTCTATGAGTAACCTATCTGAAAGATGCCACGACTTTGCCATAAATTTCTTAAAAAAGGTGATTTCTTATGATATTGACTATAGTGAGATACTCCAGAGACTTAATTTCCATATTCCGCGAATAAATTCAAGACAAAACTAAACTTTTTACCTTGCTATGGCACCAATCTACAGCATGCGCTCTAGCTATAACCACAGCCAGCGTGATATCGACATCTTTCATAAATAGGAGATCTTGTGTAAAATCATATATAAGTATGTATTTATTTTCTCTCTTTATTGTAAGTAAATTCAACTCTCTGTTCTCTCTAATATTTATATTGTTTTATTGTGCAATGTATGTTAGTATATTTGTCATTTTTGTAAAGTGCATGTATGTTGTTTCCCGTCTTGTAAATTGCCTCGTACTATTAGATGGTGAATAAATAAAACAAAATAAAATAAATAAAAATATTTAAAAAAAGGCTTTGGTTTCTAGTATATACACCAAATCTCAAGTTTCTGTACTCTTACCAGCTTGCTTTACTCACTTTCCTCTATTTACCTCTACTTACTCTCCCCCTTCCAACGGAATCATCTCAAAATATAACCTTATTCCAGGTGCTGTTATAATACATACGTGTACCAAATTTCAAGTGAATATCCCAATTTAATTTTATCAGCTTCTTTAATAATGGAGTGGGGGTGGTGCAGGAGTTGAAAAATGTCATGAAAAAATCTGAAGCTTTGACTTCTAGTACAGACACCAAATCAAACTTAAAATATTGACGTTTCATGACATTCTAACCCTATCTCTACAAGAACAATTTTTCAATTTTTGTTTTTCGATTACTATATTTTCATTCCACTACGTGGATGTGGAAGTAACAATGTATTTAAAAGAATGTAGCAAAAATTATTTTTTTTAAATTCATACATCTGGAAACCAAGAGCTTTGAGGACTTCATATAATTGACTGCCCCCAAAGCTTTTGGTTCCCAGATGTATGATTTTTAAAAAGAGATCTTTTAGTTTTCAGTACATTTTTTTAAATAAAAGCTTTTTTAAATATTTTTTTGTATATAATTTTATTTTCATAATTACGGAAATTATAACAATGGAAATGAATGTCCATTGTAAGTATTCACATTAATTATAAGAGCAGTCATCGAGATAATATAGGACACATCATTCATTATGTGTATATATCAACAAATACTTCAAACCAATTACACAAAGTCGTTCTACACGTTAACAAAGTAACGTTCAAGAGCGACCGGTTGTATAATATGATGTAGAAGAATCGCATTTTAAAACAAATTGTTTGTTACAGAATCATCAAGTGGGTTTAAAAATGAATATCAAACTAAATTTCACCGTGATAGCAGTACTTGCAGGTAAGACTTTCTTAATTTAATTCTGTTAGAAAATAAAGGCAAATGAAGTTGTATTTTGTGTATATATATTTCAAATTATCTTCTATCCTGATAGAATTGTACAAGCAAATTATATCTCGAACTTTCTATTATCATTATCACTGACCTTATTACGCTGACCTACGCTTTGTGTCCGACCTCTTATTATTTCTAGTAAAATTAAAGTCAATGCTAAAAGTAACCTGATATAGGTATACAGTTTTAATCTGATGAGACGAAACAATATAATTTTTGTACAAGAATTCTTTTAAACATAGGTATATTCGTCGAAAGCCCAGCAGTTTTCTATATAAACCTTAAAAAACACAAAGATATATAATTATGGATTGGAAATGTGTACAATTAAATAGCTGTAGTAACTGTTAATTTATGTCAGTATGGTGATTATGAAGATTAATTATATTAAATTTATTTTATCAGTTACGCATAAGTTATAATTATAATTTTATCGACCTTCAGCAGTGGTATTCATTGCTGCATACGTCGAAATTATAGTACAATCCAATTTCACTATGTGCATTTGAATATACAAACGGTACGACTAAACAGATAATGAATATGTGGGGAAACAATCGATGTAAAAGAGAACATAATAAAATAATTGTAATATATTCATTTAAGCTCTCTACGCGCAATTGTAATGCGCAGCCTCTTTGCATATGAATGTGTACTACTAGGGCAGTTATTGTCGATAGTAGAGTGCAAATCAATTTCTATCTTTCCCCCCCCCCCGTTGCGTTGGCACTTTTAGAGTAAAATATATGACCTTACCTTACCTTACCAGATATGTTACTTATGTCCTGTAGATTATGAATCCACTTGTCGTCAAAAAATCGTCACGAATATAAGGGCACAAATCAACATTTTCTAACTAACCACACCACGCGATAGAGTCAATCATGAAGCGTATTTTATCCAAAAATCATTAAATTCTCTGTAGAATTTCTATTTTTAAAATAAATAAAGAAACGAACTTTTACATAGGCTTATATGGCAGTAAAAATAAAAAATCATCAGTTTCTCTGTTCGACTACGGCTGAAAATTAATTATTTTTCGTCTGCTTTTCCATTCCCACGACGATATCTCCCAAACTATTATATTTATCAAAAAAAATATATTCTTTATAAAATATTTGCCATGGATCATTTTTTATGGTTTCTATGCACATTAAAATACGTTGTTGCAATTGTTCTAAAGTGTCAATTGGATCACGCTATACCAGAGATTTAAAATGCCCCTAAAAATAAAAATCCATCGGATTTACGTCGGGCGATCTAGCAGGCCATGGTACTGGTCCGCCACGTCCAATCCATCATCGAGGAAACTTTCTGTTCAAATAATTTCGAACAGCCAAACTAAAATGAACTGGCGCGCCATCGTGCATATACCACATTCTTCTGCGCGTAGCCAAGGGTACATCTTCCAGCAAATTTGGCAATGTTTGTTGCAAAAAATTTAAGTATACATCACCATTTAATCTAGCGGGTAATTGTATAGGTCCAATTATTTCATTACCGCATATTCCTGCCCAAAAATTAACGCTGAACCGCCATTGAAAATGCGCCCTTCTTATTACATGTGGATTTTCGTCTGCCCAATATTGCATATTCTTAAAATTAAACACTCCATTTCTGGTAAAACACGACTCATCGGAGAAACACAGAACGTTTAAAAAATCCTCATTTGCCGCGTGTTTTCTTAAAATCCACCTACGGTATTGCATTCACTCTGCAAAATCTTGAGGTTCTAGTACTTCGACACGTGGATAGTGATAGGGATGTAAGTTCATCTCTCAAAGTCCTCCATACCATAAAATGGGATACTCCCACACGGTTCGCGATATCGCGAGTGCTTAAAGTTGGATTCTCTTCTACAAGTTCCAAAATTCTCTGCGTCAATTAACCTTTCTTTGCGTTGTAGACCTCGTTCTTCTCCATGTACATCGAGGCGACCTGTTTCTCGAAGACGCTGGTCAATACTAACAAATGTACGAGCACAAGGATGATGTCGATTAGGGAACCTTAAACGATAAAGTCTTCCGCGCCAGCTGCATTTACACCACTTTCTCCATACACCAAGTACATATTCGCGAGCTTTGGATAAGTGTAATCTCCCATAATGTCCAAAATCTGCGTTTTAAAACATCACACTAAACTGTAAATTAACGTTATCAATAAAGAAAGCAAGAAGAAAAACTTGCTCCAAAATCCAAAAAGTAACATAAAAAGCACGAACGAGAAGTAGTGTTTTACGTAACCAAGTACTAACGACTTGAACGAGAAGTCAATAAAATAAATCTTAACACAAGTGGCACAAAATTCAAAAAGAACAAAAGCAACAGACAGAACCAAGGAACGGGTAGGTCGCGTCGTGTGTACGTTGTTTACCAAGTAAGGACATACCAAGTACTAAGATAATTTGGCCGCGAATAAGCAAAAAACATGCCGGTGTCCTCTGTCGGTCGCTTTCAACTGCTTTGTCGGCATGCTTTTCGATGTCACCGTCGCTGCCTAATTATCTCTTAGGGTCACCATACTTATTTGCACGAATGTCAGAGTATCATGTGCGACAGGACGCGAGGCAATAAAGCCTACCCCAATATGTCAGCAGTTCTCAAACTATGTTATTAAGTCTTTTGAAAATTTTTGTTTATTATTTTTCTCCAAAACTATGAGCTTTAGACCCCATGTTATATAAGGTTTTTTTGTTTGTCTTGTCGTTCCCTACCACCAGTTTTTTTTAATGACATGAAACTAATTACACCCTGTGTAATGTAATTATAATGATATATTTTATGTATGGGACAAGCCCTTTTTACAAAAACATACAACATTTATTATTTGGAGTATAGTAGTTTGAATACACAACATCTATCTGACATCGTACAAATAATATAAAGTGGTTACACTTGTTTGATTGATTTCTTAAAAGATAAAGTTGAAGATCCAAAAAGTTCCACATTATTTTGAATTGTATTAGCAGTCCTTAAAATTCTAGTTATCGTCTCATTTTGTCTATAATTGGCATGATGAAAAGGTACATGAAATATATTCGAATTAGGATTCCCTCTATCATTTACTTTAAATTTCATCAGATTAGTAAGGTCCAGGTACTGAATATAACCATTAAGTAATTTGTGCAGAAAGCACATATCAGCCTCCAATCTTCTACGTTCCAATGTCTTAATGTTAAGCCAAGCAAGAAGGTCATCATAATCATATTCATGCCTTAAGTACCGCAACTTAAATGCATAAAACATTAGGAATTTGTTTTGAACACCATCTATATTGTTAACATGAATATTATAATTAGAACACCAGCTTTTTGAGCAATATTGCAATGCTGAACGTACCAATGAATAGTATAATAATTTGAGGCTATGGACAGAAAAATCTGTTCCAGATCTTTGAATGAAACCCAGTATTTTAATGACTGATATTATTTCACATATATGGATGTTATAAGACAGTTTATTATCAAGATTAATTCCAAGATCTTTTACTCGATTGGTCTTGTGCAACACTTTATTGTTCATTTTGTAAGGATAACTATAAGGCGAGTTTATTCTTGCAAAAATGTAATCTTATAGCACTTATTCACATTTAAATGTAGGACATTTTCATCGGATCAATAGGACAAACCACCTAATTCACTTTGCAACAATTCAGCATCAGAAAGACCTTTAATTACGCTAAACACTTTTAAATCATCGGCACAGATTAGGAAATTACTATTTCTAATTACTGAAGCAAAATTGTTCACAAAGGGATTAAGTATTAAATGAGGATAAAATTGTACCTTTAGGTTATATTAATTGGAATGTTATTTTTCAAAGTAAGGAATCTCAATTAGATATGTACATCATTAAAAATGCAACTGGCCCACCTTTGTTGGATGCAACTTTTTCAATTTAAATATTTCATTACATAGATTTACCAGATGAATTACAGTTCTTAATAAAGAAATATTCCTGTGTTTTTGAACCTGGGTTAGGTACTTTCACGAATGATTCTATATCAATTAATTCAAAATCAGAATTCGTAAAAGATTTTTTCGGGCACGACCGCTACCGTTTGCAATAGAGGAGAAGGTTGAAAACTTTAGAAGTTATCGAATCTGTAGATGATAGTCCCTGGGGTAGGAGGATCGTACACTAGATTAAAAAAAAAAACTGGTACAACTCTTGTAATCGGAAATCTTAATAGTTTAGTTGTGTGCATACGTCTGTAAATAGGGCTGGCCAGGTATGACGAGAGGGGGGTGGAGAAGAAGTGATTTACCCCGGACCCGGGTTTTTTGGAGGAGACCGGTTTTCTTAGTGTTTTTAAACTTATTAAACCTTTCTTTTTTATTTTATTCAAATGGAATTTTAAAAACTAATTAGAAAATAACTCTTTCAAAACATTTTCAAGCCTGCCATACTATTGTTAAAAAAAAATAATATTTGTTACGGACGATTCTACTAATGGTTGTAATTAAAATACTAACTGAATAACGATAATTCTCTTTTTAAAATAAGAACACAAAAATACCACTTGAGATTAAAAAAAATGTAAACAATGCAAACAGACCATAAAAATACAATAAAAAAATAAAATAAATGAACTTCAACTACGTAATACAGAATTAACTAATATTTTGTCATTGCTCCATTAGCGTCTAAAACTGCCTGAAGTCTTGCAGGCATGGACAAAATCAGATTTCTTGCAAGGTCAACTTCTCGCGACAAGTTCTCCCAAGCGTCTTCAATTATCCCTTCAAATTCTTGGGCATTGTTTGGATGGTTATTTAATTTTCTTACATGTTTCACCATTAGTCCCCAAACATTTTCAATTGGATTTAAATCCGGACTTTTAGATGGGCACGGTAACAAATCTATGTTTTTATTAAGAAACCATTGCCTGACACGATGGGCCGTATGTATGGAGCAGTTGTCTTGTTGGAAAATAAAATTATTTTCCGAAAACACCTCTATTACTGACGGCAACATAATATTGTCTAATATTTTAATATATCTAATGGAATTGAGATGATCACCACTGTTCCAACACACACCTAACCCATTTAGGCTCATCCAAGCCCAGACATTGACTGAAAACCTTCCCGATATTTATGGATCGAAAGTATATTTTTTGTCGTATCTAATGGAAGGAGCCCTATATACGCGAACATGTCCATCGTTACAGGATTTGAAAACCTTTTCGTCAGAAAAGACAACTTGTCCCCTGAAGTTTTCATCATTGATTATTTAGTTGATTGCAAAAATAATCCTACCCTGCTTCTTTTACTCTGAAAGTTTATATATTTTAGCCGCTGAACAACTCTTCAAGTCGCTTTGTAGTTTTATTCTTCTGCAAGCAGTAGGTATCGAAGCAGGGAAATTTGTCTCTGAAATTACATTTTCTGCAGTCTGAAAAGTGTTTTCTTTTAGGTAATTTATAAGATTTTCATCTTCTTGATTATTGCTCTTTCTGGACCTACCGGAACCAACTTTACGGGACACCGTTTGGTTGGTTTCCCATTGTTTTTTAACACTCAATATCGTGGTTTTACTCACATTGTATTCAGCAGTAAGACTTCTTATGGACCAACCATCTTCAATTTTAGAAACAATTGGAAATTTTTTAATATCTGTTAGATGTCGAACCATTTTTAATAATGACGCCACTGATTAACGTCAAAGTGACATTTGTAAGATTATTAATATCAATCAAAGAACGAATGATTTACATAGCTAAAAGAAAGTGTACCAGTTTTTTTTTTAAATCAAGTGTACCAGTCTTGAAAAAATATGGTTCGGTTCAATTATATGGGGATTCTAAAGCTTTTTTTAAACCCTTATATCGAAGTGGAGCAGTACCCTCTCCCTCGGATAAAGGAATTATTTTTTAAATTACAGGGCAGGGCGGTGAACACTTCACAAAACTTGATTTAACAAATACTTCTGTCTAGATGAAAAATCAAAAAAATTAGTAACTCTATCTACACACAAAGGATTGTGTTGTTATAATAGGGCACCTTTTGGCAAATCCACTATTCCCGTTAAATTTCAAGAAATGATGGAATAACTATTAGAGGGTTTACTTGGATGTCCTTTAACGATATGCCAATTACTAGCAATGATAAAAAACAGCATATATTTAGGTTAGATCAACTTTTAAATAAATTAAATGACGCCGGACTTAAATTTTTTTTAGAAAAGTGTAAATTTTTTCAATCGGAAATTTCTTACTTTGGATTCAATATAGACGGAAATTAATTGCATATAATGGATAATAAAATCATAATATTACGTATTTAAATATAATTAAAAGCAATGCACCAATACCAGAAAATGTTACTCAATTATAATCTGTTTAGGTTTAATTAATTATTACGGTAAATTTGTGCCATGATATTATTTATTAAAACAAAGTTTCTTGGCATTGGTCAAAGGAATGTAATATAGCTTTTCGAAAAGCTATAGAAGTGTTGATTTCAGCACGAGTTTTACTGCACAATAACCTGGCGATTAGTTTAAGCGCAGATACATCAGAATACGGGGTCGGTGTGGTTATAACACATATTATGCATAGTGGTAGCGAAAAACCTATCGGTTATGCCTCGAGCACTCTATCAGCTGCTAAAAAGAAATGTACCCAGATAGAGAAAGAGGCCTTAGCAATTATATTTGGGTTAGATAAATTCTGTCAATATACGCCCCATTACTCTCTTACTGACTATAAACCACTAGCTTCAATTGTACTCCTTAACAAAAGTGTTTCACAATTTTCAGTCAATAGGTTACGTCGTTGAGCAGTTATTTTATCTAACTATCAATATAACATTGAATTTGTTAGATCGGAGAAAAATTATGCAGATATGTTATCGCGAATACCTAACACGACAATAGGAGACACTCGAGACGATCTAGATGTAAATTTTATAAGTTATTTTCCAAATAATGAGCATTTTTCTAAAAATTTAATCATTTTCGGCTAGATATATTATCTGATGAATTATTGTCTAAGGTAATAAACATATTTAGGTACAGAGTGGCCCAAACAAATTGATAATGATTTGAAACCAAACTATAAAATTAGCAATGATTTCAGTTTGGAAGAATACTGCTTGTTATCAAACAATAGATTAATTATTCCCTTTAGCTTAAGAAAAAAATTATATACACGTATCGCATATGGGGACGGTAAAAATGAAAAGTCTAGCCAGATCTTATTTCTCTCGATAAAAATATCGAAAAAAAAATGTAAAACATGCGAAAATTGTTTAATACGTAAAAAACCTCCAAACATAGCAATACTAAATCAATGGCCTTGGTCTACAGAGGTTTGGTCGCGTTTACACTTTAATTTCATGGGATCACTATTAAACAAACAATTTGTAATCAATTTGGACCCCCACTTCAAGTGGAGAGAGGTTTTTCATGCCTCTTATTACTAATGCAAGTATAGAAATTTTAAGATCCACCTTTGCCAGATTTGGCTTACCCTGACAAATAGTAACTGATAACGCTACTATGTTTTGTTCAAAGGAATTTCAGGATTTTTTGCTTCAGAATAATATTAAACAAGTTAATTCAGCCCCTTCTCAACCCGCCTCAAACGGTGCTGCGAAATTTTCGCAAATTTTCAATAAAATCTTTTGAGAACTGCTGGAATATTGAGGTAGGTTTAGATCGTCGCGCGTGTCTTTGCCTATGATACTCAATATTTGTGTAGATAGTTATAAAATGTCGGCGGTCTTTAGCGGTGCGGTAAATAAGATGAAAGACGTCGACGTTTTCTGAGTGTTTAGTAGATCTGATCTGAAGAAAACTATACTCTGACTCTCCTTTGTGCAATATTTTAGTTTCTGTGGGTGTTTCGTTATGTACACACGTCCAACCAGCCGTTCGTTGTTTTTGTTATTTTTGAATTTCGGGTTGCTGTGTATTTATAGTGAAGATTTATTTTATTGACTTTACCGTTCAAGTCGTTAAATTCTTGATTACGTACAGACACAACTTACTTGTTCGTTCTTTTTGTATTCCGTTTTGGATTTTGGACCAAGTTTTTCTTTTATTTTTCTTTATTGACAATGTTAGTTGATAGTTTATTGTTTAGTGTTGAACGGAGTACGTATGTCCTTAATTCGACGTACCGAACTGTGTATTGATGCAGATGCAGAATTCGAATAATTTACTTAGGTGGTAAGCTTTTAACCCAGGACACTCATTTATGCTACAAACGTTAATAAATCACATTTAAATATTATAAATTATAAACATTACGCCAATATTTTGTTCCAAATTAAAAGACACACATTTAAAGAAATGCTCTGTTTAAACTTCTACGGTCATTACTTGCTTGCAGAAAAGATAACGAATTATTTACCTCTTTATAATTGCTTCAGTTCGGTTGAGGCGGTCCATCAAAGCCGGTCGATGATCCAAGGCCTTTGCACTTTTTATGACAATTTAAAAGTTGTATAATTGGGAACTACAAGTTCATTGACCAAGAAAAGCAGTGGTTCTCAATTATTTTCTACATTAATATTTCAAAAAATATATTAAAAAGGTTGACCTAGGTTAGTTTTTTCAAAGTGCCCCTAGAGGGGAAAGTCATAAAAGTTTTTTGTTTGTCTAGTCGGTCCCCATTACCAGTTTTTTTTTAATGACATGAAATTGATTACACCCTGTATTATTACATATTAGTTATTTATTCATATATTATTATTTGTTCATTATTGGGAAACATGCACCAATTTAATGCATCTGCTATTGTATCCATTTGATTGCCTTGTATTATCTTTTAGATAAATAAATGCTAGTCATTCAAACGTTTGCTATTTTTTGAGAGACAAACATTATCCCAAATTACATCTTCGGCATCAAGTGTGCTCCAGTATTTCCGGCACTCTCCAAGATTATAAAGATATTTTAATAAATACTACATTTTTAGACAATTAAATCTAATAACGTTAAATCTAATAACCGTTGGTAATCCCAAAAGTACACAAAGTTACAGACAGGTAGGCCGACAGAAAGGACCCCCCATAATTTTTATGGAAAATGGCTCCCAGCTAAATCGGCTGAAATCGCAGTATATTGTGATTCTGATCAAAAGTTCTCATGGGAACAAGGTCGTAATATGGACAGTTTTCCAGATATCGGGGGTGCAAAGGGGGCACTCATTTCTTATGGGAAGTAGCCCCCGGTGAAATTCGCCGGAATCAGTATACGTTATTCCTTTCGAGCTCCTGATCAAAAGTTCTTTTGGGCATAAGACCGGACAGTTTTCGAGATAAAGAGGATGCAAAGTCGACTTTGTAACCCCAGATACCTGGAAAACTGCCCATTTTCCAACATTGTGTACATGAAAACTTTTAATCAGGACCTCGAGAGGAATAACATATATCGATTCCAGCGAATTTCACCGGGGGCCAATTCCCATAAGAAATGAGAGCACCCCCTTTCCACCCTCTATATCTGGATAATTGTTTTTTCGACCTTGTGCTCATGAGAACCTTTGATCAGGAGTTCGGGAGGAATAACATATATCGATTCCAGTTAATTTTACCGAGGCAGGGGGCCACTTCCCACAAGAAATAAGCACCCCGTTCGCAACCCCCCCCCCTCGATATATGGAAATCAGGAAGAGATTATCTACAATATACTGCGATTTCAACCAATTTAGCTGGGAGCCATTTTCCATAAGAATTGTGCGGAGTCCTTTGTTCTCGCTCTTTAAAATCTCCACGTTCATGACATTCTAAACCAATTTTTTACAATTACTATACCGCCACTACATGGATGTTAACGTAATCGAATAGAGCTCTATTTTGATAATAGACGAAGCAATTAAACAAAATTCAAGTTGATCCGTTAAAGAATGCGACCTGTAGAACAAAGTGTGTGCATGATTGCATGATGTTCAAGTTTTGATCAGCCATTTTCAATCCATCATTATTAATTTTGAAATATAGTACCAAAATCTTAATTAGAGGCCTTGAATACTCATGTCTGAATTTTTCCGTAATTTTATCACTTGAATTGTTATCAGTATTAGATTTTTTTTTTCTAAATAAAATACTGATTTTGTTTTTTCAAAAATTATGATTTACAAAACTTTTTCAATAGATAAACTTTCAATTGGTTATTTTTATAGCACGTTGCAAAGTATTTCGTTCACCTGAAGTTCAAAGTATGTCCGTAATAACCAGATGTCGAAATTGCGTATCGGATATGTGGTAAAACCAGGGTTGGCTTTAGGAGGTTATGTGTCAGAGCATAAATATTTGCATCCATGTGTGAAACAATATCTTACCTTGATTTTTTTTAGCGAATTCCATATTATCCAAAGCTGATAAAGTCTATTTATTATAAACACTCCCTCGAAGAGAACTGGATCTATAAGGGGACGTACTTAACACTGAATTAACAAACCCAACTATTTTTCACTGCCGATTACAAGACTAAAAATACATTACTAATATTTATTCTAAATGTTTTGGAGTTAAACTCCGACGTCTTTCCTTGAAAATTCATTTATATTGCGAGGGCTGCTCGACGTCGACAGGCGTAACTGAGGCATGCTTAAAATATCTAAATTTTCGCAGTCACCACATTCATGCCCGGTGTAGCAAAGTCTGCTTGCTGTATTACGGATTTCACATTTTCAAAATGACAGTAATAGAATGATGCTGCCTTTAGCCAAAGTTCGTGAACATAATTTCATGAAACAACCGTATACAACTTGGTGCTTCACCAAAAACTTTATTTACACTAGCGGTTAATTTATCAACATTAGGGTAGCACCTCCTAATAGTTTCAGCAATCCTATGAAGCCTATGTGCTAAACATGTTACGTTGCAACCACAACTTCTCCGCTGGGTGCTGAGGAAGCTATGAAAGAGTAGCAACCGGTTAGATCAGGGCTGGTCGAGGGTCACTCGGTGGCGAGAAGAGTTATATATTTTTTCGAACAATTATTTGATTGTCAAGTAAACCAAACAAAACTTTAATAAACTACAAATAATTTGGACGCCAGCGTATTCACTAAATAATACTCTTGCAAATTTAACAGTGGGAGAAAACAATCAAAATCAAATATAAAACAAATAATATATTAACATACTTATAAAAGAGTGAAAATTTTACAGCACTTTACAAATTATTAAAAATATTAATGTGAAAAATTTGATTTAATTAGTTAACTGACGAAGATTTAGTTTAAAAAATTAAATTTGAAGATTAACAAAAAAATTACAATAAGAAGCGCATTACAATTTTTCTTCCGACCAAAAGTTGAATTTTGCACATACATTTGGGTTACTTGGACGTGGAATCCCGACGAGGTCTGGTCCTGAAGATGGCCACGGGTACCCGAAAAGGAGGACGTAATATTCAGGTCCTGACAATGCTGATTTCCAGGAGACGCTGCGTCGGAATGATATCCAATACTTTGAGGATAACTCCAAATATTCAATCTATGCCTTGTGCCTTGCTTCAGTGGTGGTTTGGTCGAGGATTTTACATGAAAAAGGGGTAATGTAAAGAAGAAACTATTAACAATTTAACAAAAAACTTGAGTATTGATAAAATTTTACTTCTGAAAATATATGAATAAGCTACTGATTAATATAATAAATGAAATGAATAAATGAGAAAACTCTATTCTTGAAATTTTAGCCGTTCACAAAATGGCTGACTGGTTATGACCAAAAATTTGAATAAAGGTAACAAAATTTAGTTAGAACTGAATTAAAGAGAAAATATCTGAATTACTATCTGAAAAAAACTAATACTGTAACAAATATAACAAAAAAATTATGGGTTTAATCTGCCGAAAAACAATCTATTAAAAAATTATCTCTTAACCTCTCGTACCAACACGAGGTGAACTAAATGCGACAAAACGACTTTAGGTTTCGACTTTTAATAAGATGAGATTGTCTACACAAGATTAAGAAACAAAAATTCTAATTTATCCCTTGAATAATTTACGAGTTTAATCCTCGTCCACAATAATCTAAATAATGACAAAACATTGTGTCTCAAGCGACCACAAAATATAAAACTGCCAAGATAATTAATGAGTTAACATGTGTCCAATGGACGCGGAAATCGCACAAACATGTGCGTTAATAAAAATTAATTATTTCACGGAATATCCTTTAATTCCCAAAAATAACTATACAGCAACGTTAACTCAATGATATGACATCATTTAATAATCAAATATATTGAAAATATCAAAGGATTAAAGAAATAAACGTGAAAATCCGCTAAAGAATAAGTAAACGATCTTAACTCACCAGCGGCAAAAGCGAAAACGAAGTGGTATGGATATTTAATATGGCCTCAGTTATGTTTCTACCGCGTATGCGCACTTGTTGACTTCGCATCGATATTACCGCGGGCAATTCAAATTCAAAAATTTTTCACTACAACATGCAGTATATTCCGATGTGTTTCCTTCAAAACTCTTCCAGCAGCTTCCATATAATTCGCTTGTCCTTATTTTCTGCATATTTGTTACCTCAAAAGTCATGTAAATTTGAATTTACTGCATCTGCTATAGTGCGAGAATTTGAAATTTCTAAAACTTTGGAGGCGATCAAGTGTTCGCTCATTGCGCAGTTTTCGTCCAATGCACACACTAAAACATTCGCTACCTTGGATTCGCTGGCATTGATTGTTTCGTCCACGCTAAGCCATTAAGCTTCCCATTAAACTCAGAAGAAATGTTCTGTCTAATATTTTCGCACTTGGTAAATAATTATTTTTCTTAGTGTAGACTCCAAAGGCATGTTAACATTACTATATCTGCCGCTAGTATATTCTTCCAAAAATTGTCTGAGAAGTGGATTGTCTAGTTTCGACCACGGTATGTTACATCCTATCATAAATTCCACTAACTCTAAGTTAAGATTACGTTGCGTGTCACTGTAATGCCACCTACGCAGTTTATGGTTTTCCGAAGAAATATGTGAATTAATATTTGTTTTACATGACTACGCAATTGCTTTGTCACATCTAGTGCAATACAGTTCTCTACCATCAAAATGTAAATCGGCAACATCGCGAATCCAAAAATTTACTGTAGCTTGCGTTTTTAGTACATACTTACGTCCTAATAAATGTACAGTAAGAGAGACACTGAGTAATCTTGTTAAATGTTAAATTACTCCCCTCCCCGCCTGAGATTGGGTTTCAGGTAAACAGCCAGTAGGTAACCTGCTACAATTTAAAATAATGTATTACGTATTTCGTTTTTATTTAATGTAGTATGTTTTTCGATAAAACTAAGTTACGCATTGACATTGTAAAATTAAATAAAATTAATATTGTGTTGGGAATGTTTCAGTACCTACATGTTTACAATATACAGGGTGTCTCACCGGGAACTGAATCGATCGATAAAGAGAAAAGTACGAATCAGAAATTTTTGAAAATTTAGATACTTACTAATGTCGGTGTGGCCAATCCAACTAAAAAGAAGCATGGGGTACTTCCGGTTATACCGGAAGTCGATACCAACTTGCTTATTTTAAATGGAACACCCTATATATTTTCGATTTTTCAAGATGACAATAAAATTTTGAGTTTAGGTATGTAGCACACCCTATATCTAAACCCGGTAGTTTCGAAGATATTTGACATTTTATAAAAAATTTGACAGGTGCAACGCTTTGCAAGAACCGTTATAACTTTTTCTGTGTAGGACATCCTCATTTGTTCTTTGGCACGGAGAAAGAACACATGGAGAACTACGTTCTAAAACTGGAATAAATTCAATAATATCATACCAAGTGTTCCGTTTTTCGCGTTACATTTTGTCAACTTCAAACCGCGGAAACTTGTTTAGGTCAAATGGAACACCCTGTATTTTTTCACGTAAAGTTGTGTAAGATTGAATTCCTTTTTTTATGATATTAGCATTGCGGGGTTAAAGTTTTCAACTTTTTGAAATATTTGCGATTTTATTAGAAATTCATGAATTGTTGTAATCATTTCATGAAAATAGCCATGATTAGAAACAATCAGTCATTATCTTATGTCAAAATATGTCAACACGTTTAAATTACCCCCACGAAGACTTTTTAAATTTGTTTATTATTTATGGAGAATGTGATAAGGTAATATCAAGAACTTGCAGCACATTTGCTACTCGATATCCACAAAAACGGAAAATAACACTAACACTATAACATGCGTATTAATCGAATTGAAGATATGGCATGAACTAAAATAGCAGATATAAGATCAATTTAAAACATGATTCCATTTTAATTTAATAATTGCTCAAAATTTCGCCCTCGAACCTCGACACATTTTTCGCACCTTCGGATTAGTTCCTCATGGGTAGCTCTTCTAATTGAATCCTGTGGTATGTTTTGGAATGCATTTCTTACTCTCTGCATACAATCTTTAATGGTTGTTAATGGACTCACCTAAACTTTATTTTTAATAATTCCCCAAATAAAATAATCCAGAACTGATAAGTCGGGCGAGCGAGGAGGCCATGAGAAAGATCCATTATTGGCAATCCATTGATCATAAAAAGTTTCTTGTAAATAATTATTAATTAAATATGCGTTATATGGGGGAGCACCGTCGTGCTGATAAAAAAGGTTTCTATGTTCGGCGAGAGGTAAATTTTCTAAATAGTTATTATTCAAATTTTGTAAGATATTCAGATATCTTTCAACTAAAAAAAAAACAAAAACTTACCTGTACATATTAGCAGAAGAGAAAATTTAATTTACCGTTTAAATTTTCCTGACAAAATTGTAATGTCACCACTCTATCGTTTCTTATGGCACAGTAAACATTGAACTGCCAACTTTCCTGAAAGTTTCGCTCTCTGAACATATGAGGATTTGAGTCACTCCAATAATGCGAATTGTGTCTATAAAAAGTATATTTTTAGTAAATTTTGCATCATCTGTCTATATAATATTTCCCAAATAAGAATCGTCAACCTCAGACCTTATTAGAATAAACTCACAAAAATTCTGCCTTCTTAGGAAATCTGTTTCTTTTAATCCTTGAACCATATGGAATGAAAACCGGTGAAACTTGTGTCTTAATAAGATTCTGTGAATTGAATCCTTGCATAGTCCCGATTCCAGAGCAGCTTGTCTTAATGACATCCTTGGAAAGGCATGAAAATATCCCAGAATGATTATTTCAATGTTTTCGTCATTAACAATAGGCTTTCTTCTTTGCATTTTTGCCTTGACAGAGCCATAATTATAAAATTTTCCAGTATGTGTTGTACAGTGTTTGGTGACGGTTTCCGATTTTCTGGATATCGAGTAGCAAATGTGCTGCAAGTTCTTGATATTACTTTATCGCATTCCCCATAAATAATAAACTAATTTAAAAAGTCTTCGTGGGTGTAATTTAAACGTGCTGGCATTTTTTGACATAAGATAATGACTGATTGTTTCTAATCATGGCTATTTTGATGAAATGATTACAACAATGGGCTTGTTCAGCATTTTTTTTTATTTCACAAATCGAAAGTGCAAGTATAAATTAATGGATCTGCAAAATATCAGAATCTTATTCGCACGTTTAGTATCTTAAAAACTATTACAAATTTCCATCTCGCAAAAATGGGGCGTGGCCAGGCGCTACGTCATTATACGCATAGACTCGGCGATCTCAATAGACTTGATGCTCCTTATTGGTTATAATTATAAGTGTTTTCGAAGTATTGTTTGTTTTGCTTACTACTTGACAGTAGGGGAGTACAATTTGGTGAAATGTCAAAAAATTACAATTTTCTCTCGCTCCTGCCAGAACGAATTTTCGATTTCGACCCTGCAGTTTACGATTATAATTCATCGCCGACCTTCTCCTTTCCGTAGACACATAGAACGAACTTCCACTCGACGTATTTATTTAGTTACCAGCGTTTAAAAATTCCATGTTTTTCGACTTTTCAGGTTAAATTTGAAAGGTCCCAGAAAGCCATTTTTCTTACGTCACTTGCGTATAGTGACGTCGCAAATGAGCGCTCGGTTTTTGCAACTATTACTAAATTCAACTCCTTATATCTCGAGAACGGAAAAAGTTAATAATACGAAATTTTAAGTGTATAATGAGAATATCGAGTACTATATAAAAAAGTATAAAAATCATATAAAAAGAATATCATGGAACAAGCCCATTCATGAACTTCTAACAAAATCGCAAATATTTCAAAAAGTTGAAAACTTTAACCCCTCAGTGCTAATATCAGAAAAAAGGGAATTCAATTTTATACAACTTAAAAAATACAGGGTGTTCCATTTGACCTAAACAAGTTTTCGCGGCTTGAAGTTGATAAAATGTAACGCGAAAAACGGAACACTCGGTATGATATTATTGAATTAATTTCAGTTGTAAAACGTAGTTCTCCTTGTGTTCTTTATCCGTGCCAAAGAGCAAATGAGGATGTACTACACAGAAAAAGTTATAACGGTTCTTGCAAACCGTTGCACCTGTCAAATTTTTTATAAAATGTGAAGTATCTTCGAAACTACTGGGTTTAGATATAGGGTATGCTACATGCCTGTACTCAGAATTTTATTGTCTCGAAAAGTCGAAAATATATAGGGTGTTCCTTTTAAAATAAGCAAGTTGGTATCGACTTCCGGTATAACCGGAAGTACCCCATGCTTCTAATAATTTTAGTTGGATTGGCCACACCGATATTAGTAATTATCCAAATTTTCAAAAATTTCTGATGGTGGCTTTTCTCTATATCGATCGATTCAATTCCCGGTGAGACACCCTGTATAATATCTGTAAAGGCCATCCCTGGAATTCGATAGGTAATTCCGAGCTCTAATAATAACACACTCTTTTTTTCTAAATGCAGTGGGTTATTCACAGAAATGTTTTTTTTTGCATACATACTTTAATTAGTCTCAATTATTTTATACGCGCAAAACAAAACAAATCCTGTCATAATATTAACCCTTTTAACATTTATTATTATTTTTAGCTGGCCTGCTCGCTACATCTGGTGACATAACGATGACGTGGACGTCGCCCGTCTACATAAAACTTTACTCGAACGATACCTCCATAAATCCACTGGGAAAACCCATCACGCCCGACCAAGATGCATGGATAGGATCTTTAATAAACATAGGAGCAATGATTGGTCCGCTACCATTTAGCTTTATAGCAGACAGGTTTGGAAGGAAATTGGCGCTCTTGTGCACAGCCATTCCTCATATCACGGCCTACATCACCTTCGCTTTTGCTAAAAACGTCTATCTCTTCTATTTCGGCAGACTGTTAGGAGGAGTGGCAGTCGGAAGTGGATACGCCCTACTGCCCATGTACATAGCCGAAGTTAGCAACGATTCCAACAGGGGAACGCTGTCCGTGTCCCTACTGGTGTTCTGGTGCTTTGGCAATATGATACCGTACGTTATCGGTCCATTCATATCTATGATGCTGTTTAACTTGATTCTAGCTTGCTTTCCGATATCATTTTTTGTTCTGTTTCTAATTTTCGGGATAGAAACTCCTTACTATTGGTTGAGTGTCAATAAACCTGAAGAAGCCGAGGAATCGTTGATGGCGTTAAGAAACTTGGATAAAAAAGGGGTGGAGAAAGAACTTACCCATATCAAAGAGAACTTAAAGAGAGAAGAAGGCGGGCGCTTTGTGGATATAATAAAAAACGCGGGACTGAGGAAAGCCCTTTTTATATCCTTACTGCTGATAGCGTTCCAACAGCTGTCTGGAATTAACGCGATCATGTTCTATCTAGAACCTATATTTGATGCATCCGGAACCAAAATATCGTCAGATATATCCTCACTTATTGTTGGTTTCGCCATCTTTGGCTCTAGTTTTTCAGTACAACTCTTGGTTAATCGATTCGGGAGGAAGACCCTGACTATTTTTTCTTGCATCACTATGATTTTAGCATTATCAATGATGGGAGCCTTTTTTTACATTCATGATTCTACAGATTTAAGCACCGCTTCTATTTTCTGGATGCCTCTCTTCGGTCTGATTTTCTATCAATTTGCTTTTGGCTCTGGAATCTCCGTCATGCCTTGGACAATTTCGTCCGAACTATTTCCTACCAACGTCAAACAGATATCTGCGTCGGCGGTTTCAATTATGTGCTGGTTGACTTCGTTCTTGTTGACGAGGTTCTTTAACAATTTGAACGACTTGATGGGAGCTGCTGGTACTTTCTGGTTCTTTGCTGGCTGGTGTTTAGTCGCTGCTATATTTACCGTATTTTTTGTTCCAGAAACCAAAGGAAAAAGTTTTCGAGAAATACAGGACATGTTAGAATCTTAATTGTAGAAATATAAGCTATCAGACCCTTTGTACTATGTGCACAGTATCCAAAAACTAAATCAATTTTGAATAATATTTATTCAAATTTTAGCCTAACTTATAACTATAAGAATCTTTGTCAGATGAATGTTGATGGCATTTTAAGAAAAAAATATATAGAGGCTTAGGTTGAATCTTGCTGATATTTAATAAGAAATGTAATACAATTCGATTAAGAGTAAAGTAACGATGCAGGAAAACAACGAATTCTCTGTTGTGTTTGCTTTTTCTTTTGTAAAGTATTTTTATGTCAACAACTTCTTCAATAGAATTAATCGGGTGCACATGTTTAACATGAAAAGCGAAACTAGACTCTAGTCACTGTTTGTTACTGCTGCGTTCGAATCTTCTTAGCTACGACAGATAGTAATGTCGTTAATAGTTGAATTTCCGCATGTTTAAAAAATTCAGTCGCCATTTTTACAACTAACATTATTAGTCCGAGTAATAGGAGAATCCGACTTAATGTATTTTCTGCCAATGACAATAATCAGTAGTTAGAATTTGTTTACCCTTAGTTTGTTTATTTACATTGTTTATTATTTATATCTGGCAGAAAATAGTTTTGTTTTATTTTGGAAATACCCAGTAATTCACACAAATTAGACCAGAAAATGTAAATAAAAGAATTATATTTTGAAAATATATTCTCTATATGGGTAGGAAAAATATCTGAAAATTCTCACTTATTCGATGGTCGCTTCGTCTCTTTTCAAATGAAGAATTACCCGTAACATTAAGCAGGTGCTGGTTTCTCACCTATATTTATTTATTTATTTATTTGTTTATTTAAGATATAACTAGCCAGGTAGATAAAATGTAATACATTTTAGGTTAAAAAAGAACAAACATTATTATGGAATTTTATACAATAAATACACATTCAAAACTTAAATAAGATTTAAATAAAATATTTGTACAAAAAAACTGTATTTTTAGTTTAAGTGTGCCACATTGCTTGATATTTAGTACAGTAGATATAGATTTTTGGGTGGAACTAATTCCCACAAAGACGGGGTTTGAATTTTTTTGTTGTTGGTATCTTCTTGACATACTAAAAGTCTATAGTCTGTTTTTAAACCAGGAGGAGTAAACATGGAAGTTCCATTCACACCATAAAAGTAACCAGAAAATACACTAAAACTTTTTTGGCGTTTTAGGCAACCAATAATACACGACTACAGTGTTTTTGTGTGTATTTTATTATATTATATAATGCATCGACCTCTATTTGACCTCTAGATATTTTATATAACATATCCACATCATTTACGCAATATAATGGCACTAAATAATTTGCCGCTTTTACCTTCAGATTTATATATAAGGGATTAAAAACTGATATATAATGTGCAAACGATAAAATAGAAATTATAACCAAATAGTTTATGACATGAAATTAAAATTTTTACAGTATGTCAAAATTTGCGACTATTGCCTTGTGTAAAACTGGCGAGGGTCTAGCCAATCACAGATGTATGATTTAGCGCGTTAAATTTAAAACGCTCCTCCTGGTTTAAAAACAGACTATAGAAAAATCTAAGTGTGCAAAATGCGTTTTTTGGGCCGCCACACAGTGGGAAATTTAGCACTTTCTTTGGACAAAAGTCCATTTGACGCACAGTTGTTGACCGATTTGAATAATATTTTTTTTATATGCTCGTGAATGATTCTAGTTTACCCTCCGATTGCTACAATTTAAATATCTATTCTTCTGATGCACGTATCTGACCCAATATCGGAACATCAGTGGGCTGATGTTATCATATATATAATGTAATTAAAAATAGCTACTATTTGAATTAAAAACGGTAAAAATGTAACCAAATTTCAGTTTTACTTCCACATCCACGTAGTGGATTGGAAGTATAGTAATCGCAAAAAAATTTTCAAAAATTTTAATTCGTGAAATAGGTTTAGAATGTCATGAAACGTCGAGATTTTAAATTTGAGCGAACAAAAATTTCTGTCTGTCGGTCTGTCTGTCGGTCTGTCTGTCTGTAACTTTTTTTTGTCCGCACGTTTTCACCGGAACGGTTTGAGATATTGACTTGAAATTTTGTACACGTATATATTATGACGAGATCTGGAACTGGATTGTTTTTTGAGGAAATCCGGTGAAGGGTTGGGGGTTAAATAGGGGAAAATAGAGAAAAATAAGTAAAGCAAGCTTGTAAGAGAACAGACACTTGAAATTTGGTGTATGTACTAGAAGTTAAGGCCTAAGATTTTTTTATAACATATTTCAACCCCCCACCACCCCTACCCCATTAATGGGGTTGATAAAATAAAGTTGAGATTTTCATTTGAAATTTCGTACACGTATGTATTATAACGACGTCTGAAATTAGATTATATTTTGAGATGATTCCGTTAAAGGGTTGGGGGTTAATTTGGGGTAAATAGGGGAATATAAGTAAAACAAGTTGGTAAGAGTACAGAAACTTGAAATTCGGTATACGTACTAGAAGCCAAGGAGTCAGATTTTTTATAATATGTTTCAACCCTCACCACCCCTACTCCAATATGAAAAGGGTTGATTAAATAAAATTGAGATATTCATTTGAAGTTTGGGACACGTATGTATTATGACGACATCTGGAATTAGATTATAATTTGAGATGATTCCGCTGAAGAGTTCGGGGTTAAATAGGGGTAAATAGGGGAAAATAAGTAAAGCAAGCTGGTAAGACCACAGAAACTTGAAATTCGGTGTATGTACTAGAAGCCAAAGCGTCAGATTTTTTTATAATATTTTTCAACCCCCACCACCCCTACTCCAATATGAAAAGGGTTGATTAAATAAAATTGAGATATTCTTTTGAAATTTGGTACACGTATGTATTATAACGACATTTGGAACTAGATTATATTTTGAGATGATTCCGTTGAAGGGTTGGAGGTTAAATAGGGGAAAATAAGTAAAGCAAGCTGGTAAGACTACAGAAACTTGAAATTCGGTGTATGTACTAGAAGCGAAGGTCTCAGGTTTTTTTATTAGTATTTTCTATTTCTCCCCACCACCCCCACTCCCTTATTAAGAGTTGATAAAATTAAATTTAAATTTTTACTTGAAATTTGATACATTTATATATTATAATTATATCTGAAACTAGATTATATTTTGACATGATTGCGTTGAAGGAGTGGGGGTAAGTAGAGGTAAATAGGGAAAAATAAGTAACGCAAGCTGGTAAGAGTATTATTGCAACTTGAAATTCGGTGTATGTCCTAGAAGCCAAGACCTCAAATTTTTTAACAATATGTTTCAACCCTTCCACTACCCTTACTACATTATTAAAGGGGTTGATAAAATAAACTTGAGATATTCACTTGTAATTTGGTAGACGTATGTTTTATAACGACATCTGGAACTAGATTATATTTTGGGATGATTCCGTAGAAGGGTTAGGGTTAATAGGAGTGACTAGGGGAAAATAAGTAAATCAAGGTGATAAGAGTACAGAAATTTGGGATTCGGTGTATATACTAGAAACCAAGGCCTCAGATTTCTTTCTAATATTTTTCAAACTCCACCACCTCCGCTTCATTATTAATGGGATTGATAACATCAAATTGAGATATTCACTTGAGATTAGTACACGTATGTATTGTAGTGACATCTGATTGAGATGCCTCCATTGAAGGGGTGGGAGTGAATAGTAGAAAATAAGTAGGGTGAACAAAAACTTCATTTTTAACGTATATGGTAGAAACCACCTCCTCAAACTTTTGTATGACATCTGCCCCAAATATTATTAAAATTCTATGACCAATAATTTCCACATACTAGAGTGCAGATATAGTCAAGATGTTTCCTTTAAAACGACTTGGATGAAGAATCTGGATGTGGAAGTACTGATTCCTTAGGCAGCGGTTTTAGAGCTAAAAAAGCATAAGAAATTGGAAGTATAAGAAGCCCATGGATATGCAACCTCAAAGTTGCTTATCTGCTCCTTAATTTTAAACACAAATACATTCATTATCTTTTATATAGCTTGAATTTAACGTCATCCTTGAATAAATCTTCTTATTTTTTATACTTGTTAGGCTTTTTAAAATTAATTCTATTCATACATACAATTAATTAAACAACCTAGAGTAATAAGCTATATATCGAATAGATCCTGAAAACCTGTATGTTCCGATATTGGGTCAGATACGTTCATCAGAAGAATAGGTATTTAAATTGAAGCAATTGGAGGGTAAACTAGAATCATTTATGAGTATTTAAAAAAAAATTATTCAAATCGCTCAAGAACTGTGCGTCAAATAGACTTTTGTCGAAAAAAAGTTCTAAATTTCCCACTGTGCGCCATCTTGAGAAATTTTTTAAAAATCATAAAAAATCGTGTGTGGTATCAGACTACAGAAAATTTCATGCTGAAAAAGATTACGATATTGGTCTTAAAAGGGAAAAGAAATTACACACTAAAAGTCTATTATTCAGTCAATTTAAACACAAAAAAGGGTTCGACCTTGAAACAGGTCATGTGGTTCTAATTTTTTAATATGTTGTTAAGATCTATGCCAATAGTATAGTATTTACGAAGTCAACTGGAACAGCACGGAACTAGAGGATCTTACGGGTATTGACAATATATCGCTTCTCATTGAAAGAGAGAATTTTACAGATTTATATTCACCACTTCTGCTCTACAGTCCACATGGACTTGATCTTGATCAGCCTTGTCTAAATGTTACTTGTGGCATTATCTTCATTTTTTTCTTCTTCAACTCTTTGGGATTTCCTGCCACATGTATGTTTTCTTTTAAGCGGTGGTCGGGGAATCTACATAATATCACAATTAACCAGTATGTTACTGGTAAATAACCTCTACGCCTGTGACTTTACGTCAAAAGATCAGTTAAAGGTTGTTTTTTTAAATAAACAACATAACTTGGTTGCCGATGTTAAAAGAAGAACTTCACAAAGTTAACATTGTATAAAAACTAAAAAAACCGTTAACTATATCAACAGTTCTATGTAAATAGTAAGTATCTATGGTTATTGAATATAACAAACATTCTTAGAGCTGTGTATTTATCATACACAGCAAAAAAGATTTTTCAAAAAAAGCCTTGAAATAAGAAACAGAATAGATTTCCGAAACGTCGGCGAAATATTTAATTTCAAGTTTTTATACTTAATTGTGTTGTTTATTTAAAAAAAGCAACCTTTAACTGATCCTTTGACGTAAAACTCACAGGCGTAGAGGTTATTTACCAGTAACATACTGGTTAATTGTGATATTTTGTAGATTCCCCGAGCACCGCTTAAAAAGAAAACATACATGTGGCAGGAAGTCCCAAAGAATTGAAGAAGAAAAACATTGATCAGCCTGTCACATAGAAATATAGGAGGGATTAGATGCTTAGGGAATTTGATTTGTCAACACCAACCTTGTTCGGAGTTTTTGCGTGCCATAATATATAAAACAAAAAATACGTATATAACTATTTATATGGAATGTTCTGTACGAGGCAGTGCAGTACAGCCAGGCAGCGTAATAAATTACTTAATTCTAGTGAATATTTGAACAAATTATTAGTTTTATTACTGTATTTAAGTGATTTTTTGCAATTAATTGTTTAAAATGACATTTTGGAGGTCCTTCGATAGTAACGAAACGGGCGATTTTGATACAGAGCCTATACACGCGGAATTTGAAAATAAAGACTTACACGTTCCATCTCAAAGGGTTATTTTGGGTATTTACTCGTGTTCAAAAGGCAAAAATATTGATTCTTCATATAATCAATTTGTGAAATTTGTGAATTAACCGAATTTAACCGTACTACAATTTATAGGGTTATTAGAGCCGGGGATGTAGTTGATCATTTTATTAAACGGAAAAGAGTTGGACAAAAACTTAAAAAAACTTGATAATACGTCCAAAGATGTCATTCGTCGATTTGTGTATGACTTTTACAATGAACAGAAGGTGTCCACATTAGAAATGATTAGGGATAAATTACGCAACTATCCAGATTATAACTATAAATCATTAGATACTTTGCGAAACGTTTTGCTCGATTGCGGTTTTAGGTACAAAAAAATTTACAAACGAATGGCAGTTATGGAATTAGTACGCATTGTTGATCATCGACACGAGTACCTGCGTAAAATAAAAGAATACCGAGATGCAAACAGAGACATAATTTATCTTGACGAAACATGGTTTGACACCCATGATGTAGTTCAATACGGTTGGGTAGATAACACCAAAAAGTGTAATTTATGTGCTCCATGTTCTAGGAGAAAAAGAATTATAATTCTACATGCTGAAAGTAAAAACAGTTTTATTCCAAATGCGTTGTTGTTTGTTGTCTGCTAAAAATATCAAGCAATCCTCTGCCGACTACCACGAGGATATGACAGCCGAATTATTAGAGAAGTGGGCAAAGGAACAGCTGTTACTAAATATCCCACCAAATTCTGTAATTGTTATGGACAAAGCGTCATTCGCGGCAACACACAAAAATTCCGAACACCAACACAAGAAAAGGCGATATCATTGAATTTATGAAAGGTAATGGCTTAGAAATACCAGAAAAAAACACAGAAAAAACTTTATTAGAACTGATTGGAAAGCAAAATTTTAAAAAGGAATATGCCGTTGACAAGAATTTTGAAGCACACGATCATACCATTTTACGTTTGCCTCCATATTATTACTTTTTCAACCCCATTGAAATGGCGTGGGCTGATGTAAAAACAAGACCACGTCAATATAATCAATCCCCACAATTAAGTGAGTCTGTCTTAAAGAATATAAAGATAACAGTAGACGAAATAGGCAAAGCGATATATGGAGGAAGTGCGTATGTGATAAAAAGGGAAAATGAATATTCTATGTTACCACCTATTAATTCAATTATTATTAATGCAAATACCGATTCAAGTTCTGAAAACTCGGATAGTGACGAATGAAACATTGTTTATTTAAAGTTAATAGACAAAGCTTTTTTGAAATTTGTTTATTTAACCCATTAACGCCCAAGACAATTTTTTTTTGAATTTTGCAAAAATATTCGGTATGTATGTTCAACCTGCTTCCAAATTACCGTAAAAAATAACAAAAAAAATATTCATCATGTGCTTTATCAAAAAAGTGGTGATCTATAAATAGATCACTGGGCAGATGTAATATATATCTTAATATATAATAATTATTTTTTCAATATAATTTCAATATACAGGAAAATTATGCTTTTTAATGTTTCAAAAAGTTTTATTAAAACTCTACACGTGTTTCGGCTTATTAGGCCTTTATCAAGAGTACAAGATAATACTAAATTTAAAATGTGTTCCTCACTTATTTATACCTAATGGAAGGTATAAATTATTCAAAGCTTTTAATCTATTTATTACATGCAACTAGTTATATGATTCCTATCCTATGTAAATATACTACAAATAAGTTCTTAATGTTAAATTATTTTTTCTAGAATATTATGACCCATAAATAATGTTTGATCATTAGTTACATTTTTATGCTTTTTGACAGCTTTCATGATCTCAAATTGTTCTAGTAAATCTAACTTCTTTCCTTTATTTTCTATATGGAGTAATTCGACTTCATTAAAATTAACAAAATGATTATTTTCTATGCAGTGTGTTGACATACCGGTGCTATGTATACCATTCGTTATTGATTTTTTATGTTCAGCGAGACGATTTTTTAATTTACGACCAGTTTGACCGATATATATAGCATCGCAGTCATTACATTTTAATTGATATACACCTGTTTTTTCTAATAAATCTCTTTTGTCTTTATTATTAACTAACATTTTCCCTAGATTATTTTTATTAACAGAAATAGTTTTACATCCTAGTTTTTTCAGTTTATGACTAATTTTATCACTAATCTTAGGCCTATAATTAATGCATTTATATATGTCAGTTCTTTGTGGAGTATCAGCATAAAATGCTTTAAGTAACTTTTAATAATTATTTTACTTTACTTATATATGTAATAATATCACCATTAGAACCTCAGTAAAATATCATTAAATTGTAATAATAATGGCAAAATTTAACAGCTATATTTGGTGGTAAGGTAGGAAACAATTGGAACAAAGAGTAACATTTGATGCAATAGCTTTTAGGTCTACTCTTGCAATCTTTTCTTTGGCATCTCTGACCATCAAGATATTGCATAAAATGATTTAGGCCATCGAATCGAAAGTCTTCAGGGGCCACTGCAGCTTTGGTTTTCCTTTTAGCAGAGGAAGTGAGTTTCATATATGGAACTGCAACTACTCTACGGAATTCTAGACGCTGATAGCCTCACGACCATACATGGTGCGATATAGAATCCAGAATTTGTTAGTGCCACATCCAGAATAAGAATGAACATTGGCCAGGATAATTTCTTTCCACGAATCTAGATTCCATATTTACTAATGATCCAATCAAAGTTTCTTCCTTTATATAATCTACTATATCATTTGAAAGAAATATCTCAAAAATCTTCAAAGGGGTGAGGCCTCCATGTTCTTTTATCAGTGCTTCTATTTTCTCTTTTTCAATAGTAGCAAAGTCTGTATCGGTAAAGGTATACTTGGGATCGCATTTTTCCATTTCGGTAGAGAATTAGAAAGTATCTGCTTTTTTTAACCTTTTTGCTCAGAGATGACATTGGTACTCTGGTCTTCAACAATGTCTTCTGTATCTTGATCTTCATGACCGTATTGTACCTCCAACTAACCAGGAACATATTGTACCTCAGCTATGCCCAATTCATCTTCATCTGTCACATAATCTAGTTCTGGAGATAAAACCACAATGTCTACGGTAGCACCATCATCGCCAATATAAAAATTGCGATCGGCAATAATTTCTTCTATCTTCTATCATAGACAAGCGCCCTTTTTGGAGTCCATGTCCTCTAAAAGTAAATTATTATTATTATTATTCAAGCTATCACCATATTTTAATTATTTATATTACAATTTTATCATATCTAATTTCCACTTACAAAAGTTTGACTGTATCAACGCAAAAGAAAACAAGCTTTACCAATCATATTTTTCGCCAATACCACGGAAACAGGTGATATTTTAGTAAAAATAGCACTGAAAGATTTTGTCTCACACACTGACTAAGATAATAATAACAATGACCTAACACATCTGATGTGGATAAACTCTCAAAGTTCCAGTTAGATATTATATCTGCCCAGTGGTATAAATAAAGATCAGCTAAATAAAGTTGTTTACAATTATGCTGATAAAGAAAATATTGTAAAATGAGTTATGGAATAATAAACTTTTATATTTCAGGGACTCATTATGACATATATCGTATTTTCATATTCATTAGGTTTTTGTTTATAAATGAATAAATTTGTTAGTGTAAACGACAATTTTTTTCAAGATTTTAAAGAATTTTTAAAAAATACTTCCAATTTGATAAATTATTAGAAAATGGTCTTCTAATGTTGTAGTAATTATAGATATTAATTTAAATCAGTTTTTACGAAATTAAATATGCTATTGTCATGATTAAAAAAAAGTCTCTTGTGATCTATAAATAGATCACTGGGCGCTAATGGGTTAACGTCGACCTATTTCCGCTACTGAGACCAATTACCGATGCCAGGAGACGAGTTCCCCCTTTAAAATTTTACCGAGTCTTTCCTTTATAGAATAATAAACATTTTCTACCTGCCTAACATCATGATACTGCAAAGTTGATAGTATCATGGCCTAACATTTAATAAACAAGGCAATCGCTGCTTTATGCCCCTTCGGAAGGATTATATACCATCTATGTAACTCCCGCCTAAGATTACAACTTTGCCGCTAGAAGATAGAACGAGAGGTAGGTCACTACACAATAGACGTAGCCTTAATATATCAGTTTTGTAACTTATCAAATGTGATAAACATATTTTTTCATTAACCACTTCTATTGAATAAAGGTAGTATAGAAATCCCTTTCTTTAACAATTAAAAAAAACCGCTGCCTAAGGAATCACTACTTCCACATCCAGATTATTCGTCCAAGTCACTTTAAAGAAAACATCTTGACTATATTTGCACTCTAGTATGTGGAAATTATTGGTCATAGAATTTTAATAATATTTGGGGTAGATGTCATAGAAAAGTTTGAGGAGTTGGTTTCTACCATATACGTTAAAAATGAAGTTTCTAGTTTACCGTACTTATTTTCCACTATTTACAACCTACCACCTGGAGTCATCTCAATCAGATGTCACTACAATACATACGTGTACTAACTTTCAAGTGAATATCTCAATTTGATGTTATCAATCCCATTAATAATGAAGCGGAGATGGTAGAGTTTGAAAAATATTAGAAAGAAATCTGAGGCCTTGGTTTCTAGTATGTACACCGAATCCCAAATTTCTGTAGTCTTACCAGCTTGCTTTACTTATTTTCCCCTATTTGCCCCTATTTAACCCCCAACCCTTCAACGGCATCATCTTAAATTATGATCTAGTTTCAGACGTCGTTATAATACATACGTGTACCAAATTCCAAATGAATATCTCAATTTTATTTTATCAACCCTTTTCATATTGGAGTAGGGGTGGTTGGGTTGAAAAATATTATAAGAAAATCTGACGCTGTGGCTTCTAGTACATACACCGAATTTCAAGTTTCTGTAGTCTTACCAACGTTTTACTTATATTCCTCTATTTACCCCAAATTAACCCCCAACCCTTCAACGGAATCATCTCAAAATATAAACTAATTCCAGACGTCGTGATAATACATACGTGTACGAATTTTCAAATAAATATCTCAACTTTATTTTGTCAACCCCATTAATGGGGTAGGGGTGGTGCAGGGGTTGATAAATATTATAAAAAAATCTGAGGCCTTAACTTCCTGTACATACACCGAATTTCAAGTTTCTGTACTCATAACAGCTTGCTTTACTTATTTCCCCCTATTTACCCCTATTTAACCCCCAACCCTTCACCGGATTTCATCAAAAAACAATCCAGTTCCAGATCTCGTTATAATATATACGTGTACAAAATTTCAGGTCAATATCTTAAACCGTTCCGGAGAAAGCGTGCGGACAAAAAAAGTTACAGACAGACAGACCGACAGACAGACATAAAATTTTTGAAAATTTTTTTGCAATTACTATACTTCCAATAAACTACGTGGATGTGGAAGTAATACTTATTTAGTATTTAAAGCATTTTTACATTTATACCGCCGCCGCCTATGTCCCATAAAGGAGATGCCGACTTTACTCCGAGTTTTCGTTTTTATGCTGTCCCAATTGAGATCATATATACCATAAGAAACCAAGTTCGCAGCTTCGAAAGACCTGTGCAAGCTACGCATCACCCAGAAAACAACGGAATTCTTGCACTTGTTTCTATTTTTCCTCAGCATCTCCTAAAGCATGCTTTGTACAGAAAATGTTATTACTCCTTTTTTAAAGTAGTTTAAATATGCTATTAAGCGCAAGCAGAATTTCCGAAATACAGTTCTTCAAAATGGGAAAGTCATAGATAGTGGATATTTAGTAAATAAATTTACTTTAAAATCATTACCCAATAGTTCCTCTTATTCCACATATGTACAATTTAGTTATTAGAATATCTCTTTTTACCTTTAAATTTTGACAAATTAATTTTTGATACTTTCAGTGGCAATTTTACTATCCTTAAATAGTTTTCTAAAAGATATATACTTTCGTTTGACATCAATAACGAGACTCGTTTTAGAGAGAAAATGATTTTACTGATAAGGGACCAAGGAATGCTAATAATACTATTAGGCCAGTCATTTTAAAAAACAAACTGGAATTAATTACAAAACATTTCAAACTTTGATGAAAGTTGTATGTTCACGCAGGAGACAAAAATAAGGTTTCCCCCTCCTACAACGCCGGCAAGATTGTCTAAATTGCAAAAAATAAATAATTCGACACCTCTCCACATAAACCGCCCTAACTTTTTCTAGACAAAATTGACCCCCCCTTTTTTAGGTTAGATCGATTGTAAATTACATTTCCAATCCGATGAAATCAGGCGCGAATATCTTACGCCACTCTGGACGTTAGATATGGGCCGCAAAATTGAAAGGTCCGAGGATATCGCTTCTCGAGCGATACGTCCCTGCTTCGAGGACCATATCGCCCAAACTAAGGCTCACAGAGGGTCGATAATAATTCTCATTGTGGACAATTGAACGGGAAATCGAGTAGCGCAAATTCCGAGTCGCTACTGGTTGTAGTTTCCGAGATATGACCCCTAGAAATCACCGGAAAATGAAAATAGGATTTTTTCACGCTTCCGGAGGCCCTGTCTCAAGAACGGAAGCAGATATCGAGCTGCGGTTTACGCCATTCAATTTCTCTCGCCTTCCTGCGTACCCCTTTTAATATTTTTGCTGGCATTTTGATTTTTTCACAAATGTTTGCATATTGACAATTTAAAAATTTAACGCGATTTCGACACTTCCCCACTCAAAGCGCCCTAATCTTTTCCAGACAAAATTGAACCCCCCTTTTTGGGCAGGTTGGATTGCAAATTAAATTTACCATCCGATGATGTGAGGCACGATTTTTTTACGGAGCCGGGAACGGGAGGTATGGGCCGTCAAAGTGGGAAGTCCTAGGATTTTGCAGCTCAAGTGACACGGGCCCGTTTCGGGACCCATTGCTCCGAGACGAGCTGCCGTGTTATTGTAGAAAATCGAACGGTGCCATGCACAAGTTCGTGAGAGCTCCCGCGTCCGAGATATGGGCTGTCAAAGTGGCCAAATGGTAAAAATTAGATTTATTTTTTGCAATTTAAACAATCTTGCCGGCTTCGTAGGAGGGGGCAAAATTTTACATTTTTCTTCTTGCGTGAACTTACAACTTTCATCTACGCTTGAAATGTTTTGTCATTAATTCCAGTTCTTTATAAATAACAGACTAAATTGGTGGGCCTATATATGGTAGAGTCAAATAATGAAAAAAAAAGGTCTGATTCGCAAATTTTTGAAGATGGAACGCGACACGGTGGAAAGTGTTTGTCTTGGTAAGAATAATAAAATTCCGAAATTTCTCCCTCCGCGAAGGGGTGCAACCATGTTTATTTGGCCAAAAAGGGGTATTTTGGACATTTTAGGGGTGAATTAAAAAAAAATTTAACCAGTTCCAGAATGAGTTGAGGAACCAAAATGGTATACTTTTATTGTCAATATTGAGGGAACTTCCAGTTTAAATTTGGCAACGATCTGACCATCCCCTGTCCTGATATAGATGTATATATATAAAAAGAATAGAAACATTAAATTTCTGCTAGTATGGTCAAATCTTGACCGATTTGGCTGAAATTTGGAGAGAAAGTAGTCATTGTCAGACAAAAACTGCCCTCCAAATTCCAGCTAAAAATATTTAACAGTTTTCCTGAAACTCCAGTTTCAGTCAAATTTTCTAAAATTTTCAAATCCAAATATCTCATGTCGTACGAGTCGAATCGAAACGGGCTTGGCGGCAAAAGATAGCTTATTTTATGTACCTTTATATGAAATTAGTCAAAATGGTTATTTTTTCAACATTGGACAGATTATTAGCCATTTACGGTATAGACAGGGTCGCTACTTTCTATATTGAACAGTATTGCTATCTCGTAAACCACAGCAATTATAAAGTTCGTTAAATGATAAAAAGTTTCATATTTTGAGGGTCAATAAAATGGGCTACAAAAATTAAAAGTATTCCGACTGGTTGCGGAGATATCACGATAAAACCCGAAATAGCTCATTTCCTGTTTTTTCTCTAGCGCTGTTATTACGAAAAAAAAAAATGAAAAAAATCATATAAATATTTTGTTATAAATCGACTTTGCTGCAATTGGTCGTATTTAAATTTTTATTACAACGTTTCGTCTCTCCAGGGCCACCATCAACAATGTTTTTTTTTTAAATACGGAAAATGTTTAAAGCATTTGAAATGCTAAATTCGTGGGTATGTTACACTTGACAATTTTACAACGTTTCGTCACAAAAATAATCACCTTTCATTTTATTGGCATTGCCCTTCACAAATCTGTTTTGCTTGTTAAGCAATACAAGGGGTGACTCTTCATTTAAACTTTAGAAGTTTATTTTATGAACAGTCCAATGTATTGACTAAAGTTCATTTAACATTGACAATAAAAGAACACCATTTTGGTTCCTTAACTCATTATGGAACTGATGATAAACATTTTTTTTCTAAATTCACCCCTAAGAATGTCCAAAATACCCCTTTTTGGCCAAAAAAACATAGTTGCATCTCTTCGCGGAGGGAGAAATTTCGGAATCTTATTATTCTTACCAAGACACCAAAACAAACATTTTCCACCGTGCCGCGTTCTATCTTCAAAAATTTTCCACCTAAATCACTATTTGACTCCACTAATAACGAATGCCTCGAAATATAACCACATAAAACTTGTGAGAAGGCAATTGAAATAATTGAATAAATGTAAACGTCAAATTTGGCATAAAAACAATTAAATAAAAAGAATATTTTTAATATTATTTCTTAGGAAAATACTCAAATATATTAATTTAAGAGAATACACCGTAGAGTTGAGTTATAAGTAGTTGGTGTATAATAGTGGTGTATTCACATAACACATTTCCATGTGGTGAACGTACCAACATACAAACTAGCTATCGGTAATGCTTTGGAAGCCAAATGGTTTTATCAGAAACACTTTCCTAACAGAGTTCCACCAAATAAGAAGGTACATTTGTTAATGTTAGATGCAGCTTATTCTTGTCACTATTAACTTGTAATCTTTTTGTAAGTTAAGGCAGTCATCCAGGTGATTAATGGCTGAATATACTTTTCAATCTCATTAGCGCACCCATAATCGATAGTTGTAAATATTATAAACAACAAGGGTGAAGGAATAGATCTCTGAGGAACACCAGATGCTGGTGTTATTTCTTTAGACTTATTCGGTTTAGCCTACGATCAAATTGTACGGCAGTAAGATATTGCGGATTAAATTTTTTATGTCCTATGAGTGATCATGCATTTATTATTAATTCTCGCTTAGTCAAAGCATGAAACCGAAGGAGCGCATAAAGGAAACTACGCTACAGCGACTTTCCCCTACAAATATTTTGTTAACAGTTTATTTTAGGTTAATATATTCTGAAGAGAAATTGTAGAGCTCTGCCCTGTAAGATGCGTCGTTCATATCTTTTCCATGAACATTTTTATTATTTTTTTGTGACCTCCTCTGCAGCCACATCCCACTAAAATTTCAAAATATTTTATTTGGTTAAAACTTTTCTTCGACGATATCGTCAATTTAAGCTTCATCTACTACAAACTAGGTACTTACATATCTTGATGCACGATGATCGAATCCAGCACATTTTTCGACTTACTAAAATATCGTAATATTTTGATATTTAGTATAGATTTCCCTCCATACAATAAATCTGCGATATGGGTTATCGTATAACATAATAAGTTTGCCATACCGACGCAGATTTCAATTATTTATTTATTCTCAGTTCACACAACAAATAAAACCCGTTATCAATTTATCGGGTGGCACAGTTTTATCTACATACTTGATATACATATATTCCAAATAATTTCAAAACTAATCCTTAAAGAGGATTTATAGAGTAATTAATTTTTAATAATATTATTATGTGACTGTAAATAGGAAATAAAAGTTCTCAGTTTTTCAAGTGCTTTTTGGTAAAATTAGGAACCAAACTCGAGACAAGAATTATTCTCTTATCTCTCATAAAATAAAAGTCAATTTTAGTTTATCCAGAATTATGCAAAACTAACATTACCAATCATTCTGATAATTTCTAATTATAAAAATTGTCAAACAATAACAATAATAATAATCGTTGAGATAAGGTCTCTGCGTTAACGACATACTAAAATTTGTATCTATTTTACCGTAGCGCTAAATATTTGTTAGAAATTCTAACACAAGGTGTACTGAAAGTTCGTGTTAATAATTCGTGGACCTCAATGATACTATATACAGGGTGTAACTAGTTTCATGTCATTAAAAAAACTGGTGGTAGGGAACGACAAGACAAACAAAAAAAACTTATATAACATGGGGTCTAAAGCTCATAGTTTTGGAGAAAAAAAATAAACAAAAATTTCGCAAATTTTCAATAAAATCTTTTGAGAACTGCTGGAATATTGAAGTAGGTTTAGATCGTCGCGCGTGTCTTTGCCTATGATACTCAATATTTGTGTAAATAGCTATAAAAAGTCGGCGATCTTTAGCGGTGCGGTAAATAAGATGAAAGACGTCGACGTTTTCTGAGTGTTTAGTAGATCCGATCTGAAGAAAACTATACTCTGACTCTCCCTTGCGCAATATTTGAGTTTCTGTGGATGTTTCATTATGTACACACGTCCAACCCTCCGTTCGTTATTTTTGTTATTTTTGAATTTCGGGTCGCTGTGTATTTATAGTGAAGATTTATTTTATTGACTTTACCGTTCGAGTCGTTAAATTCTTGATTACGTACAGACACAACTTACTTGTTCGTTCTTTTTGTATTCCGTTTTGGACCTAGTTTTTCTTTTATTATTCTTTATTGACAACGTTAGTTGATAGTTTATTGTTTAGTGTTGAACGGAGTACGTATGTCTTTAATTCGACGTACCGAACTGTGTATTGATGCAGATGCAGATTTCGAATAATTTACTTAGGTGGTAAGCTTCTAACCCAGGGCACTCATTTATGTTACAAACGTTAATAAATCACATTTAAATATTCTAAATTATAAACATTAATCCAATATTTTGTTCCAAATTAAAAGACACACATGTAAAGAAATGCTCTGTTTAAACTTCTACGGCCATTATTTGCTTGCAGTTGTGCAGGAAAAGATAACGAATTATTTACCTCTTTATAATTGCCTCAGTTCGGTTAACGCGGTCCATCAAAGGCGGTCGATGATCCAAGGCTTTTGCACTTTTTTATGACAATTTAAAAGTTGTATAATTGGGAACGACAAGTTCATTGACCAAGAAAAGCAGTGGTTCTCAATTATTTTCTACATTGATATTAAAAAAAATATATTAAAAAGCTTGACCTAGGTCAGTTTTTTCAAAGTGCCCCTAGAGGAAAAAGTCATAAAGGTTTTTTGTTTGTCTAGTCGGTCCCCATTACCAGTTTTCTTTAATGACATGCAACTGATTACACCCTATATATAGTGTACCATAAAAATCAATTCCTTCGTGGTTATTTTTATTAATTTCCTAATTTCTGGAAATTGTATATCTAAAGCTGGGGGCCAGCTTGAGTGAGGAAGATGTATTACGCAGTACTTGAGATTTATTTTAAACACCCGGTACATCATTTGTTAGTAAGAGATATAATTTGTTACATTGGATTGTTTAACGTATTTTATTGTTGAGACGAAGCATGTTTCACTTTGGAATTGAAAAAGTCTTCGTCAGCGGAAACCAAGTACAGTTCACAGAGGTTACATTATAACCAGGGCGGAATTGCTGAATCGCGAAAAGAGTAACGGTGTCGGGGAAGAGTAAAAAGTCAGTTGGGTTTTGAGTTTTAAGAAAGAAAGTTCTGGCGGAGTACTGCGTGGCCCAACTCCTCTCCTGTGGAATGGCTCCCCAGAAGTGATTTAACATCTACATTAAAAATATAAATACTACCTTTATTCCATATTTTTGTTTTAATTAATAAACTTGTACTTTGTTCCCTATCACTATGTTTTATTTTATAAAGTATTCATTCAATAATTAAATTAAATCCTCTCGTATGCCAAGCGAGTTAAAACGTCTTTAGCCATAAGTATCGCCGGCATTGCTCTGGGCAATAGAGTAATAAGGGGTACACCTGTGGACGTCGCGCATCTTGATTGACAAATGTGTTAAATAACACAAAAGTATATGCCTTCTATGTGGTCCTGTCCCCTTTTTCTTTTGTTTTAAACCCCGCCAGAAAGTGCCATGAAAAGTCTCAAATCCTTAATAAACAAATTAGTTTATTTGTTTAAACAATTGTTAATTTGTTTATAACAATTGAACGGTCAAAGATAGAAGGTTGCGTCTCAAACGACACGTATTAATGTAGTCTTTATTTTTTATACCTTGACTTTTTTTTGTCCAACGTTTCGTTGGAAAGTCAAAGAAGATCAAAAAATGAGAATTTTCGTTAAAAACTATTGTTTTTAACAATGAAGCCTGTATTTTATAATATTTTAATGTCATTATCGTGTTCAACGCAATTTTTCCTATAAGAATACTCGACTTCGCCTCGTCCGGAAACAGCTACGGTCCACTCTCGATAGCGACACCGCTGTATTTCGACCTTAAATGAAAACTGGTAACTTGCCTCCTGTGATATATGCAACCCATATTACATTTTCATATATCAGCCGTTGCAGTCTCACTCGACCGCGACACCGCTGTTTTTTTACCTTGAACGAAAACTGGTAACTCGACCCCCACATACGAACATGAACATTTTCAATGTTAAAACTTACTGACTTAGTTTTTGAGTATTCATTAAAGTACCTCTGCTTAGGTATGTATCATTAGAGTGCTTTCTAGAAAACTTAAGGCGAGTTGCATCACGAAGGTTTAAACCAAAATCAGCTTGACCAAGAATCAATATCCATGGGCTACGATTGTTACAACAATCGTGACCATGAATTTTGATCTTGGATCAAACTGATTTAGCTTTAAACATAGTTGATACAACCCGCCCTTAGAGAGACAAGACTTGTCTTTTGGTTGCTTCAATTTTGGCATTTTAATTTTTTTTTAAAGAGTCACTAACGTGATTACTTATAAACAACTGACATTATTCACTAGTAAATAATGGATAGCATTGTGCTTGAGGAAACACATACATAATGAGTACATTATTTAACAGTGTGGGTAAAACTATGTTTTACCAGTCAACTTGTCGTTAGGCACATTTTGATGTGACTAATGCGAAAACATTCCATTATAAAAGTTCTACCAACTCGGCAGAGAAGCGTTAACAGCTTGCCAACTTTATAAACATCACTTTTACGTATAGCTAGATGTAAAAGAATTCTTCAGCACTGTCACAGTTTACCAACAACTGCCTGACTATTATTGCTTGTCGCGCCAAGTTACAGCAAATATATATATATATTTTTTAATTTCCGGAATCAGGATTAACAGCAGAGTATTAGAGGTTGACACTTGATGCGATGAATTTATTGATTAATCGCTTGTTAACGTAATTAAATGCCCATTATTATATAGAATCCTATCGTGATTGTTATCTTGACTTATCATAACAAAAGCCATCGAACGGTGGTATGATCGATGGCAGTGACGCGAATGTAGCGTACGTCCTTGTAAAATCTGAATAGTGAATGAAAATTTACGAATTTCAATTACTTGAAATTCGGGAAATAAAGGCCAAACTTAGATACATGATTGTATCTAAGTTTAGTCCTAAAATCAAAATGAACAAAACCTGTTTGCGTATGAATAAATCATTTTTAAGTATGCTAAGAGTTACTTACAGACTGCGAACACAAAATAGTAGCTAAAAAAATTATCATTGTAAACCCAGCGAACTGGAAATCATTCATACACTTTAAGGATAGGTGAGTTGAGGGAAAAAATACGGTATTACTTGGAGCTCATCTGAACAATACCGAAGGGAGATATGAGATTCGACGAAGAAAAGAGATGACAAGAGTTGCCTTGCCACCCAAGTAGCATTTTTAGACACAATATCTAAAATAATTTGATAGTTGGAAATAGCTTTGAAACTATTTCGATTCTTATGTGAAATACAATAGTTTACATATATTTCCGACATTTCCCTGAAATTGTTACCAATTATTTAACTTTTACATATAGCACAACAATATTACTCAACAGTTTAGTAAATGTTTGTATCATTGAGTACAACTTTTATTCAGAACAATTTCGAAACACACATTGCAGCATCTGTTACTTTTGAATAAAATATCTAGCAACATGTTGTTTTCAGGTTGATAATACTTAGTTACAAAAACGACGGATGATTGTCAAGTTCATAAGTGGAGGTTACATGTTTACAGTTTACTTTTTTCTTATATATAATAAAATAAAAGTATGAAAAGCTATGTAAAAGTTGAATTGTGTCCATCTTTACCCCTCATTCAACAGCACACTTAACAGTTACCTTATTTATAACTGCAATCTTGTGATTCTCACATCAATACACCATTGAAAGTGTTTGAAACACATTCTTGTTTCCAGCACGAAATAAATTATTAACAGAAACTGGGAAATTTTTTACAAACGTATATATTTATAGTTACTTATTTATAACCTCATATTTTACAATTACTGCTATCAAAAATAACAGTTTATAATTTTTTTTTAAATATAAAAACAAACTGTTATGAAACCAACAGTTTTAAAGAAAATTGGTGTGATATCTATATGAAAAGACAAATTATAACAATTTAATAAATCTTGTAACTATCATCAGTAATGTGACGAAAATAGAAGACTCTTATTTGAACAGAAAATATTGAGGAAGGTAAAAAAGTTCAAATAAAAAATACATAAAAGAAACAAAGTCCCTCAATGTACGCGTGCTCAACGCCGACCGATTTACATATTGGTAGCATTCCCGAAACATCTTAGAAACACATGAGAAATAGTTTCGAAACATGTTCTTTTCTTAAAATTGATCTATTCCCTTTCCAATGAAAACGTTGTTTATGCAAAAGCTTAAATGTCGTTATAAATTATGAAAAAAAAACAGTATTTTGATGTTTGGATACATTACTAATAGTTCTATCTATCTATACTTGTAATCTATGGCTGTGGCTGCAAAGCCATTCGCACAACACCACAACACAATAGTTAACATTAAAATAAATTTATTTAATTTAGAATTTAGAACTTAGGCGCATTAAAAATATCAAAATATTTTCCGAAAATAATCGATAAAATTCTCATCGCATAAGGTTTTTCTGACCAGTATTAACGCTTTTAAGGTATGGATATGGGTCCGAAAACGTTTGTAAGTAATCCCCCGGACAGTCTATCGTATCAACAGCTCGATTCGCTAAGAAATATGTTCTCCGAAACGACTCTCCAGGATTGTATTTTTCCAAATCTTATATTCTTTGGTCACATTCACAACCGTGACTGATAGCATGATGTTGTCGGGCATGTCACACAGCAAAGGAAGGCCTAAAATAGTGTTATAATGAGAATGTCAAATTGGGACAAATTTATTTTAGGATATTGATTTGCTAGCATAACCAGAAGTCAGGTTATCGAAAGAATGCAAAGATTTCACTTATATTTTTTACATACAGTTTTTCTTTTACTTTTCATAGATGGTATTTTCCGCTGTTTGCAAAATCCTATAAAGAATGTGTTTCAATGTTCTGAAAGTTCTGAATTCTATAAAAATTTAATAACAATCTCAAATAATAAATGCAATATTTTTTTCCTTCCTCAATTCTTTGGGACTTCCTGCCCCATGTATGTTTTCTTTCTAAGCGGTGCTAGGGGAATCTACAAAATATATCACAATTAACCAGTATGTTACTGGTAAAAAACCTCTACGCCTGTGACGTTTACGTCAAAGGATCAGTTAAAGGTTGGTTTTTATAAATAAACAACACAAATAAGTATAAAAACTTGAAATTAAATATTTCGCCGACGTTTCGGAAATCTAATCTGTTTCCTTTTTCAAGGCTTTTTTTGAAAAATCTTTTTCGCTGTGTATGACAAATACACAGCTCTAAGAATGTTTGTTATATTCAATATCCATAGATACTTACTATTTACATAGAATTGTTGATACAGTTAACAGTTTTTTAGTTTCTATACAATGTTAAGTTTGTGAAGTTCTTCTTTTAACATTGGCAGCCAAGTTGTACAGACATCTACGGAACAATTCGACACGCAATTATCCTCATTCAATAATATTATCGCGGATTCTTTAATTTTTCTTCTTTTGCTATCTGCCTCTTTTGTTAAAATTTTTGCCGAGTCCCAGTTTATCCTATGTCCGTTCTCCCACGCGTGTTCGCAGATCTTGGACCTCTGAATTTCATTTTTTCTGATATAATTTTGATGTTCGCCCAATCCTACACTAAAAAGTCTGGATGACTCACCCACGTATTGTTTGTTGCACTCACACGGAATACTATAAATGCAGTTTTTTGAATTTTGCTCGTGGTTTGTTGGTTTCGTCTTTGTCAGAATAGATCTTAAAGTGTTGCTTGTTTGAAATACCGTCCTAATATCAAATCTATCACCGATGCGGCGCAACTTTTCGGATAATCCGCATACATAAGGAATTAACGCTGTATAACGTTTTTCAGGTTTTTGTCGTACCTGATTGTTATTTTCAATATTTATGAAGGTTTTATCGACAAAACCCCCAGGGTATTGGTTATTAATAAGAACTTCCTTTATAAATATTGAAAATATAATTGCATACCAGTTACGAGACATCCAATTAATGTTTTTGTGTCATTTTCATTTCCTAAAACTGTACAGGGTGGCCATTTGTTTGCAATTAAGAACTTTTTAAATTGAATTTTCTCAATTTTTCAAATGGAACACCCTGTATATTTTCAACGATGTGATGTAGAAATGAAAAGCGAGCAGTACTTGCCTATGGCTAATTGTAACCAATTTCGTTTTATTGAACAATAATTACAAAATTCAAAAATATAATAAGTGTTCGACGTGTTGCTCATTTTGATTGACACACGTCTTTATGCAATTTTGAAATGAGGCCATTATTTAGTGGGATCATTTCGTCCAATCCATTGAAATGAATAAATAGTATTTAACAGGTCCTTTACTGTAATGTTTTTTTGTACATTTTTTTGCCGTTTTCGTTATTCGGCAGACAATAAAACCTCAGTTTGGTATAAATTGTCGTGTACAACGGAGCATTTATCACACTTATCGGTCGTTACTTACAATTTGTACTGAATTTTAAATATTTGGAATTTTACAACATGAACTTTAATAAAGCGAAACTTGTAGACATGACTTTTGTTTTGGAAGAGTCAGACTGAAATTGTTTACTTGCCAATAGAATTTATCACCAACGTTATCTTGAAAGAAGGATTCCAATTGTTAGCAGCTTCCAATAGATAGATTTCTGGAAACTAAAAATGTCGAATATAAAAAAAGTGAAAGAATAAAACGTGTTTTCTGTGGTGCTGCCAACGGTTGAGGATCCCCATGTTAGTCAAAGAGAAGTGAGCTCATTTGCAAGAATAAGTAAACGGTCTGAGGGTCGAATCTTAAAGACAAACAAGAGGTATGCATCTCATTCTCAAATGCACCAGGAATTATCTGATGACGATTTTCAAAAGCGCCTACAATTTTGTAACTGGGCCAGAGGTAAAATGCAAAATGATGTCAACTTTTTCAATAATATTTTATTCACTGATGAGGGAACTTTTCATAAAAATTGATTTGTTAATAGGCACAATTTCCATTATTATGCTTCGGAAAATCCTCACTTTTTTATGCAAGTTGATAACCAACACAGATGGTGTATAAACGTTCGGGGAGGAATTATTGGAGAACATGTAATAGGGCCACATTTCCTTGATGGTACATTGACTGGAGCTTTTTATCTTCAATTTTTGGAAAACTATTTATCACAATTATTGGCAAATCTCCCTGAAAGAATTCGAAAAGGACGTGGTTTCAGCAAAATGGTGCTCCACCACATTATTTAAATGCAGTTCGACACCACTTAAATAATACCTACCCTCATCAATGGATTGGAAAAAATGGACCCACTAAACGGCCTGATAGATACACAGATCTTACAAAAATGGATTTCTTTTTATGGGGATACGTGAAGGAAATTGTTTATAGAGACGCACTAACAACAGTACAAAATATGAAGGAAGAATAATACCTGCATTTAGATCTATCACACCGGCAGTTTTAGGAACAGTGGTAATCTCATTTCAAAAGCGCATAGAGATGTTTGTCAACATTTGTAATAATTTTTTCTACTGATTAGAAGAAACATCTTTTTTTTTTAATTTTGTAGTTACGATACGAAATTGGTTGCAATTAGCCATAGGGAAGTACTTACAAAAAATGTTCGTTTTTCATTTCTACATCACATCGTTGAATAATATACTGGGTGTTCCATTTGAAAAAATTGAGAATATTCAATTTAAAGAGATCTTAATTGAAAAATAATTTTTGGCCACCCTGTACAGTTTTAGGAAATGAAAATGATTCAAAAACATTAATTAGATGTCTCGTAACTGGTATTCACATAAGTTTTTCTTAAAACCCATAATTGTGACTGGGGATTTTTTTAATATCCATATGCGGATTGCATTATTTCAACAAAAAAATTCATTACATCCAAGTGGTTGGGAGATATTCAATGCTAATATAGGAATGAATAGAGCCTAGAAAGAGGCTTTCAAAAATGTACTGATATACATAGCATTCCATTTCAAAAAACAGGTAATTGGTCCTGTAATTTCGTCTTCGTTCGCCCTGTATGTTCAAAAATAATTTCCAGTTATAGACTTTTTTATCTAGTTTACTTGCAATTTTTTTTTAAATTTCTAGCTATCGTAGAACTCGAGATATCGAGGTCCGACGCACTATTTACCCAAGCTGTATATTTGTAGAACATTGACAAATTCGATATTCCATGATACACTGACAATATTAAGTTCGACTCTGTCGGGGCAAGGGTTTACATACCTGCTGTAAACCGTTACATCCTAAAATAATTTCGGTAGTAGAGAGTCGGGCAACTATATCAAAATAATTTGAAATCATAATTCAAACAGGTGTGATTCCGTTAATTTCTTCTTTTAATCGTCAGAACATACTTTACATGAGAACAATGTTATTCTATGTAATAAGTAACACATTATATTCACAATTTACTATTTTCGACGAATATGTAACATGCTCCGCTCTCCGATCTATATGTAAGCGGCAAAGCTTGGAGGTTCTTATGTGCCTTAAATATATGTAGAGAACTATACCTATTTTCCAACCGTGTTATGAAAATTACAATATTTGCTACCGGTAAATTCTCTAGAGCAGAATTAGTTGTTTATTAACACTAATTTTTATCATCTCAGTCTGTGGGTCGAGCCAGTCCTGTTTGAAAAATGATGAACAAGTTATTAATGAATTATAACGAAATATAAGTTAATCTAGATTGATCGAACGTATATAATTTGACAATTTGATGCTACCAATAATAGAGACCCTCGAGGAAACCAGTTCTTCTCAAGAAATTTGCAGTTTGGCTAAATATAGAACCAAATACATGGCCCGGTACTCGATTATATTGTAATGAATCAATTATAACATAATTGACAGATCAATGAATATTTCATGAATTGTTTGTAATATCGTGTTATTTTCACATAACTGCACATATCGCGTCATTAATACCAATTGTTACAAATATATCCCCTGTCACTGATAATGACATTGAAACCTTTATCCAAAATTTGATAAAATAATAAAATTTCTATAACCAAGAAAATTAAGAGAAATATTAGCCAGACCTAAAAAAACACTCCCAGCAAGTGGTTTCAACTAATTAATAAGTGACTATGCGTATAACATTTGTTCATTGGTCAAATCTTTCGACTGCAATTTACTCGAAAACTGCTAATCCTAGGAAGAAAATCTTCAAATAAAACAGTTGCTTAAATTATTTCTCCCCAATATATGTGGTACCTATTTTGAAAGATAAAAAAGATTCGAGCTTGCTATACAACCCTGCATATTCTCGCTTTTACCATAGCCTTGGAAAAAATCTATAGTTACTAAAATTTGACGTACATATTAATTATTTTCTAATAGATATGTAGTAACAGCAATCTTTAAACTGTCTTATTTGTAGAACAAATTTACCGAACCGGTGAAATGAGGATAAAACAAAGTATTTGGCATTTTATAGTCCTATTCTTGCGTTATACGATTGTCTCATTACATGTAACACATTTTGAATTATGTATCATGTACACCGTTTATTTTCTTACAATTTAATTTTTTATATCAGATCTAATACATTTTTTGTCCATTCCCCTAAGTGGAAACCACCCGCAAATAAAAAGGCGATATTGGGAGTTTTTTTAAATTAATTTACATAGCCTTAAAAAGTAATTATAGAAGGAATGACGGTTTCGCCATTCTAACGGCTTCATTGACTGTACTAATATAGATACTACAATGATTCATTGACATTTCAATCCGATTTTGAGGTTTTTATTCAGTGTTCGCTGATTCTCAGCAGTCTGGAAGATTTGCGATTGTCTAACAAAGGGAGACGGGGTAATACAATTTATAGTGGAATCCTAACCAATTTTTAATTAAAGATTGATTTTGAACACATGAACACTAACGAATAAAATATTAGCCTACCATACCAAACCTACAAGTAGAGGTGTTTCAGAATCTCATGAGCCGCGAAATGCGCAAAAGGCAAAGTTTAATCTGAGTTATAAGTATGTTTTTGAAGACACTGGAGGCTGCTTTGCTGTATACATAAACAAGAGCTCGGGATAAATTGTAAACAATAAATATAATATTTTTAAGAAGTGTAACTGAGTCAACAGGACGGATTATGTCTCTGCGCATATGAAGGTCACGGCTCATGAGGTTTTAAAACACCTCTAAATCCACATTGAGAAATTCAACACACAATGATCTGATGGTCTTGTCATTTATTCATATTCGTTAACCGATTCAGCATACACTTCGTATTTAATGTGCTAAGAAAAAATCCAGAAGGATGAAATCAGGAGATCGTGGAGACAATCAACCTATTCCATCCAACGGCAAGGGATACTGCTACTAAAATAAAGTAATTTCTCCCAGACTGCAACTAGCCAGTGATCTCTTCTGTTGGTTCTTGTCTTCTGGTTGGATATGATGTCATAATAATATGAAAAAGCATAGCACAACATAATAGGTTTTAGCTCCGATTGCTGTAGGAAATTAGAACTTATTTTAGAATTTGTACTACGGGAGCCCATCGACAAAAGTGATTTCGGGCACCGCACTTGGTGCAAATGATGTAGGCATCTGTAGGTACCATTTCCCTCCCAACGGCATGTCACGTGACCTCGCTCTCTTCTAGAAATATGCAAGAAACAAAGAACCGCTTAAATGTTGCCAAAAAATTCTTTCTTGGGCAAATATAAGCATCTTTTGTCTCTTGGTGTCTTTTTGCAAAAAAAAAAAAATGAAGAAGTGGAAGACAATAAATGTAGGTATCTACAGAAATTTCGACTAATGCCACGAATTTTTCATAAAAAAATAGTGAAGTGGGTATATTGGATGAAGCACGGTGCAAGGTAAAAACTTACTAACCTAACCTAAATGAATCATAGAAAAGAATTTGAGAAAAAATATATTAATAATCACAAAATTAAAGAAGAAAAAATCAGCAGACATAGGAGTTTGAACCCACACCGTAAGCGAGAATCAAATCAAATCCATAATTCAGTAAAAATTAAAGAACAACAATTTGTCCAACCACCTACAGCAGAGAACATCTACAGCGAGAAATGCCATAGTAATTGTAAAGCTGGAAGGAGTGAGGTTAGGTAGGATTACAAAAAATTATATATAGGTATATTAAACACCAACTCCTTTCACAAAAAATAAATTAAAAGGTAAGTGAAAATGAAGGCTTATCTAACTATGTAAATTTAAAATAATTTCTAAATATATAAGTAGTATAAAGGTATAAAATATTAATATAATTGATATTACGGGAAAATTATAAACCAAACAACCCGTTTCAGGAAATTCAACAAGAGCGAGGTATGGCTATGTTAAACTATTTCAAAATTAATCAAAAATTTAATTAGGAAGAACAAATTTTCAACAAAAGAAAAACATTACAAAAAGAAACGAAGAAAGCAATAGGAAGGAATGAAGACTGAAAATTGTGTCAGATAACAATTAACGAAGAAGGGTTTTGGCTACAACTGTCGCCGAAAGATGGGCAACGCTTGGTGTGGTAATTTGTGATTAATGCGAAATGGTGCATTATGCTCTCTGCTCTCTGATTTGTGTGATGTTGTTTGTAAGCGGACTATCAACAAGCTTGAATTGATAACATTTCTGTGATGTAGTTTTGATCCACTAGTGGTGTTATGTCGTTGCATCGTTCGTGTGAATCTCTGATGGAGGTGTATCTAGAAGAATTTGAAATGAGGTGTAAAAATTTGTTCTCTAAAACAGTATGTTTTTTCATTGTCGTGGCCGACGCGCTGCTCCACGCCGGCGCCGCGTACGTAAAAGCCGGCCTCACAATAACTGTATATAGCAATTTTTTATTTTGTCTGTTAAGTCTGCTATTCCTAGCCAGGAGCGGGTTCATACTTCTAAACATAGAATAGACTGTCTGTACAGTTTCGTTAATGTGCTTATTAAATGTAAGTCTTTTGTCTAGTCGTACACCCAAGTACTTCACGCACTCTTTTTCTGGAATTTTGTGACCCCTTGTCGAAATTGGTATTATATAGATTCGGACTTCTCAACGTTTATCCAAATTTTCCACTGATCGTAGTACGCCGTGGCATGAGCCATGTGAGCCTTAAATAGCATATTTGCCGCTTGAGTATTATGATTGTGCGCGTACATAGGTAAGCGAGAACATGCGCCAACCGGACGGCTGATGATGAACAGTAGGACAAGGAATAAATAATCAGATAAATGATATCACGCTTCTTTATTCGTCCGCAGCAGCAGCACTAATGTGTCACGGTGCGATACTACAAGATTTTTCTCTCTCCGTACCGCCTTTTGTTGAACAGGCGGTACAATATCGATCGCGCTGACCGACTAAACCGCATTCGCTTCCCACATAGTAACACGCTCTCGCTCAGTATTACATCATCTGACCTTGTACTTTCGTGTCGACGGCCTTGGAAAAAACTCGTAACTTTTTTCCTATACGCTACACGCGAACATTAACATTTCCAACGTTAAATTAAATCATCTGCCTCCGAACATAAGGACTCCGCACGGAACATATGGAAATTCGCCCCCGGTTAAAGCGTTTGATACTCGGGGATATTATCCAAATATCGATGTTGATCAAAAGTCTCTATGGGCTCAAGGTCGGAAATTGGACGGTTTTCCAGATATCGGGGGTGTAAAGGGGGATGCTCATTTAAGTGGCCCCCGCTCCAGTAAAATTCGCTGGAATCGACATATGTTATTCCTCTTGACCTGATAAAAATTCTCAGGTGCACAAGTTTGAAAAATGGATAGTTTTCTAGATATGGGGGGTGCAAAGCGGGGCACTCATTTCCTTTATAGGAAGTGACCCACAGTGAAATTCACTGGAATCGACATATGTTGTTCCTCTCGACCTCCTGATCAAAGTTTCTTATGGGCACAAGGCCGGTACATGCACAGTTTTCCAGATATCGGGGGTTGCAAAGTCGACTTTGAACCCCCGATATCGAAAAAATTGTGCATTTACCGACCTTGTGTCTATGAGAACTTTTGATCAGGAGGTCGAGAGGAACAACATATGTCGATTCCAGTGAAATTCACTGGCGGTCACTTCCTATAGAAAATGAGCACCCCCCTTTGCACTTCCCATATCTAAAAAACTGTTTATTTTCCATACTTGTGCCCCTGAGAATTTTTGATCAGGAGGTCGAGAGGAATGACATATATCGATTCCAGCGAATTTTACTGGAGCGGGGGCCACTTTCCACAAGAAATGAGCATCCCCTTTACACCCCCGATATCTGGAAAACCGTCCAATTTCCGACCTTGAGCCCATAGAGACTTTTGATCAACATCGATATTTGGATAATATCCCCGAGTATCAAGCACTTTAACCGGGGGCGAATTTCCATATGTTCCGTGCGGGGTCCTTTATTGGGAATCTCTAGAATGCGACTTGGGTATTGTTGAAGACGAATTGGCCGCGAGATATGAGAGCGAGAATAACAAAAAGCGTTCGTAGCTTCGGTCCTCTCGATTGACGCAGATTGGGACTAGGGAATATCATTAGGAAAAAACTCGGGAGCAAACGACCATCTGCTCTGATGTCTTATCACTTAGTTGCAAAAGCAACATCTAAAATTACTTAAAATGAGTGTAATATTTATATACTATGCATACTTTTTTTTAGATTACAAAGTTATTTCTATTTAAAATTTTATCTCTGGAAAATATCTTAGTAGCATTAAACTGTCAAATTTGTATCGAGTTTAAGTCCAGCAACTAGATGGAACTAGATAGTATCGAGATAAACGTAATACAGAACATGGGTATAGTATATATGATCTCAGTTGGGACAGCATAAAAACGAAAACTCGGAGTAAAGTCGGCATCTCCTTTATGGGATATAAGCGGCAGTTAAATTCTAATAATTATTTTTGTTCACGACTATTAAATAATGTACTCATTATGCATGTGTTTTCTCAAGGATAATGCTATCCACTATTCCCCGCAGTGAATAGTAGTTTCATTATTCACTGATTGCAGTGAATAATGAGGACAGTCACTTGTTTATAAGAAATAACATTAGCGACTTTTTCCTTAAAATTTAAAATGTCAAAATTGCAGCAACCAAAAGACAAGTGTTGTCTCTCTAAGTTTTCTGGAAGCACTCAAATGGTACTTTAATGAACACTCAAAAACTACATTAGTAAGTTTTTTTCGAAGCATCATCTATTAGCAACACGCGACAATCCCCAGCATTGTTTTGAAACCATTTATCTACGTGCCTACGAAGTGTATTATTTTATTAGTAAGCCATGACAATGTGTCAAAGCGTAATTCTGTAATTGATTTGATACGTCAAAATTTGTGCGATTTCAACGCCAACGTTATTTACAACAATTTTACATTTTAGGTATTCAAAAAGAGTAATATAATTAGATAATACTAATTACATACAAAATTTTGACACGAGAAATGCAACAAAGTTTTGGACACTCATGTTGTAATTTTTAATTAAATCCTAGAAGACGTAGTCGACAATTTTTCATTTTTTCAGTAGTGAAGTTATTTTTGCCACTATGTTTCCTGATAATTTTAATCTTTAATTCTTTTCACCGCCAAAAATAAAGACTTTAAGATAACGACAATTACCTAAACACACCTAAAAAGAAGAATTTTATCTAAAGGTATTTTTCCTCGGAAATATGTACAAATCAGTTGTTATATTGAATTCTTTTTGCATTATGATGAACAATAATAAATAATAATGAATACAAATAATCATATCTACCGATACATATTTTAGAACGCCATTTATGCCGTTATAAATTATGAGAATTATAGAAGGATTTGCGAAATAGGATTAGACGATCAAGGCGGGCTGTGGACAGGAAATATGGGTAGGGGGGGAAAGAGGAGGTCCAGCTTACGGTACCGTTATTTTTGAATGTCTACGCGAAAATTCGTACCAGGATCATCTCGAGCTCGAGAATTTCAGAAAATATGCTTATATATTATGATTTCTCCCGCATCATTTCGAAATTATGTACGTGGCGTACATTTATTAATTCCTGTGTCAAGAGGTGAGAATCAATGGGCACTTATCAAACATTTTCACACCAACCGCTGGTGTGCCTCAAGGCTCACACCTGGGACCATTATTATTTAAACGATATATGTGAATGCTTTAAATTCTGTCACTTATTATCATTCGTTGATGACTAAAAAAATTATTCAATGGTGTCTGATTTACATGATTGTCGAAGAATTCAAGAAAACCTCGGTAGATTCACTGGTTGGTGTCGTGAGAACGAAATTACATTGAATGTTGGTAAATGTCATTTTATTAAAGTATCAAGGAAAATAAATAGAGGTATTAATGTTGTATATCAACTTAATGGCCATGATTTCCATGAAATTATATTTTAATAGTAACATTGATCATGTAATCTCAAAAGCTAACAGAATGTTAGACTTCATAAAAAGATCTACTTCGAGTTTTAAGAGAGTTCAAGCTATTCATATGCTATTAATATCGTGGGTGAGATCAGTACCTACTTGAATATTGTGCAGTGATATGGGCACCTTCATATGAAACTCATATTTTACTCGTGGATCATGTTCAATTGTACAGTATAAATTTCTGAAACAAACATGCTATAAACTCACTCTGCAAGGGATTCACTTGGATACTATTAATGCTGCCATATATCTCAACTTGCCCATCCTTAACCAGTGATGTATATTCTACGATTTAAGCTGATCAATTCACAGTATCTGTTGTCTAAAACTAATATTCATGTACCTCCTAGGAACACCAGAAATACACTCGTTTTTAATCCAAAATTTCACATAACCTCTTACAGAAGTCATACACCTCTGATAGTTATTTATCATTCTATCCAGAGGTGTATGACTTCCGTAAGAGGTTCTGTGAAATTTTTGGTTAAAAATAAGTGGATTCCTGGTGTTCCTAGGAAGTACATGAATATTAATCTCATTCTGCAAACAAGGTCGGCTCATTTTGTGCCAGTAATTTTATTTATTATATATTCAATTTATGTTAATTTAAATAATGTCAATGTCTGTATAGTCGAGTCGCTGTATCGAGATTTATAAAAAAACCCAAAAAATGTTCAATACTTTACCGATTTTTTTGAAACTTTGGAAATACCTTTTTGGGTCCATAAGTCGAAAAGTTAAGAGTTTCTTTTTTGTCCGTCGAACCTCCGACATTGTTAAATAAACAAATTAAGTTAACAATTGAATAACTTCCTGAATAATTATTCAAAATGGCTGATTTTTTTGGGGGGGGTTTTGGGGGTCGCTGATTACATATAAAAATTTAAAAATTCATAAAAAGTATTTGTTTATTAACAAAAAATTTATTAAGATACAAAAATCCGCGCGCATTTCCAAATAAATGATGATTTTTACGAAGTATAACATATTAATCATCATATATTTATGTGAATCTTATAGATACGTCGTATGTAGGTATACACCAAAAACAGAATTCCACATATATCACATATTCTGAAAAATATATAAAAAAATTTTTCGTTGGAAAAGTGAACTTAAATAATTAAAGAACTCTACGTGATTTTGGACTATAACAACAACAAATGATAAAAATCTGCTAGAAATTAAGAACACTCGAGGGTGCGTTCATTAGAAATATTTTGTTTTTTGTTTCACTCAAAAAATCGAATCCGTTTTCCAGAAATAAAAAAAAACGGAGCGATTTTCCGGCCACAAGCTGGTGTGATAGGTGCTATAGTCTGTTTTTAAACCAGGAGGAGCGTTTTAAATTTAACGCGCTAAATAATACATCTGTGATTGGCTATGCCCTCGCCAGCTTTACACAAGGCAATAGTCGAAAATTTTGACATATTGTAAAAGTTTTAATTTCATGTCATAAATTATTTGGTTATAATTTCTATTTTATCGTTTGCACATTGTATACAGGGTGACTGGTACCGCGCCGTATTCCTTTGAAGAGGTGTTAATAGAGACGATTTGCAGTTGATTGAACCATAATATGTATAATACAAAAGTTGATAGATTTCGAGATATTTCAATTTTTGTGTTTTCTTAGAAATGTACTACCTATTGCTACAAATTGTAAAATAAAAAAAAGAGGATAAATTTTTCTGTAATTTTTTTTTATTCTACCGTTAATACACATAGTAGTTCATATTATGTAACAAAAATTATGTTAAATAGTTTGACATGACAAAAATACAGGAGCTAAAACCTGCAAGGGTTGTTAGAAACTCTAACTCAATTGTTCATTCACCAGGATTTATTTCAAAAATTTGTGAATACGTTAAACGTACAAATTATTTTAAAAACTTCTCTGCTTTATCACCTTTCGAAGTAGGTATAAAGTTTTAAGAAAGTTCCTGTTACTTCCAGGAATAATACAAAATTAGTAGACGCACACACAATTTAGTAGTTTTGCAGGATCGCCCTCCTCTAGTCCGTACCATTACACACCAGTCCAAGGACTAGAGGAGGGCGATCCTGCAAGAAGAGTTCAATTTTGTCTATTCCTATTAAATGCCGATGCCGAGGACGCAAATTTTTTGTCTAGAACTTTGTGGACCGACGAATCTAAATTCAGCAGAGAAGGTATCACAAATTTACATAATCTGCGTTATTGGGCGGAAGAAAATCCACGGTTATCACGCCAAACCAGTTTCCAAAGGAAATTTAGTGTCAATGTGTGGATGGGAGTTATTGGAAACAATTTAATCGGGCCGCATTTTCTACCCGATAACTTGAACGGGGCAGTTTATGCTGATTTTTTAATTAATCATTTGGCCCCTTTGTTAGAGGATGTACCTCTGGCAAGCAGACGTAGGATGATATTCCAGTACGATGGATGTCCTGCGCATTATTATCGTCCGATAAGACAATTATTGGATCAATGGTTCCCAAACAGGTGGATTGGGAGAGGAGGGCCTATTCCATGGCCTGCTAGGAGCCCCGACCTTACCCCTCTGGATTTTTATGTATGGGGGCACATGAAAGAACTTGTGTATGGGACCGAAATTACAACTCGGGAACAATTAATACGTAGGATACAAGAAGCAGCAATAATTCTAAGAAATAATTTTTCCAACAGAATTACTAGAACCGAAATGAGAAAACGGGCTCGTATTTGCATAAGGAGCAGAGGTAGTCACTTCGAAAATCTATAAAAACATCAAATGAAATGTAAAATAAATGTATGGAGTTTATTTACTTTCCCAAATTTTTATGACTAAATTGTGTGTGCGCCTACTAATTTTGTATTATTCCTGGAAGTAACAGGAACTTTCTTAAAACTTTATACCTACTTCGAAAGGTGATGAAGCAGAGAAGTTTTTAAAATAATTTGTACGTTTAACGTATTCACAAATTTTTGAAATAAATCCTGGTGAATGAACAATTGAGTTAGAGTTTCTAACAACCCTTGCAGGTTTTAGCTCCTGTATTTTTGTCATGTCAAACTATTTAACATAATTTTTGTTACATAATATGAACTACTATGTGTATTAACGGTAGAATAAAAAAAAATTACAGAAAAATTTATCCTCTTTTTTTTATTTTACAATTTGTAGCAATAGGTAGTACATTTCTAAGAAAACACAAAAATTGAAATATCTCGAAATCTATCAACTTTTGTATTATACATATTATGGTTCAATCAACTGCAAATCGTCTCTATTAACACCTCTTCAAAGGAATACGGCGCGGTACCAGTCACCCTGTATATATCAGTTTTAATGCCTTTTGTATAAATCTGAAGATAAAAGTGGCTAATTACTTGGTGCCTTCATATTGCGTAAATGGTATGGATACTGTATAAACTACCTAGAGGTCAAATAGAGGTCATTGGATTATATAATGTAATAAAATACACACAAAAACACTGTAGTCGTGTAATGTTGGTTGTCCAAAACGCCAAAAAGGTTTTAGTGTATTTTCTAGTTACTTTTATGGTGTGAATGTAACTTTCGTCTTTACTCCTCCTGGTTTAAAAACAGACTATAGTAAGGGGTCGCATTTGAAAACAATTATAGATATCGATTTCAAACAAAAAACAGTCGAAGGGTATGTTTATTAGCTTAACTTTGCATTTTATTTCATTCAAAAATTCTAAACCGTTCTCCAGAAATTCAAAAAAAATCGGAGCGATTATCCGGCCGTACGCTCGCGGAGTAGATGCTTAATTAGTAACGGCCTTTGAATACGATAACTGATTTGGACTCCAAACCAATAACATTTGAAACGAACGTTAAGCATGGTCATATTTAACATTTTGTTACATAAAAAAATTCGGTTTCTCTGAGAGTTATCATTTTTTTAGAATGACAGATTTACAAAAATATTTAAAATAATGGATGATATTTCGGCCATTTTGAATCCGCCATTTTCAATTCTGACTTTTCCATGTTAAATTAATAATTCGCGACCTAAGAACATTTTCTGGAGATTTTTCGATAGAATTATGAATACTTACAGAGAATATTCCAAACAATTAGTGTCACAACCGCCATTTTGATTTTGGACTCTTTGATATCAAATTTGTAATCAGCGACCCCCAAAACCCCCCTAGAAAAACATTCAGCCATTTTGAATAATGATTCAGGAAGTTATTCAATTGTTAACTTAATTTGTTTATTTAACAATGTCGGAGGTTCGACCGACAAAAAAAAAACTCTTAACTTTTCGATTTATGGACCCAAGAAGATATTTCCGAAGTTTCAAAAAAATCGGTAAAGTATTAAACATATTTTGGGTTTTTTTTAAATTTCGATACAGCAACTCGACTAGTATATTTTATGTAACATGTTCGTGTTTGTGAAATTAGCGCATAACATAATGTATATGCATATTCAGTTATTCTAAATCCAGTATGTATGTTGTTGTAATGGATTTCTGTCCATAAATAATATTATTATTATTATAACATAAATTATTAGAGCAGAAATCATTTATAAAATATAGAGCCGAAGTTAAGTAGTTCAGGTTACGCACGATTTTTATTTTTCAAAAGTTTCCAAACTCTTTCAGAGGCCTTGAAGCACGGGCCCCTCTAAAAACTTCGGGCCCCGGGGGAATCCCCCTTATTCCGAAATATGCAACATTATTTACCAACGTCGCGTCAATGGGGAAATTTTAAATCATAAGTGACTTGGAAGATCCAAATCTTCAATGGAAGGATATGTTGGTGATCCTATTCATAGTAAAGTTGCTACATAGCAGATAATTATTGGAAATGTAAAGCTACGTGTATTGTCAAATTCTAAAGCACAAGTTAAATTCTAATAATTGTCATCCTTGTCAAATCAATAGAAATATTAAATTCTAAATAAAATTTGAGATAACTGTAAGTGTAAATTGTCATGCTTGAAATTTAGACTTTCTACATAGTCAAACATCGAGTTACCTGCGGAACGTTAAGCTTTAACTACATGCGTGTAATGTATTAAACCAGTAAAGAATAGGTTAACCGCAGTATTGTTGATTAACAGGTTCTATTCAATTGTTACTACCCCAGTTACAAATACGAATCTCTGAGGTGTTCTCCATTCCAATAACGTATCTTTAAAAAGCATTTTAGTACATTTTTCTTGCCGTTGGACAGACGGCAAAGTATAATTGCGCAGCATTTTTAATTATTCCAATATTTGCTACTAATTCTTTAAATCTAATAATTGTCAAGCTGTTTCATCATTACATTAAGTGCTTAAGTGTGTTAGTCTCACTTCCTTATCAATTAACTTAAGATTAGTCAAATCGTACTAAAAATCAACATAGCTGAAATTTTTCAAATTCCTAATGATAGGTAAATAAGATTTACCATGTGAAAAAATAAAATGTAACTGATAAACTCAGTTCCAGAATTAATCAAACTGGAATAGTGGACATCGCTTTTTCCTAGACCACCCTAAGGATTTAAAAATTTAACGTAGATTCTGATCCATCTGAGTCATCCCATCGCGAATGAACGACCCGGAGGTTATTACGATTGACAGCCTGTGGGTCATCCTACTACTTTACTAAGAGCCGGTTTATCAATGCTAGGATAAAAGTAATAATTAGTTAATAAAGCTTTCGAGACAAGCCTCAACTTTCTCTGCCGAAGTTTATGCTATAATAGAAGCCTTCAAGTATGTGCGAAACAATTATATAACAGACTCAAAGTCCGTCGTAGTCTTTGAAGAACCTCACCTCACCCCTCATTGGGGAGATTTTCAACTTAATTATTAAAATTGTGTAGTTGAAGGCACATTGTGGCAGAATATAATGAAAAAGTAGACTATCTGGCTAAACAATTAATCATAAATAGCACAAGGGACATTAATGTAATACCTTATAGTGACCTATACCCAATATACAAACAGAAGCCAAGAAAAGAGTGAGAACAAATACCGGGTGAGTCACGAATTGCGCTCGCCCCGATATTTCCTAAAATATTTGGAATAGAAAATTGAAATTTGCAGGCCTTAATACACGACTGCCATCTTCTCAATAAAAAATCAAGTTTGGTGCACATACGGTTTGACCGGAAATGCCCACAACTTTCGATTTTTAAATGGAACACCCTATATATTTTTACATTTTTGGAATCTAGAGGAAATTTTGAATACAATACATCCATTTTGGTCACTTTTTGATAAACATTAAAAATAGTATTAAAAAATCTATTTCTGAATCCAGAGTGCTGTGGTGCACAAAATATATTTTAGTTTGTGTGCTACGTTACTATAAAAATAAAAAGAGAAATATGATTGCATTACTTAATTCTCTAGAGACGTTTAAAATTTTTAAATGTGATTTTTACGCACTAACTCGGTTTTTTAAATGGGAATTTAATCGTTCACCAACATTTTTAAATACCTCATTTTCATACGAATCTAATGATACCAAAATTTTAAAAATCCGCTCAGAAATATTTGAGATTTCCGCCAAAATACAATGCAACTAAGCTTTTAGAAACATGCGGCTAATAGATAATAGATTAGTGGGCTTTGGAAACTAAAATGGCACATTTCTGTGTAAATCTGGTAACCTAATAACAGTGGAAAAATCATAGTAGCCATTGAATGTAATAAAACAATATCAGCTGTCAGACAGACTCGTGTAGTTATAGGCAATCTTGAGCTATCAAACATTTAATAATTGTGAGCGCAAAGAACGTTACAACTAAGTTTAGCATAGGTATGTGGAGGTAAACACAATTACATCCACAAGGACATTTGCAATAGAATGCGACATCAGTTCGGTTTTCAGAGTATTATTTAAGTGAACGTAAATATCGGGCCTATAAATAAATAAAAATCAATTCCGTTTGAACAATTAAACTTAAAACTAGGTAACAGTAGGTATCTTTAAAATAATTAATATAATTAAACCATAAATTGACATTTACAGATATTGTTCAAAATGTCCACCGTTTTTTTCTATACACAGTTCGGCTCTGCGTACAGTTGCTTAAATGGCTCTACGCAATTCAGCCGGCGTTATTTCATTAAGAGCCCGTACAACTTTATTTTGCAGCTCTTCACGGGTATTTGAAGAAGTTTTATAAACTTTGTTTTTGAGAGTGCCCCATACATAATAGTCGAGGGGTGTTAAGTCAGGTGCCCTAGGAAGCCACCTGATATGACCTTGATTTGCGATAAGGCGTTCACCATGCAAGTTGTTTAAATATTCCATCACTCTTCTGGAATTATGTGGGAGAGCACCATCTTTTTGGAAAAACAGATTTTGTAAATAGGCAAGAGGAGGTAAGTCAAGAAATTCTGCTGTCTGGTTTTGTAAAAAGAATAAATATCGTTCGCCAGTAAGTGTTCCATCAAAAAATATGGGTCAAATTATTCGATCTCCAAGTACTCCAAGCCAACAGTTAAACCCAAATCTTTCGTGAATATTCCCCCGCCCTACCAACCTCGGATTTTCTTGAACCCAGTACCTAGTATTATTTCTGTTAAACATACCTTGGTTCGTAAATCTACTTTCATCTGAATATAAAATATGAAATGGAAAACCTGGGTTTTGTTGTACTGCATTTAAGAACCAGTTGCAATATTCTAGCCTCCTGTTGTTATCATCTCCATAAAGATGTTGGTGTATTTGGTATTTATAAGACCGAAACTTATGTTTCTTTAAAATTCTGCAAACCGAAGACTGACTAATGTCGCATTCCATTGACAATTCCCTTGTTGATGTTGTTGGGTGTACCATCACAAATCAATACATCAATTTCTTTGTCCTCACTTACAATAAATGTTTGATGGTCATCTTGTTGATTGGGTTCGTTTCTTATTTCTTGTTCCACTCTGGCAAACAAGTGTCTGCTTGGATGACGTCTGTTGGGATATCGTTGCTAATACAGTTCTGCAGCTGCAGTTGACTTTTTGAGAAGCTCTCCATATATCAGTAACATATCGACCTTTTCATTTCTACTAAAATTATTCATTTTCTTTAATTTTTACTCAAAGAGATTTCCGCAACGCCTTATTTTGTATATGTCTGACAGCTGATATTGTTTTATTACATTCAATGGCTACTATGATTTTTCCAATGTTATTAGGTTACCAGATTTACACAGAAATGTGCCATTTTAGTTTCCAAAGCCCACTAATCTATTATCTATTAGCCGCATGTTTCTAAAAGCTTGGTTGCATTGTATTTTGGCTGAAATCTCAAATATTTCTGAGCGGATTTTCAAAATTTTGGTATCATTAGATTCGTATGAAAATGAGGTATTTAAAAATGTTGGTGAACGATTAAATTCCCATTTAAAAAAACCGAGTTAGTGGGTAAAAATTACATTTAAAAATTTTAAACGCCTCTAGAGAATTAAGTAATGCAATAACATTGCTCTTTTTATTTTTATAGTAACATAGCACACAAACTAAAATATATTTTGGGCACCACAGCACCCTGGATTCAGAAATAGATTTTTTAATAAAATTTTTAATGTTTATCAAAAAGTGACCAAAATAGATGTATTGTATTCAAAATTTCCTCTAGATTCCAAAAATGTAAAAATATATAGGGTGTTCCATTTAAAAATCGAAAGTTGTGGGCATTTCCGGTCAAATCGGATGTGCACCAAACTTGATTTTTTATTGAAAAGATGGCATTTTAGTCGTGTAATAAGGCCTCCAAATTTCAATTTTCTATTCCAAATATGTTAGGAACTATCGGGGCGAGCGCAATTCGTGACTCACCCGGTATATAAAAATGCTTAAGTCGACAAATCAACAAATTATTTTTTGATACACCCTAAACTCCTCGATAAACATTGATACAATAATGTGCACATAGACAATTTTATACATCTATTGCAAGACTCAAATTTAGTCATGGCCATCTTTTTAAAAGGAAAATATATACGGATGACACAGGATAACACAGTGCGTTTATACATTGTTATAGTTTTGTTTGTATATGCATCAGTATATTATAAATCAAGAGCTACTGGCTGATGGTTCATCTAAAGCCAAGGGAAGAAGAAAAAATAGTTATCCCTAATGGTTAAAGATATCCAGCAGATAAAGTGGTAGTTAAAGTTAATTAAGAATATTACCACCCATTAGTTTCCTGTCTTTCAATTTGTACAAGTTCTTCGTAAGTTGGCATTAATATTTCAGAATATCTCTGTGGTTGGCTAGCTGATGCCTTGCTTTAGTTGATTTGACAAAATAACCTGTAATCGAATAGTTATTTTCTTTCTATTTATCTACAGATCTATTTTTGAAATGGAAAGTAAATAGAAAAAATGAAATGGTACTTTTAGTAACGCTATAAGAAAAAACTTGCGTGCATTACAAATAAATAAACAATGCGACACAACTAGCGTATCATTAATGTTTTAACCCCTGCATTCACATAATCTCTTCCTCCACTTTCTAAGAGAAACTGATTGTTCTATACGGTGCTAAAGGAGTATATTCATATATTAAATTTAATCAGAATTTAAAGATCGGAATGGCTTAATTTTTTAAACTCTATTCATCGCCAAAGCCTTTTTTCCTGCATTTTTTTAAGAGCAACTAATCATGCTATCTTATACTAGTACCAATAGAATATCTATACAAGGTGCCTCACCGGTAACTAAAATCGATCAACATAGTAGGGAGAAGAATGTAACAAAAAGTTTGAAAATTATAGGAGTTCCGTTTTTAGTCTATGTAATGAAGCGTTAAATACGAATTTTTTGTAAATATTTCGTACAAAGACGAGGATACCACCCCACCACGTTTCCGAGGGTACTGAACACGATGCATGCGGTGGGAGGAATTTTGGACCGCCGCAACCCCCAAAAGCGGGAATAGGGATCACGAAAAACATGTTCATTTCTAACTCCAATCCCTCCTCATTCCTCAAACGGACAGAAGAAACCACCCCTCACTCATCAGAAAGCATGCTATCTAGGATTTTTCGGCACATGATCGTTATTCCTCTGCATTTCCGTTCAGTTTTCAGGGAAGAGAAGGGGTGTAAAATTCATCAATTGCACTTTGGATCGTCAATACACCCTCCCCTGTATTCGCAGGCACTGATCACGATAAAAATATCGAAGCGTGTGAAGATTATATTACAAATAATAAAGATCTATGTATAGAAGAGAGAGCAGATGACAATAATGATGACGATGATTATTTTTATTTTAATTTAATCCCTGAAATTGACTTTCGCGATTCCGAATCAAATTCGCCTGCTGAAACGGCGGATAAAGAAGAAGAGATCGCGTGCGATGTACATTTTGAGAAATATGAGATTTGTAATGCTATTTGTAAACAACCTAGGTTTTTTAACTAATTGTAAGCAAATAATTTATTTTGTCATAAAATTATTTTCATGTAATTCTTTGAATAAACGACATTGCCACAAAATTTATTATTCATTACTCCACGATGAAGAAATCATTATACCTTACACAACAACCTACACAATCATCGCCCCAGCGATAACTGGCGAATGAGGGTAAGTCTCCGTCCATTATTTATAGGGGTTGAGGAGAGTCAGGTACGATGGTGAATATTTCTATCGTAATCAGCGCCTGCAAAAACGAGGGAGGGTGTATTGACATTCCATAGTGTAATTAATGAATTTTATACCCCTTGGGAGGGTTGAAGCAAACCCTGAGCCGCTACCACCTTCTCCTCCATGAAACTGAAGGGATATGCACATCATGTGCTAAAAAACCTGTAAAGCCTGGATAGCATGCTTTCTGGTGAGTGAGCGGTGGTTTTTGCCCGTTTAAGGAAAGATGATGGGTTGGAAAGCTCAGACGCCAGTAGTGTCTGTAGCTGTTCGTCGGGTTAGTATTTCGGTATATACGGGTATTTAGCGTAATCGGCATTTATTTCAAAAAGACGTCAAGCACCAAGAACTGAATTTTCTCGTGTCGTGGTTTTCAAAACGTAACCAAAAGACTGTAACTAGTGTAAGAGAAACGAACTGTATTCAGCCGAGGCGGTGAAACTATCAGTAGATAAATAACTTTTGTAAAACCGTCTTCGTTAAGTTAAACAAGTGTGTTTTATTTATGAAGAAATCTCCATCTGAACCACCTACTTGCTTTGCCACGAAGGAGAGCCAACTATAGTTAGCTAAACTACCTTGAGCGGTAACAAGCAGTCATCCACGACAACATAAGGTAGTCTGCCCTAGTTCATATCATCCCTCAGGACGAGTGTCGTCTTCATACTAAATATCACCCTCATATTAGCAAAAAAACGGAATTATAAGCCAGTTCCTTAAATTGATTATCAGGAGTAGAGAAGTGAGAGTGTAAAAAATTTTCGAAATTAATCCCTGGAAGGACTCAACATCCCCCTGCAGTCTTCCAGGAAGCCTATGGTGAACACGCCGCAGCCCCAAAGGTAGGACAGAACTTCCTCTATCGCATGTTCAGAGGGTGAACTTACGGGAAACCAACCCAGAACCGTAAACAATTTTAAATTTTATTTCTTGTGCGCAAACACCAACTAGGCGATAGCACGCTAGCAAAGAACATAACGCAAATAAGAGAATATAATTTTCCACTGCGGAGTTAACACACCCTATCTTAACAGGTGTTGCCAAATTATTAACAACCGTTCCTGCACGTCGAACAGGTGTCGCCACCAATTTCAATAGGTGATAGGATAGAGAGACAGGCTTTCCTTGGCGTCAAGTTACGAACGATACTCATAGTATATAGTTAATATGTATATGGTGATATAGGACATAAATTCAATGTCGATACCAACCTAAATGGTGTTTTTTGAAACGCCGGCCGTATTGACGTGTAAAATAAGTTAAACAGGTATATTTGACCTATTAGGTTAGGTCGCCATACACCTATTCAACGTCAACATTCACACCTTTTATTTCCTTCTGTTTGGTCAAAATTATAACTTAATACGATAAAATGGTTCATAATATATTATGAGATACATATTTGTACATGAGAAGTTGTTTCGTTTGCGGCGCGTTTTTTACGCATGATTCGCGTGAATTTACGTGGGAAAGATATTTTTCTATTAATATTATACAGGGTGATTCGTGAGGAGAGGGTCATACTTTACCAAAAGATAGAAAACATTGAGGTGATCTTAAATCCCCAAACAGTAATGGCTAAAGCTGCCCCGTTTTCGAAATATTATTATATTTTTTTGAAGAATATTCTTTTCGCCATACGCATTACAGGATATAAGCGGAATCCAATGAAATTTTGTATTTTGATTACAGTAGTCAGTCACCATCTAATGTCTGGGATATTAATAAAATATCATGGCCGGACCCAGAATAATAATATTTTTAAGTTATTCCTAGAAAATAACACTCTGTATACTGTTTATAAAATACATGACATTAAAATATTAATTTACACCTAAAAAGATACAACATCCCATAAAAAAATCTTTTGGCACCATTTCATTGTTTAAATAAAAAAATTAAATTTTTGAGTATTCAATTTTTTTTTTTCTTTATTATTGTAATTAAGAAGTGTCACGTCACCACTGTTGCTTTTACTGGTTACAATATTGTCTTGTAATAATTCTAAATCATACCGTTTACATACACGAGTAGAGAATACGCAAATATGGTTTTTATCTATGGATATTGCAATGGCAGATTATAAAACATTTTATAGAGTGTTTAGACATCTTTCTGAAACTGGAACCGTTCCCTCAATCATGAAAATAGGACGTCCTGTTAGGCAGACCCGGCAAGAAAAATATTTGAATTTAAATATGGTTGACTAGAACCCAAAAATCAGCACAAGAAGAATTGGTCAACAATGAAATATTCCTCATACCAGAGTTTGGACAACTATTAAAGGCGAACAAATGCATTCTTATCATATCCAAATTCTGTAACGATTGGTGCCAGGTGATGAAGTATTTCGGTTAACTTTTTGCCGCTGTGTTTTATCCCATAGACGAACTATGTTAAGAGTATTGTTTACCGATGAATCTCAATTTACCCGTGATGGTATAAATAATACTCGAAATTTTCATATTTGGAGTCACGAGAATCCCCGTGCAATAATCAAAAAGAATTCCCAACATAGATTTTCTGTAAATGTGTGGTGTGGGATGTTCAATAATAATCTCATAGGTCCTCATATTTTTGAAGGTCGCTTAAATGGTGACAATTATTTAGATTTTTTACAACATGCCCTGCCAAATTTATTAAATAATATAAACACAAGAGGAATGTGGTTTCAGCATGATGGGGCTACGCCGCATTTTTCGGTACAAGTCAGAAACTATCTGAATGAACAATATCCAAATAGGTGGATTGGTCGGAGTGGTCCCGTTGCATGGCCTCAGAGACCACCAGATCTCACACCCCTTGACTATTTTTTGTGGGGTTATTTAAAAACTGAAGTATATAAAGGAGAAACAAATACCAGAGAGCAGCTGATTGCAAGAATTGAGCATTTTTGCAATGAAATTAAAAACAATTTAGAGATTGTTAGAAAAAGCGTAAATGAAATGAAAAATCGATCAAGAAAATGTATTGAATTTGGCGGCGGTCACTTTGAAAATAGAGTGTGATTCAAAATAATTTAATTGGATTTAATAAGTTGGACTGATTTCTTATGGTCTAGTTAAATTGTTAATTTGTATTATTTATTATTTTGTTAAGTTTATTAATTACACATGCATTACAAAATATTTTTTTTGTTTCACCAGGTATATGTGATGAAATTTTATTCTCCCTATTTGCACTACCTTTTGCTAGTGCAGATAGGGAACAAAAAAAATAATATGTAGTTAATCCTTAGAGTGACTTTTTTCTCTCAATTTCTCATTTAAAGAGAAAAAAAATTTGAACCCTCAACAATTTAATTTTTTTATTTAAACAATGAAATGGTGCCAAAAGATTTTTTATGGGATGTTGTATCTTTCTAGGTGTAAATTAATATTTTAATGTCAAATATTTTATAAACAGTATACAGAGTGTTATTTTCTAGGAATAGCTTAAAAATATTTTTATTTTGGGTCCGGCCCTGATATTTTATTAATATCCCAGGCGAATGACTACTGTAATCAAAATACAATATTTCATTGGATCCCGTTTACGTATTACAGATATATGGCGAAAAGAATATTCTTCCAAAAAATACCCCCGTATTTCGAAAACGGGGCCGCTTTAGCCATTACTGTTTGGGGATTTAAGATCACCTCAATGTTTTCTATCTTTTGGTAAAGTACGACCCTTTCCTCACGAATCACCCTGTATATTGTACCTTGAAATATTAAATAACCCCTCCTTAAAAACATCAACTATTATAAGTAAATATAATATATAAATATAAATTGTGACAAAGTAATTTTTCAATTTTCATTTTTGTATATTTTTGGTAATCCATTTTGCTTTAATTTAAAATTTAATAACTATTAATATGTTTGTTTAACAATTATTTATGAAGCGAACATTTTCACAAAAATAGTTTAAATTTTCATGGCGAGTTTTCGCCATTCTATTCTTCAATACATATGGTTGCTCTCTGTCTATATTACTTAATAAATGATAATTTTGACCAATAGGTTCAAATAACTTACCGGTTGAATAATGGAGTCATTTCGACTTTTTGGTGGAAATTTAAGAACTTCTTGGATCCTTATTAGGTACCTACCTAAGAAGTTTTGTTCAAGAAATACGATTACCTATTTAGTCATTTCAATATATTTTACATAATTTTTACCACGATTACCAAACTCGTAATAAAAATGATTTACAAATTCCCATTCATATTTTATCAATATATAAAATGAGTCCCAGATACATAGGAATTAAACTGTTCAACATGTTGCCACACTGCATTAAAGAAATTACTTCAATTAAAAGGTTTAAAAATACTGTAAAAAATGTTTTAGTAGAAAATTGTTTTTATTTCGTGAGATGATGAATTTTAAATATTCACTAGTACTTATTATTTCTATTTAATTATTTTGCACCATGTATATATATTTTCTATTTTGTACTTTGTATTTTGTATTTTGTATTTTATATCTTATACTCTTTATACCTAAATGATTTTATGCCAATATTTTTCTCTTGACTTGGCCTATATCATTTGTTGTATGATCACTTGGACAATAAATATATATTTTTTTCGGTTTATCCGTTGCCGGACCTGTGGGGTTAGTGACTATAAATACCAGAATCGTGTGCCCTAAGTAGGCGGAGGGACCCCAAGATAACCGCCTTCTGCATTTGGCCTGCCAGCCATTCTGCTGATTTCTAGCAGACAGGTATGGTCTTAAGTTCCGAGAGTAGCGTAGGCTTCATACCACCGAGTACACCGATTATTAGGACTACCATCTTGACTGAGTAGCCTGGGTATAGCACTTGGAGCTAGTACTGGAGATCACGGTATTTGGTCCGTTTTTCCTCCTCTTTCAAAGTGATGTTTGGCTCGGCAGGTGCCGAGAACTCGATCAAAAACATCACCTTGCGTTGATGGTCGAGGAGAACTATGTCAGGCTTGATGGCTTGAATTAGCCTGACTGTCGGAAACGAGTAGTTCCAATAAATTCGGCACCGCTCGTTCTCGACAACGGACTCGATGTCCCAGGGGACATAAGGCAGCATTGGTGTCTGGTCTATCCCGTACGAGTGCCGAAGATGATAATACAGCACCCGCAATGCCGCGTTATGGCGATGGATGTAGGCCGAAATCGCATACACCGGACATGCGGAAAGTAAATGCATGAGCGATTCCGGCGCCTGACGACAGGTTCTGCAGTTTATATCAGTAACCTCTACACCCATTACGCGGCTTTGATAGACCAGCGTGTTAATTACACTGTCTTGACAGGCCACAATGAATCCCTCGGTCTCCGACTTTAGCCCAGCTGATCTTAAAAAGGCGAATGTCGATAAACCCAGTGTGTCTAGGTTCTTGTAGAACACCCCGTGCATGGGTTTATCGACATGCTGCCTAAACAGACGTTCCTGTTCGGTAGCTTTTATCTGGGCCTTTAGGCGAGGTGGCTGAAGTTCAGTGACTGACTCTGGGTCAGCACCGCGCCGGCCTCCTCGCCTGTCGTCGAATGCGAGACCAAGTTAATCTGCGGCCCTTTTTGCCGCCTTGAACAATCCTGCTCCCACCCCTGCATTTTCGTGATCTCTCACTAATTGCAGGAGCGGGTCTGAGCTCCTAAGGACATTACATGCCATGCCCAGTGCTACTCTGCCATGCATACACTCCAACCCCAAGAGCCCTCGCCCCTCCCCCCGATTTCGTGGAGGTACACACGAGGAACGGACGATCTAGGATGAATGCTCCTATGGATATTCATCACCTTGCGGGTACCTCTGTCCAATTGGCGCAGCTCATCTACAGTTCATTTAACTACTCCGAAGGAGTAGAGCAGAACAGGAACGGCAAGCATAATAGTGGCAGACACCTTGTTTTTCCCCGAAAACTCGGATGACCAAATCTTTCGAAGTAGGCACCTGTACTTGCCGCGGATAGATTCCTTAACTTGCTGCACATCCTGGATGTGATGTTGCACACCCAGGTATGTGTAGGTCTCTCCGGCATCAAGATGTCTTAGGATGCTTCCGTCTGCGAGCTGCGCGTCTTCAGCAAAGCCCCCGCATCGTCCGAAATTTCTTCCACCACCAGTTATTAACGCCGTCTGGGCCCGGAGCAGCAAAGTTCTTGGTTCAACAAGTGCTTGTTGGACTTCCTCCGAACTGATTGCCGGGCACACCTCTTCCGGCTCCTCAAAGGTTCTGTGACAGAAAGCCTCAAAGTGTGCTATTGCTGGTGTGTTGTTATCGAATGGACGTGTCGTTTCGTAGATTCCTTTCCAGAAGCTCTCGACATCGGCTACACTTGGCGGATTATCTACAACACGCTGTGGCTCTTGAAACAGGCGGGAAGGATTCGTACGGAACGAATTTTGTTCCATACTCCTCACCCGCCGTTTAAGCTTCTTCTTAATAGCCATAAGCGCTCGAATCCTATCTAGACAGTGCTGCTTAATTGTAAGCATCACTGCTAGATTTAAAGTGTGGTGTTGGCGCCGTAGTCCTGCAGCTATACGCCGAACTTTTGGCGTAAAAGCCTCGCCAGCTACTACGTGTTCCACCACACTCTGGATTCGAGAAGCGTGTTGTCTGGCCAACTGTATTTTGCCCTCGATTTTTTGTACACGCCGCTTAGCCTTCTCGATACCGTTCGAGGCGTCGGTTGTCCTCTCGCGGGGAACAAGTCGGCTGGCGGCGTTGTACACGGCACAGTTAATTTGCCAAACGTCGCGTCGGCTTCTTCTGGTAATTCCTCCTCGATGACAGGGACAATAATTTTTTTTTTCTTTTCCTTATCACACTTTTAGTGGGTGGTTATTCAGAGTCGCCGGATTCCTCAAGGCTTCCCTGTTGTCTACTGAATGGAGAGAACGCGGCGGACTAACGCAGTGGTATCCAATATTACTGCCTTCTGCATCCACTGTATACCGTTGCCCGCAACTATATTTAGTTCTTCTAAGTGGAAACGGAGCTTTTTGTGCACAGTACAAGTTGCGGATATTATTAATGGTTTAATATCCACTCTTTGCATATTCCAGATTTCCTTAATTTCGGTGGCTAATTGCTCGTATTTCTCTTTTTTCTGATGGTAGGCTCTGCCAAGGTTGTCGTCTAGTGGGACTGAGAAATCGATGATGGTAGCGATAAATATTATTATTATTATTATTATTATTATTATTTCACCTATATCTTCTATTATGGTCTAATTATAACATAACCAACATCACTTAATAAGTTATCTAACAATCATATTACTAGGTGACGAATGTCCCCTTATTAACTTTATACCTACCCACCCTATTAGGTTATTAAGGCCCTGCATTCCCTACCACTTAATTAATGCGTTTTAATGTACACTACCAATTAGGCAAAAATAGTAACAAAAATATTTTTGATAACCTATTAGAGCACTCATTTTACCAACAATTGACCTGTACCTGATAAGTACCATAGCGACTTCCACCAAGTGAACTTAAACATTACGTAATTTCGACCTGTTTTGGTCGAATTTCCTTTAGCTGAAATCTCTGACACTTAAATTGTTAGCTGGGTTATAATCCATCTTCCTCTGAACCCTATTCTCTTTGTTCTAATAAATTCTCTTTCTCCTAATTTTTCGTCGTTTCTCTTTGTTATTGTCCGTTTTTAAAATTTGTTTTTCAGAAACACTAAATTCTTTTAAATTAATATACTTACTGCGTTTCATACTTGTTTCTATAGTTTAAGCGTAACGGGATAGCTGCTGTTGTGGAATTGGCACAAGCAGGTTTGTTCGTTGAGCACTTTCCTGTAATAAAAGACTTATCTGCGTTACAAACTTCTATCGTAAGTTCACGTTAACTCTCAAGAATTTACTGTGGGGGGGCGCAGTAAATTCCTGTATAGCTCACTGCGTTTTCGCTTTACATTCTGCACATTTTCCATAATACAATAAACAATTCAGATTTCCGCCTCCAAAAAAAGTGTAACGTACTAAGCAACATTAAGAACCTGAGGAATGTTATTTGCGGAGATAAACCGATGGAATGCATTGCTTTATCCTTCTGGGTATTCTGTTCAAATAATGATAGTGAACGGCTTAATCGTTAGTCAATGGGAATACATCTAAACGATTAAGAAGTCAGAAATATTTTAATCCTCAGATAAATATATATATAAACCAAAATATTTTGGCATTAACGTGACTTACAAACTATAATTCGACACACCTGTACACCTATAAAAGTTTCTTGGCGGAAATATATAATCCAGTAGAAGAAAAATGTTCGGTTATACCCTCATTTCTGTATTTATCGGTAAGTTCTTCAAGTTATACTTTGTTAACAAAACATTTTTATAGAAAAAGCGTACATACGGGTCGAATTGAGAGCCTACTACTTTTCAAAAAGTTTAATATCCGGTTAAAGGAATCGGTGAAGGTATTTACACAGAATTTTCCTCTTTTTATTATTAATTACGAAACGACATATGAGAACAATTATAATCGGAATGTAGTTATCACTGTTATTACAAAGAAAACCTGATAACTTTTGATCAGAAATTGGATCATCCGACGGCAAAAATTCAATATTAAACAAAAGGCGTCAAATATGGAAGGTTTGCGTAAATATCATTACAAAGGACCCCGCACAAGCCTTATGGGAATTGGGCTTCGGTAGAATCTTCTGATTCAGTTTTCGTGAAATCAATTCTATAAAGCTAGATTTTCTCCAAAGAGTTTAGATAGTATCTATAATGAAGTTTCAATTGTACCAAACTCTTAGTGGTGCATAAAGGAGTAAAAAATTAAACATGTTGCAAAAAATGGATGGAAGAAAATTTCGTTTTTCGAATTGTCACGAATTGTCAAAAAATCACGATTCGCCTTCGCTCCTGCCGGCCTCAATTTTCGATTTTCACCTCGCGATTCCCGTTGTACGGTCATTGCCGACCTTCTCCTAGCCGTCGAGACTTAGAACGAGTCTCCGATCGCCGTATTTATTCAGTTCTTACGTTTGAAAATTTGACTTGCGGTCGTGCTAATCGGCGACTATTTTTAAGTGGTATTCCGAGTTCGAATTCCGCCCGGGGACACTTTTTTTTCGTTTTCAATTTTTTGGCAGATATTTTTGATTCTATAATTGCTACTCGCTCCGTTCTATTCTGCATTTCTCGGAGAAGTTTTGCATTTTTCTCAGCGGAATATTAATCTGCACTATTTCGATTAAAAATCATATTCTATATACCTCCGCTGTAGGGTGACTAAATCTTTGGTAGACGTTGCTGAAATCACAGAGCATAAAAAAGATTAATAAAGCGATTTGTAACGTTCTGAATTTATCTCCCGATTTCATAAAAAAATTAGTTCCCATCATTTTAATTCCTAAATATTTCAGATGGTATAGAGACGTTGTGAATAGAAATGTTAGAGATAATGCAATCTTATTTTGAGTGAATTGAAAGTACGTTTCTTTACTTGCACCCATTATTAACACGTTGACTGCCATGAGCAGCACGTGTGCTTCACATACCTTTAATATAGCTAGTAGCTAATTCACAAGTTCAAAAAGGTGTTAATTCTTGAAATAGCTCCTAAAAATATGAGCGATAGCTCATTGGATTCGGAATGACGTCTAGGAAAATGCATTAGAATGTTTTATTAGCACATAAAAAATTGCAAAAGTTATAAACAAATTAAGATGGAAAAAAATGGCATTTAGTTTTTCGCTTATCACTCAAAAACTATAAGCGATTACGGAAATCGGAAAAAAGATTCTTAAAGAGGGGGAAATTTTCAATACACTGAACTGAACTTGTGGTAGGTACCTTGTGAAACATCTTGAAAATATTTGTTAATTATAAATTAAACACTGCTTTTAGATGAATCAATCAATATATTATAAACACTCTACATATGATTCGGCTTATTAGGCCTCTATCAAGAGTATTACATAGTAAATACTAAAGTTTCCGACGTGCTTATTCTAATTTATACCTAAAAGTATTTGTGTCTTAATCTGTTTACGACCTAATCTATTTAAAACTTAATTTAACATCCTTAATAATTTGAATATAGTGGACCTAAACTGATGATATAAATCAAAGGATAGTTCTTAACAATTGGTTTATTATAGAGGTACTCAAGAAATTTTGTTGGTAATTTGTGGTACAAGGGTTGTACTTAAAAGATTTTTTAATTTCTAGTTGTTCTAGCAGATCTAAACGTTTACCTTTTCTTTCCGAATGAAGTAAATTTATGTTATCAGTATCTATAAAATGGTTGTTTTCAATACAGTGTGTTGACGTTTCTGTATTTTTATTGTTATTTAAGATTGATTTTTTGTGTTCTTTTACCCTGTTCACAACCTCTTCTACCACTCTGACCGATACACACAGCATTGCAATATTTACAATTAATTTTATATACACCAGATTTATCAATTTTATTTAGTTTTTCTTTGTTATTAACCAAAATGTTTCCTATATTTGTTTTGTTCACACTTATTGTAGAGATACCCAAATTATTTAATTTTTTAGAAATTTTGTTACTATATTTCGGAACATAATTAATAAAATTATATTTTGTAGGTTTGTTAGGCACAGTGAAAAATTCTTTTTCAAGCATTTTGCGTTGTTTGTTTTTGACCATGTTATCTATTAGTGACTCGTTGTATCCGTTATTTCATGCAATTTGTTTAATTATATTTAATTCTTTATTAAAATCAATTTGATCTAAAAGAAGATTCGTCAGTCTATGTATTAGACCAGGAAATGGTGAAATCTTAATTTGCCATGATTGCTGCGAATTATAATGTATTAGTGTATCTGTAGTAGTAGGTTTGCGGTAGATGCTAAATTTCAACTGATTGTTATGTTTTATTATATTAATATCTAGAAAGTTTAATTGGCTATTTTGCTCCGATTCCATTGTGAACTGAATTTTACTATTAAAAGAATTTAAGAAATTAAGGTAATTACTTAGGTTCCCTTCTGTACCGGTATCAACTTAAAGAAATGTAATACTGTTATTCAAAGTAACGAGGCGTATAAATTGAAAATTATGAACCCTTCAGCCCCCATTCTCTATGGTCTTCCAATTCACAAAATAAATAACCCTATACGCCCTATAGTGTCTTACAGCAATGCTCCATCTTATAAATTGTGTAAAAAACTAAATTACATTTTACCAAAATTAATAAATTTTAAATCTAAATATTCCATAAAAAATTCTTTTGAATTTACTGAAAATACAAAAAATGTAATAATACCAAATAACGCAAAATTAATCTCCTTTGACGTTAAAAGTCTGTTCACCTCAGTTCCGCTCACAGAACTAAAATTAATATTAAATAATTTAATAGATAATTCACAAATCAGCGAAACCGGAAAAACAGAATTAAAAAATGTTTCGAGAGTTTGTATTGAACAAAACTATTGTCAGTTTAATGGTGAATTCTTTAGACAAAAAGACGGGCTACCAATGGGTTCACCAATTTCTCCTTTGTTAGCTGAAATATTTATGTCAAAATTAGAAAATTTAATAGCAATAACAGTTTAAATACACATGTGTTTTATTGGACTCGATATGTAGACGATATTTTTTTGTATATGGACCGGTACAGAAAGGAACCTAAGTAATTACCTTAATTTCTTAAATTCTTTTAATAGTAAAACTCAGTTCACAATGGAATCGGAGCAAAATGATCAATTAAACTTTCTAGATATTAATATCAAAAAACATAACAATCAGTTGAAATTTAGCATTTACCGCAAACCTACTACTACAGATACAGTAAATCATCATAATTCGCAGCAATCATGGCAAATTAAGATTTCACCCTTTCATAGTATAATACATAGACTGACGAATTTTCCTTTAGATCAAAGTGATTTTGATAGAGAATTAAACATAATTAAACAAATTGCAAGAAATAACGGATACAACGAGTTACTAATAGATAACATGGTCAAAAACAAACAACGCAAAATGCTTCAAAAAGAATTTTTCACTGTGTCTAACAAACCTACAATATACAGTTTTATTAATTATGTTCCGAAATATAGTAACAAAATTTCTAAAAAATTGAATAATTTGGGTATCTCTACAATAAGTGTGAACAAAACAAATATAGGAAACATTTTGGTTAATAACAAAGAAAAACTAAATAAAATTGATAAATCTGGTGTATATAAAATTAATTGTAAAGATTGCAATGCTGTGTATATCGGTCAGAGTGGTAGTGGCGTTGTGAACGTGGTAAAAGAACACAAAAAATCAATCTTAAATAACAATAAAACTTAAAACTTTTTTCACTGGTAAATAACCTCTACGCCTGTGACTTTTACATCAAAGGATCAGTTAGAGGTTGCTTTTTTTAAATAAATAACACAAATAAGTATAAAAACTTGAAATTAAATATTTCGCCGACGTTTCGTAAATATAATCTATTTCCTTTTTCAAGGTTTTTTTTAAGTGTCTATAGATATTGAATATAACAAACATTCTTAGAGCTGTGTATTTATCATACACAGCAAAAGAGATTTTTCAAAAAAAGCCTTGAAAAAAGGAAACAGATTAGATTTCCGAAACGTCGGCGAAATATTTAATTTCAAGTTTTTATACTTATTTGTGTTAGTTATTAATATATAAAAAAAAACAACCTCTAACTAATCCTTTGACGTAAAAGTCACAGGCGTAGAGGTTATTTACCAGTAACATACTGGTTAATTGTGGTATTTTGTAGATTCCCCTAGCACCGCTTAAAAAGAAAAAAATCGGTAAAGTTATTTACTCAGAACTTCCCTCGTTATTTGTGCATGGCAGTCACTCTAAAAAATTATTAATTACGAAATGACATTGAGAATACAGATCGGAATATAGTTATTGCTATTATTACAAAAAAACCTGATAACTTTTGGTCAAAAAAATATACAGAGTGCTCATCCAACAGCAAAAGTTCAATACTAAATAGCAGGTGCCAAATATGGAAGGCTTGCGCAAATACCTTTACAGATGTCCACCATGACTGAATTATTTCTTAGGATGCCATTATTCAATAAAAGTATATAATAGGTGCATATGCCAAATATTATTGCCATCTGTCACATTTTCAATTCCACATTCATGTAATGGAGTGGAAGTAGTGGTGGTTAAAAAATATAAAAAAATTTCAAAACTTTTTTTTTTTTTTAATAGGTTTAGAATGTCACGAAACGCGAAAATTTTAAATTTGAGCAAAACAAAATTTTTCGCTCTATTCCAGTTAAATTTTTTTCCAAAATGGTGAAAGGATGTGGCAAATTTTTTTTTTCCGAAATTGGTTTTAAATGTCATGAAACGTGGAAATTTTAAATTTGAAAAAAAAAAATATTTCGCCTATTCTATAATAGTGATAAATAGATTACCTAAACATGTTTTCAAATTTTTTTCGAAATTTTTCAAAAACATATTAAAATTTGTTTGAATAATTTTATAATGCCATGGAAACGTGGAAATTTTAAATCTGAACAAAGAAAAAAAAATTCCATCTATTTTAGTGGTAAATTTTTTTTCGAAATTTTTAAAAAATTTTCAATTTTTTTTTTAAATAGATTTAGAGCGCTATGAAACGTGGAAATTTAAAATTTTAAGAAAAAAAATTCCATCTGTTTCATTGGTAAAAATTTTTTCAAAAATGTTGGTAAAAAATGTTCAAACATTTTTTTCTTTTAAATAGGTTTAGAATGCCATGAAATGTGGAAATTTTAAATTTGAACAAAGAAAAAAAATTTTTTTAGTGGTAAAATTTTTTTCAAAAATGGTGAAAAAAATTTTCATTTTTTTTTTCAGAAATAGGTTTAGCGTGTCATGAAACGTGGAAATTTTAAATTTGAGCAAAAAATTTGTTTTCAACTTGGTAAAAAAATTTTCAAAAATGTTGGTGAAAAAAATTTTCAAAACTTTTTTTTCCCGAAATAGGATTAGCGCGTCATGAAAAGTGGAAATTTTAAATTTGAGCAAAAAAAAAATGTTTTCACTATTTATTCCGTTTAGACGATCCACCCTGTATATTTTCCAGTGAGAGTTCTACCAGTTCTTCGCTGGCAGTAGGGTCAACTACCTACCAAATTTGACAGCTCTCCGTCAAGTAGTTTTTTAGTAAATGCACCATCAGACAGACAGACAGACAGACTGACGGAATTGAAAAACCTATATTTTCGTAATCTCCGTGATCTGAAACGTCAGAATCCGTAAAAATCTCGGAGGGTGATTTTTTCTCGAATACAATACTTCCCTTCGGTATGTGAGGGAAGTAAAAGGAAAAAAAGGGAAAAAAAATAAAACAACAAGATTTGAGAAAGGCTTTTATCATTCCGGAATATACTAATTTATAATAAACTTCCCTATCACATCAAATACATTGTACAAATTTAAACATTCGTTAAAAAACTATCTACAAACTCATATGTTTTATTCTATAAGCGACTATATAAATGCAACGTAATTTTCTTTTATAGATGACTTCCTATACATGTAAAATATTTTTTTTATATTTATATTTTTTAAAGTGTTTTTTTTATTTTACTTCGGTAGGTACTTATAATATGTATTTTTAGGAATTTTAAACCATCGAATTTATGTAACTCTTACCCAATAACAAAACAATATTTTTTTATAAATAAGTTTTTAATACTATATGTAATTAGTGCAAAATATATTTTTATAATTATTGACTGATTTTATATTAAGCATGGATAAGTAATAATGCTTCTGCAGCTATCTGCCTATTTCTTAATTGTAATTTTGTTTAATTGTCACTGTAACAATTTATAATGTAAATGACGATTTCAGTCTAGTTGGAAAATAAAGAGTATTCTATTCTATTCTCTTCTAATTATCCTTCGTTCACCATAGATCGCAATTAGAAAAAATGTTAGTGTTTAATACTGAAAACACATTTATAAAAAATCTGCCATTTTAAAATACATACACTATTTTGTACATTCCATAATTAAAATTCCCTTCCTGCGTACGATTTTCAACCTGCTTTAGTGATTTCTCCCTCTTCGCCAAGAACAGCCTAAATTCAAGAATATGCAAATTTTCAACAAACAAATAAGTTTGAAACTAGTAAAGTTGTAGAATTATATGAAACTATAGTGACTCTATATTCATGTTTGTTTTGCAGTAAACCTCTTGGCCATGGCTGGGGACGCACCGTTATCCTGGACGTCACCGATCTATCCCAAGTTATATTCTAACGATTCCTCAGTCAATCCCTTGGGAAGACCCATTACGGAAAATGAAGACGGCTGGCTAGGATCCTTAGTAACCCTTGGAGCAATAGTCGGTCCGTTTCCATTCAGTTTCATTGCAGAAAAATACGGAAGGAAGATAGGGCTTTTATGTATAGGTGTGCCACATATGATTTCCTATTTTATGATGTCCTTCGCAAGGACAATTGACTTATTTTATGTAGCGAGAGTTTTTGGAGGCCTCGCTATGGGAGGTGGTTACACGTTATTGCCGATGTACATAGCGGAAATATCAGAAGACTCAAACCGAGGCATGATGTCGATGACGTTAAACATATTCTGGGCTATAGGGAACTTTTTACCATATGCCATCGGCCCCTTTATATCAATTATGTGGTTTAACATCATATTAGCGTGTATTCCAACATTGTTCTTCGTGATCTTTCTAGTTTTCGGCGTTGAAACGCCGTATTATTTAGCAAGAGAGGGCAAAAGCGATAAAGCCGAACAATCTTTGATGAGGTTAAGATCGCTTAGCTCGGAGGACGTTCAAGTAGAGCTTAAAGGAATTAAAAATCATTTGGAAGATCACGAAGATGGCCACTTTTCTGATATTCTTAAGAAGAGGGAGCTTAGAAACGCGTTTATAATTTGTATCATTTTAATCATAGCTCAAGAAATGTCTGGCTTTTGTGCAATCACATTTTACTTGCAGCCTATTTTCGAAACTGTCGGTAGCTCCATGCCGTCTGAGTATTCAGCCCTTATCATCGGAGCAGCTTTGTTACTCTCCAGTTTCATCTCTCCGTTCGTAGTAGACAGATTAGGAAGACGAATATTAATAATATGGTCCAGTTTTGGAGTAGGTTTTGCATTGCTAATGTTAGGTGTGTTCTTCTACATACAAGATTTCACTAACCTCAGTACTGATTACATACTTTGGATGCCATTATTTAGTTTAATTTTCTTTATAGTTTCTTTTAATTTCGGAATGGGTATCATACCCTGGACGATTTGTGCAGAATTATTTCCAAACAATGTTAAGCAAATTGCAGCCTCGGCAGTATCCAGCACCTGCTGGTTTACCTCGTTTTTGATAACGAGATTCTTCAACGACATGAATGACAGCATGGGAAGAGCAGGAACTTTTTGGTTTTTTGCTGCATCTTCGTTTGCCGCCGCCGTATTCAGTGTACTTGTTGTTCCAGAGACTAAAGGAAAGAGCTTCACCGAAATTCAAGAGATGCTGAAATTTGGAAATGCTGAAAAGTGCATCAAAGATATCGAAAATTCGGGAAGAGTAATTGATACTGATGAATGTTTAAATAAAAAGGAGGAGTTAAGTAAGAAAAAACGGCAGAAACATGATCAGAAAATGAGCCTAAAAGTACAAGCAATATGCTAATATTTATGGTATAAATAGTACACAGGGTGTCCAAATAAAAACTCCCACGCCGGATATATTCTAAACGAATAGAGATATTTTAATTCTGTAAAAGCCAATTTGTAGAGCATAATGAGAGCTTCATTTTTTAATATAATTGTTTTTTTAACATATCAGTATATAGATGGCGCTGTGCTCTAAAGACATATTTCGATGGAAGAAACTTTGAAATGGGGTTTATGTGAAAGAAAATGCATTTCTAAGCAGATTATGTCCTAAAAAAAAATAACATAAAACTAACCGTTTTCGAGATATTTGAGTCCAAATGTTGACATTTGCCAATATTGAATAATTGTAATCTCTTCAACATTTCAGTCCTTTAAGTGGGACAATCTGTATTTAATTTACAAATTTTAGAAGAAAATATTTAAAGAATTTTTCATATCCTATGAATTAAATATATTTGAAATAGCCCTTGGAAAAAAAAAACGAAAAATATTGTTTATCATATAATTCAAACATTTAAATAATAAAAAAAACAATTACGAACATAAAACAATTTTTACGAACTAATGAATGTTCAAAATTATTCCCATTTTTATTAACATACATCGTAAACTATTCATTAGTTCAGATCTACAAACTTTTAATAATGTATGCCGATTAATGGCAGCAACACTAGCATAAATTTTATTATGAAGATCTGCCATGTCTTCTATTGGTTCTTTGTACACTTCACTTTTTAAAAATCCCCATAAATAAAAGTCTAATGGAGTAATGTTAGGAGATCGAGCGGACCATCTAAGTACTCCATTGGTACCAATGGGTATATTTGATTTAAATAATTAACAACGTTGTCATGATTATGTGGGTCTGCTCCATCCTGATGAAACTGCATATTATCCAACTGAGCGGGCAAATTCCTTAATAATACTTGTAAATCATTTTGCAAAAATTGTAAATATCTTTCACCTGTTAAATTCTCATGGTAGAGGTATGAGCCAACAATGTAACCATTAACGATACCACACCAAACATTTACTCCAAAACGATTATGGGATCTGGTTTGTCTCATCCACCTAGGATTCTCTTGAGGCCAGTAACGACAATTATGCGTTGTGATTATTCCATTGTTGTTGAATCGACTTCCATCACTCCACATAATTGTATCTAAAAGATTTGGATTTTCATTCTAAGGGAATTGAAAATTGCGCCAAAAAATCTAATCTCCGCTCATTGTCCCCTGGAATCAAATGATGAACTAAATGAACTTTATATGAAAAAAATTTGTTTGTGTTAAGAATTCTGTGGCAGGTGGAACGTGCAATATTTGTTTCTTCCGTCAACTTGCGTACTGACATGTTTGGGTTATTTTATTTTCTACTTGTGTAATACCAATGCAATATTTCCATCAGTTGCAGTTCTTTTTCTTCTTGTTGTTTTTGATTTCTTAAAACCTCCATAATTTTTCAAATTAGAACACAAACTTACAAAAGTTTTCCGATCTGGTAAAGGTCTGTCAGGAAAACGTATTTCATATAAACTTACAGCTCTTGAAACATTTTTACGGCATTCCCCAGAAATTAAAATCACGTTTAATGTATCTTCATTTGTATCAGAAATCATATTTAATAATAAATATTCACAAAGAAAACAATAATTAGGTACAATAATACAGTTCTATTGACACACCAATAAACAAAATGTGATTGAAATTGAGTAATGTCAAAACTATTATTCCAAAGGTAACTTTAATTGTATTTAATTTATAAGGGTTATTATACTCACTAGATATCAAATATTTTTAATTATAATCTAACCTAATGACAAAGCAATTATATGAAAAATTCTTTAAATATTTTCTTCTAAAATTTGTAAATTAAATACAGATTGTCCCACTTAAAGGACCGAAATGTTGAAGAAGATTACAATTATTCAATATTGGCAAATGCCAACATTTGGTCTCAAATATCGGTTAGTTTTATGGTATTTTTTTTTTAGAACAATCTGCTTAGAAATGCATTTTCTTTCACATAAACCCCATTTCAAAGTTTCTCCCATCGAAATATTTCTTTAGAGCACAGCGCCATCTATATACTGATATACTAAAAAAACAATTATATTCAAAAATGAAGCTCACTTTATGCTCTAAAAATTGGCTTTTACAGAATTAAAATATCTCTATTCGTTTAGAATATGTCCGGCCTGGGAGTTTTTATTGGACCACCCCGTATTGTATACCTAATAGGAAAAGTCTAACATTCCCGGACGGCTGTGAAGATTGCTTGTCGAGGCGTAAGCCGAGACAAGCAACACGGAGTCCGGGAATGTGGCTTTTCGTACGAGGTATACATACTATTTTTCCGAAAATCGTTTAAAAAACGAAAGAATTTAAAATCCTGTTTGATTTTGAAAAAAGCATGATTATTTTTATTCATAAATAAGTATTGCCATGAAATTCTTAGTAACATTTGTTGCGTAAATATGGAAACGCATCAATATCGAATTGTCAAACTTAACATATACTTAGAAGTTTAATTGTTGGTTTTCGAAATTTCAAAGTATAGTAGTAGTTAAAAGTGCGAAATGATAAGTGAGGATGAATTTTCCATTTCTGGAATTTCTCCAACTTTTCTGAAAAACGTGTTTTAATCATTATCGTAGTACATAAATAATAACTGTAAGGAAATAATATTTCCTTACAGTAGAAAAATGAATATTTGCTAACAGTTATTTTTCGTTGCCTGGCAACGTCTAAATGTAAGGAAATATTGACTTGTGCTCCTAAAAATTTCGTCGGAAATGTCAATATTTACGAACGATTTTCGGAAAATTGTCTTACTGAATGTATTCTAAGATTAATATGATACTAGTCAAAAGGAGCCAAGTAAAACTCTTCACCGATCGTTAGAATTTAACTACTGTTTATTAAAATATATATACATTCATGTCAAATGTCTAAAGCACTCTATTTGCAATTTGTTGCATATTTACTTCAAAAGGCTTGCTAAAGTTTCTAGAGAATTTTACTAAGCTGTAATCTGTGATATAATATATAGTTAGCTATAAGTATGTCTCTACTGTTATATTCTAAGGTGTGTCGAAATGTTGTTATTTACATATTTTTATGTTTATTAGTTCTAGTATACAGTGTGTGTCACTTTTCATGACTCCCATATCGCAGCTCTCTTATTAACAAAGAGATTTTTTTTAAATTTGGTTGGAAAGTACTTACTTATCAGGAGATTGTGTCACGGTAAAATATTTAAAAATCCACCAGTGGTGTCCGTCGTTATGATGAATAATGTGCCTAATTTTCCAAAAAAGGATATTAGGCAAAGTTTTAACAGTGAAACAATCTCATACTCATTGTTATCAAAAACTCAGTGTAACCGTCATTTGATAAGATAGTGTACTTGTAATGAAACATATTCTTTACAGGATTTCGCAAACACACAACACACAAAAAAACGATCTACGAGAACTAAAATAAAAACTGTTTGTAAAATCATTGATTTACAATCTTTGCATCCTTTTGATAACCTGAATTCTGGTTATGCTAGCAATTAAAATCCTAAAATCAATTTGTCTGTCTTATTGGGCAATTCTAATTCTAACACTAGTTTCTACACAGTCCCCTATGGCTATGCAGAATAAACCAGTATTCACATACCCCCCTACGGCTATGAAGATTCAGTTAAAATGATAACAAAGGCCAAAAATGAATTTATTTACATACCTCGTCTTTTGGAAAATTTTTCATTCAAATGGATTAACAGTTTCATGAAATCTATCATTCTGTTTTTTGGAAAACACATCTCCTGATGGGTAAGTCTCCTTCCACTCAAATTAAAAAAATTCACAGATTTCGCAATTTTTGCAACCATCGGGACATCGGAAATCATAACACCATACATAAAACAAAAGCTTTTTCCGGACTCGGTTTCGCCTCGTCCGGAAACAGATACGATCCACTCTCGATTGCGACACCGCTGTATTTCGACCTTAAATGAAAACTGGTAACTTGACCCCCTGTGATATATGCAACCCATATTACATTTGCATATATCAGCCGTTGCATATACGACAGTCTCACTTGACCGCGACACCGCTGTCTCTTGACCTTGAACGAAAACTTGTAATTCGACCCCCATATACGAACATAAACATTTCCAATGTTAAAATATCGCATTGTTAATAAAGAAGCTGTGATAAGGGAGTCACGAAAAGTGAGACATACTGTATAAGTAATTGTGTTGGAAAATATTATATGCGAACCTTTAGTACCTGACTTGCATTAAATATATTGTATGTTATTATAATGCTTATAAAGTTTTGTCTCATCATATTCTGTTTTACTTTGTTCCAATAAGTAACCCCTATGTTGATGCGTTCCTTTTGTGAATGCTAAAGCTTTTTCAGGAGAAGCTAAGCATCATCGGTGGCAGAGCTATAACATACCGCAGTTGCGCGATGCACAAAGGATCAAATCTTCAGGAGAGGTCTATTTATATACAGTAAAGTCCATAAGTGACGGATAAATTCATTATTAAATTAAGTAGTAATTTACAATTTATGAGTAAAATCCTAAGGCACGTCAATTTTTAATTCTAACCTGGCATTTTGTGAGCATAATTTTATCCCCATTCAACACCCTTGAAATGACAGCCAGCAGCGACCCGTGAAATTTTTGTAAGGTATAACTTAATAATGGGGCATGAGACCAATGCCAAACTTTAATGGATCACTACCAAGACTAAACGGAGACGTTCTGTGGAAAAAAAGATTTGATTGGAATTTACGAAATTTTTGTTCAAAAAGTGTAGTGCCCACTCTGGAATCTGGAAAAGTATTTGTAAAAGGACAGGTTTTTAATTTTATCAAAAAAGTTTCATTTTTTATGAAGTTGCATCATTTTGAAATTTTATAAATGAAGTATCAGTGCAAAATAAAATTTTATTAATTTTCTCGAAATTTTTCTTATGGAAGTGTATATACTTTCTTTACACGGGTGAATGTTCAATTTTTATTCATTGGTGTAAATCTTATTATAAATATAGCATAAAATAAAAGCTAATGACACAATGGCAAATAACAGTCTTTCCAATTTGACATAACTGACAATATCAAAATTCAATTGTTTCCATGGCTAACTATATTGATTCCGAGACATAACCTTCGAATGAAGTTTTATTATATTTTATTAATTTTCTCGAAGTTTTTCTCATAGAAGTGTATACTTTCTTTACACAGGTGAATGTCCACTTTTTCTTCATCAGTATTAATCTATTTATAAGTATAGGTAGAAATAAAATAGAAATAAAAACTAATGACACAGTCACAAATAACAGTATTTCCAATTTGACAATACTAACAATGTCAAAATTCAATTGTTTCCATGGCTAACTATACTGATTGCGAAACAAAACCTTTGAATGAAGTTTTATTATATTTTATTAATTTTCTCGAAATGTTTCTCATGGAAGTGTATACTTTCTTTACACAGGTGAATGTTCAATTTTTCTTCATTAGTATTAATCTATTTATAAGTATAGCATAAAATAAAAACTCATGACACAATCAAAAATAACAGTATTTCCAATTTGCCATTACTAACAATGTCAAAATTCAATTGTTTCCATGGCTAAATATATTGATTCCGAAACAAAACCTTTGAATAAAGTTTGGTATGGGTCCCATGCTCCATTATTAAGTTATAGCTTACTAAAATTTCACGGGCCGCCGCCGCCGCTGGGGACAGCTACCCCTTTAAATTTTTTAATGGAAGGAATGTGCGTGTGATAGCTCATTTGAAAGGGTTTTTAATTCTCTATCCAGCAATATAAGATTTTTTGAATTTCTCTAAATTTTTTACTGAAAAATATTACATTTTTAATGTTACTAAGTTAAACAAAAATACACGAAACAGTTTAAATCAAATGTTCAAACTTCGCTCCTGTTGCTTCTTGACAATAATGGAGGCGTTGCTCACATTCTTCTAAAGCATTTTGTATCGTTTCTGGGGTGATTTGATTAATTTCTTGCCTTATTCTGACTTTCAAATCATCGACGTTATTTGGTCTGTTGAAGTAAACTTTTCTATTTTAAGGTCAGGATCGAAATGTCAAAAAGTGTATATGTGGTTGCCTAATAATCATTAAAATTCCGTCAAATCGACACTTGGTATTTCATAAATAACTTTTTTATAAGTAATTCAAACGAAGTTTTAAAGTGGGCAGTATCATAACAGAAGTCGGCCAAATCCAACTGACCTGTTTGTTTCTTTTTTAAGTGCACGATATCGAATAAATTATTGAAATTGCCTAATTATCAGACGATACATTTGTAGCTATATTAGAAAATCAGAGTTATTTAAGTACATTTCATTAGGCCGTATTGATGCGTATTAGTCATTATTTCTTATCTGTGTAAAAAATTGCATAAAATTGCTTTTGTACATTGTAATGTATGAAACTGATTTTCAACACAAATCGATGAGTCATCAGAATAATTGTAAAGAATATCTAGAATAAGTTCATCATGTAACTAGAAGATGGCGCCAATAGCCTAATGAATGAAAAGAGGTAATGATTTTGATTTATGAATGAAATGAAAAGTGTGGCAAATTTAAATGTGTTGAATAAACTGAACAATGAAAATATTAAATGGTACAGTTTGCAACTGTATTCAAGCACTAAAATGGCACTATATCCCAAGTATATAATATATACAATAAAGTTTGCTAATTTTTGTCAAAAATTAGGTGAATTTTTAATGAATGTAAATATATAAATTAGATTCGAACCCTAAATATGGTTCGTGGCATTGGTGTTTTAATCAAGTGTCCATAACTTTATCTCGTTTATACTTTCACATAGTGTGACTGCTTCACCGAGAGGAAACAACATCTAACCTAAACCCTGAAGTTACGAATTCAATTAGCCAGTTTTGGCAAATTTTTATTGTGTAAGAATGATTAACCCAATATACTTACTCAAATATTGGTTATGTTCTTTTCTTAGATATGTGCAAAAGTATGTTATTTTTTTTGGAAAATAGGATAATGATACAATATATCTACAGCTCAGGAAAAGATTAGAGAACTAACAGAACTAACAAGATAGGACAGTCAGACGGAGAAGACGCAATAGACGAAGACAGTTGTGTACTCCAATTTAAAGGGACACGACATCCAGCGGAAACCAACCAATTTGACCACGGTTACTAAAACATAGGTTGGCTCATTAAAATCAACAAGTGCTACGTCACGTATAGACCTCGATGACAGCTGCGTGTGGCTGTTTTTTTCCTCATTTTATAGAAACAGGTTTAAACATTATTCTTTCAATGTACAATTCCATCCTAACCAAATAGATACCTTACATATTATTATAAACATAGAAATACTTCATGTGACATGTATTACTAAGCAACCTGTTTTCTTAGTGACCTTGGCTACTGACAGTCAGCTGAGTTTGGCCGTTCTATCAGGACAGTGTTGTTCAATTTTCTCTATTAGCCTCTCTTTCTAATGTTACCTTCTCCGTCTGATTGTCACATTGGGGCAACTTCGCGAGAACTCCAATTTAAATGTCGAGGTCAATGGCGCCATTGCTAAAGGATAGAAGGTTTTCCGTCAGCTTGTTAATTCCCTAATCTTTGCCCAAAGTCCGGAGCTTCGAGCATGCGTATTACCTTGTAAATGTGTAATAAATTCCGCAAGTCGGGAAACTGAAATATTTCGTGTTATTAAAAAAAAAGGCGGGGGGACACGCCCCGCACCTCCCATTTCTTTGCCTGCGGCGCTAATAACTATTAACAATTAGATATCAGAATAAAAACCTACTAACCTAAACTAAAGAAATCACACGAAAGAATCAAATTATTTTAAGCCGAATACAAACCTCTAATCTAACCTAAAGAAATCGTAAAAAAGAATTAGTAAAAAAATATATTAATCGTTACAAAATTAAAGGGAAAAAAAATCAGCGGGCGTAGAAGTTTGAACCCGGGACCTTAAATAGCTTTACCTACGCGCTAGCCACTCGGCTGGCGGTGAACACTAGAACAGGGAATAAATACTAAATAGTCAGATAAATGATATCACGTTTTGCGCATGGTCAAAGCTCCGGAGTTTTGGTGTACCAAGACGCTTCTCACATACACTACGTTCAAGGACATATTTACAACTCTTAGGTAGAATCAGTGTTGCCAAGCGTACTATAATTATAGTATTTATCCTATAATTATAACTTTGTGTACTATGTACTTAGCAACTAGATGTAGTACGCATATTGTACTATAATTTTGCAGTTTTGCTTTCTAAATTACTACACTGAAAACATCAGTGTAAAGCAATCGCCATTTTGCTACATCTATCTGCAGTCAAGGCTAGGGGGCAGATTCTCCAGTACTAACGATAGATGGAGATACCTCATAAATAATATTGTTTAGCTCTTTCTTGACCTGCATCCTGCTCCTAGCTCCTATAATATAATTCCACATTCCATGACCAGAGACAGCTTTCTGCTATGCAGTGGCGTAGCGGACGGACCCGCAGGGCCCGCGGTGCCCCAGCTCTTGGGGGCCCCCGAGTCTCGCGATATTTTATTTTGTGAGGGCCCCGACCATACATTTTGCGGGGGGCCCCGAGATTTTCAGCTACGCCACTGCTGCTATGGCGATGGCTCCCATATGTTAGACAGTTGGCAATGGCGAAACTATTTTGATTAAACCTTTACTGCGAGTGAACTGGATCTGAACTTTGAATAATAACTAGGTATATGTATTATAGTGTTGATTTTTGTGCTATATGATTAATGGAGAATATTTTTATATACTTACCTAACTAAAATACAAAATTTATACAGTTACTTTTTGTTTTATTGAATTGTACTATATAAAAAATTTTCTTATTTTTCCTACCTTGCGGCACTCCCAAGGTGGCTATAAATACATTTTATTTACTTTTATTAAATTTAACAAATTGAGTTCGATTGGTGAGATAGCACTGTATGAGGTCTATTAATTCATTATCGATGGCATAGCCTTTTAATTTTTTGACAGAATATTGTGGTTAACCCTATCGAATGCTTAACTTCCAATGCAAAATGAGGCGTAGCTCCGTCCTGCTGATACAAAATATTTTTATCAATTTCGTTAGGGTTGTCATCATCCGGGAATAGTTATTTTTATACCAAGGCCAATTCCTTTTTACGTACCGAGAGAAAAATTATCACCGAGGCCGCTTGCGGCCGAGGCAAGATAATCACGAGGGCGCTAAATAATTTCGCGGCTATGGTATAAACACTATTTTATGTGCAACCGTAAATTATAGTTAGTATAGATGGTGAAAACGACACCACCGTTTATGCTACATTTAGCGGTGGTCTTAATATCACAGCGTTTCTATAGAAACGGTACATTTTGAATGTAAGTATACAAAACATTTTGACAATTCTCGAAAAAACGTAAAAATGTCTGACGGCGATATTGAGATTTCTATTTCTTGCACTCCTCCAGAGCTAAAAAGTATTATAAATTCGGCGCTTTCTGATTTAATACGTGAAAAATCTAAACATCATGGAAATACGAAAACTGTTTCAGCGACATACCAATGAAATCTTACTAAGGGTAACGAATTGAATTTCACGGATTGTTTTAAGAACGCCAAATACTCGCTTCACGTACGGCTGCACAAAAAAGTATTCTTAACTCTGAAACTAAGAAATTTTCTAAAAAATACATGTAACTCGCGCTAGTTAATATGCTAACAAGGAATTATGGTCTGATTATTTAGTACAGGCAAATTAGCCATTTAGGGTAACAAAAATTAATAAAAGGATCATCTCTGGGATTTAAGTAGGTAATGACCTGGAGAATGAGATGGTGCATTCTTTGCACTTCCAAGTTCCGGGAAAATTTAAAAAAATTTGGGAAGCGGAAAATGATAATTCTCCGGGAGTTTCGTACGACCGGGCTTATCGATCGATAATTCTTACTATTCGGAGCTCCTAAAAAAATTAAAATAACCTACAATGTAGAGAAAAGTCTCAGAAGTTGACTTAGTAAACTTTGTACAGTTGATCCACAGATTTATTAATATCTTTGCCGGGAGTCATTAGAATGATAATTCATTTTGCTTATATATTCTTATATAATCATATATTATACAATTAATATTTTATTGCAATTACTTTTGTTGGAAAAATATGCCTTGCAATCAAAGTATCACCTCCAAATTTTGGAGTTCAATTCGCTATATCTTAATTAATAATAATAGCACAGTCTTAATTTTTGGATTATAAGTACAATAAAACATATTCATTCGAACGACTTTAGAGCTTTTTTAACTGCGTGCAGTACTTTTTAAATTTGTCTACATTATTCATACACGTTCAGGAAATGCACAATTATACTGTAAAGCATATACAACTTATTTGTTTTCTAACATTCTTCAATGAAATTTTCACAAAATATAGATTAAAGTGAGTGGAGTCGAATCCATGTAGTGAAAAAGCACCCACTGTTACGGGAGAAATAGGCAGGATGCATAAAACTCAAAGATATAAATAAACCAACTGATAAAGTTTACCAACCCACCTTCTAACACTTTTTCTCTATGATAAAAATTTGTATTAATTTTTTGATAAGTTCCACATTAAACCTGAGACTTTTATCTACATTTCATGTTGTTTTAACTTTTTTAGCGGTTCTAAATAGTAAGAATTATCGATCTATGGTTCCGGTCGTACGAAACTCCCAGAGAATCCTCATTTTCCGCGCATTTCGGAGCGGCTCAAAACTGTAAGTGGAAAACTGGATTTATCTCCTAAACGACTTAAGTAAGGCAAACATTTGTAAAGACCGTTTTTGTAGAGAAAGAGACGAGCTACAAACTGTTAACATTTTCATTATTTTAGCCGCTAGATAAAAAAAAACGAAAATCAAAAAGTTTTTCCAATTTTTTTTTAATTTTCCCGCTACTTGGAAGTGCAAAGAATGCATCATTCCTTTCTACAGGTTATTACCTACTTAAATCCTGGAGATGATCCTTTTAGTAATTTTTGCGAGGCTTTTACAAAATTTTGCCTTCATTACCTGTACTAACTTGAGAATTTATAACACCAGCCCATACGTTCACCTTCTCAGGATATTGAGTATTAGCCTCCATCATCGAATGTGGATTTTCCAGTATCCACAAAAGTGATGTGTGAAATTTGCACTTGTAATACCTCTAGTGCTTAAGAAATGTTACTACATTAATATAAGCTCATGGGATATTCGGTAAGAAAATTTCACACCTAAATATTTTTATGTAAAAGCAAATGTCAAATTTGATAGAAAAATTTCCACTTATTAATTTCGCTCAGGAAGGATAAACATTTCCAGAAATTTTTGGAGTTGCTATGGTAACGAAACCAAGAACAAACTTCTAATTGCCTAAACAAGTGACGTGTGAAATTTTCGACATTATATCTTCCACGAACTCGTACAATGAAAGTAACAGATAAAGCACTAACAAAAAGTAGGAATGCCTGATCACTGCAGTTGTACAAAGTAACAGTAAACTCATACGATGCTAATAGATCAACTGTCAAAGAAGCAAACCGACAAGAAAATTTATCACAGCCACTAAACACGAAATTATCGGGAGCAGATAATAGTAATTGATTAATAAAAATACAATTGGGGACAAGACGAGTAATATTATTAATTTTTATAACATAGGCAATAAATATAACATATCATTTATCCGGGTATTAGACGATAAAACCAGTACAACTGATAATAAACGGGGTTGTAATATTGTTTACTTCTGAATTTTAGATCTGTTTATGATGCAATCACCAAATTACGAACTAATTACAAACTAACTGAGATGAGATTTCTTTTCATTTTCAACTTCATCAAAAAGTCAAATTCCACTATAATTTCCGAAAATTATTTTCCAAATCCAATTTCATTGCACTTGAACATTTAGTAAAAGGCGTTTTTACGTCTTTTGAACAAAGTACGTTTCTCAAATTGCGATTTTATTACACTTTCTGAACTCCTTCTCAGAGACCTTCTGCCGGGTTCTACAATAGTCCCATTGGACAGTGGGGTTACATTTATCACAAACCATATAACAGAGCGGTTGCATTAAAGAAGCGGTAACGCACTTGAGCAATATATTTTTTTAAATGTGTTCATTCTTTCCTGTTCGATAAAAAGATACGTAACGTACCAGTAACAAAGCCTGTAATAATCAATTTTTACGTACTAAATTTACACTATGCTCTCCAGCTTATTATCACAACCACGGTACGTCCAAGAATCTGTAGATTATAGGTTGGTTGAGATCTCGTTCGGCTTTCGACCTAAAATATCTTTGGTAAATTATCCTACAATTAGTTATTACCTAGAATTCCTAAACTTTTTACGAAGCTTGTGATGTTCTTGGGAGCTAATTTATCTAATCTATAGGCATTGATCCAACTTTTCTACATTTTTTAATGCGGGATAACATATTGCACTCACAAGTATATGTTTTGCAGTATCACAGTACCTGCATTTATCATCTTGTGCCTTACCCATGCTTTCTAAAATGGCCCATTTGAAGACCTGCCATCAGCCTTAAGTCAGACTCTTCGAGTTCTAAAAGCATTCTTTTTCGAATGTTTCAAACTATTTCTCTTATCTTTGGCCTTGGATTCCTCCAGTAGGACTTCTACTGTTCGTTTCCCCACTTTAGGATCTCTTCAGTGTTCCTTAAAATAAGCTACAAAACGACTTGGGCCCGAAAATGGGGAAAGCCCAACTTTTGTTTGCAAGGAGAGGAGCTCATTTGTCACATTCTAGTATCTCGGGCCCTGGCACCTACATCAAGGTAACCTTATTTTTGCCAGTTGCCTCAGATGTTGTCTGCATTTCCAGGACACATCAGATTCAGAGGTGCAAGATCTAACAGCCTTTAATTCTGCCTGGTTATCTGAAAGTATATAGATCCTTGCTCTTAAAAAGCCTTCGTTTAGGCATTCCAAGGCACATAGATTTCTGCTTGGAAACTAGTTGAGGTGCTGCCTAGAGCTCTAAGACATTAGGCCCCGCTACGTACACATCAACCCATTCAGCAATCTTCGATCCATTTGTATACCAGATGAGTAATCCTTTCTCTAAACGCTTGTTTATCTACACTCAATCAACACAACAAAGGGACTATGCAAGATTTGCTGATCAGTATATTTGGTCATGTACTGCAATTGGTTTAGCTCCAAAATCTTGGCTTGCTTTTTCACGCATACGATTTAGAAAAGTAGGTCTAGCATTGTGTCCTGTTGTGAGACAGGAGCATATTTCGCCAGGCAAAGCTGAGCAATTTTTGTAACTTTCCTTGTGTGATTTTTCTTGGTCGCCATACACATGACACATAGAACATCATAAGTCTCACAACAGAAAGATACCCTCAGATAAGTCGATAGTCAGATGAGTCGAATTCACCAATGACAAGCTTTGAAATATATCCCGGTCCCCTTGAATATTTTTTGTTTTTTATTATAAATATGTTTACTTCCCTCGCATACCGAAGGGAAGTATTGTATTCGAGAAAAAATCACCCTCCGAGATTTTTTCGGATTCTGACGTTTCAGATCACGTAGATTACGAAAATATAGGTTTTTCAATTCCGTCAGTCTGTCTGTCTGTTGGTGCATTAACTAAAAAAACTACTTGACGGAGAACAGTCAAATTTGGTAGGTAGTTGACCCTACTGCCAGCGAAGAAATGGTTAAACTTTCACTGGAAAATATATAGGGTCTAAACGAATAAATAGAGAAAAAAATTTTTTTTTGCTCAAATTTAAAATTTCCACGTTTCATGACACGCTAACCTATTTCAGAAGAAAAAATTTTGAAAAATTTAAACCCAACATTTTTGAAAAAAATTTTACCACTAAAATAGATTAAGAAAATTTTTTTCTTTGTTCAAATTTAATATTTCACGTTTCATGGCATTCTAAACCTATTTCAAAAAAAATTCTGAAAAATTTTAGAAAAAATTTGAAAAAATGTATTTATAACTAAGTACTTACTATAGAATAGATGAAAATATTTTTTTGCTCAAATTTAAAATTTCCACGCTTCATGACATTCTAAACCTATTCAAACAAATTTAAAAAAAATCGAAAAAATCTTTAATCTATTTCAGTAGGTACTTACTATAGATAATAGATGAAAATTTTTTTTTTTGCTAAAATTTAAAATTTCCACGTTTCATGACATTCCAAACCTATTTCGGAAACAAAAACCGCTGCCTAAGGAATCACTACTTCCACATCCAGATTCTTCATCCAAGTCGTTTTAAAGGAAACATTTTGACTATATTTGCACTCTAGTATGTGGAAATTATTGGTCATAGAATTTTAATAATATTTGGGGCAGATGTCATAGAAAAGTTTGAGGAGTTGGTTTCTACCATATACGTTAAAAATGAAGTTTTTAGTTCACCCTACTTATTTTCTACTATTCACCTCCCACCCCTTCAATGGAGGCATCTCAATCAGATGTCACTACAATACATACGTGTACTAATCTCAAGTGAATATCTCAATTTGATGTTATCAATCTCATTAATAATGAAGCGGAGGTGGTGGAGTTTGAAAAATATTAGAAAGAAATCTGAGGTCTTGGTTTCTAGTATATACACCGAATCCCAAATTTCTGTACTCTTATCACCTTGATTTACTTATTTTCCCCTAGTCACTCCTATTAACCCTAACCCTTCTACGGAATCATCCCAAAATATAATCTAGTTCCAGATGTCGTTATAATACATACGTCTACCAAATTACAAGTGAATATCTCAATTTTATTTTATCAATCCCTTTAATAATGTAGTAAGGGTAGTGGAAGGGTTGAAACATATTGTTAAAAAATTTGAGGTCTTGGCTTCTAGGACATACACCGAATTTCAAGTTGCAATACTCTTACCAGCTTGCTTTACTTATTTTTCCCTATTTACCTCTACTTACCCCCACTCCTTCAACGCAATCATGTCAAAATATAATCTAGTTTCAGATATAATTATAATATATAAATGTACCAAATTTCAAGTGAAAATTTAAATTTAATTTTATCAACTCTTAATAAGGGAGTGGGGGTGGTGGGGAGAAATAGAAAATACTAATAAAAAAACCTGAGAACTTCGCTTCTAGTACATACACCGAATTTCAAGTTTCTGTAGTCTTACCAGCTTGCTTTAGTTATTTTCCCCTATTTACCCCTATTTAACCTCCAACCCTTCAACGGAATCATCTCAAAATATAATCTAGTTCCAGATGTCGTTATGATACATATGCGTACTAAATTTCATGTGAATATCTCAATTTTATTTTATCAACCCCTTGAATAATGGAGATGGGGTGGTGGGGGCTGAAATAAATTATCAAAAAATCTGGGGCCTTTGCCTCTTGTACATACACCGAATTTCAAGTTTCTGTAGTCATACCTGCTTGCTTTACTTATTTCCCCCTATTTACCCCTAAATAACCCCGAACCCTTCAAAGGAATCATCTCAAAGAATAATCTAGTTCCAGATGTCGTTATAATTCATACGTGTATCAAATTTCAAATGAATATCTCAATTTTATTTTATCAACCCTTGTAATAATGAAGTAGGGGTGGTGGGGGTAGAAAAATATTATAAATAATCTGAGACCTTGGCTTCTAGTGTATACACCGAAGTTTCTGTAGTCTTACCAGCTTGCTTTACTTATTTTCCCCTATTTACCCCTATTTAACCCCCAACCCTTCAACGGAATCATCTCAAATTATAATCTAGTTCCAGATGTCGTTATAATACATACGTGTACCAAATTTCAAATGAATATCTCAATTTTATTTAATCAACCCTTTTCATATTGGAGTAGGGGTGGTGGGGGTTGAAAAATATTATAAAAAAATCTGACGCTTTGGCTACTAGTACATACACCGAATTTCAAGTCTCTGTGGTCTTACCAGCTTGCTTTACTTATTTTCCCCTATTTACCCCTATTTAACCCCCAACTCTTCAACGGAATCATCTCAAATTATAATCTAGTTCCAGATGTCGTCATAATACATACGTGTACCAAACTTCAAATGAATATCTCAATTTTATTTACATATTGGAGTAGGGGTGGTGGGGGTTGAAAAATATAAAAAAATCTGACTCCTTGGCTTCTAGTAGGTATACCGAATTTCAAGGTTCTGTACTCTTACCAACTTGTTTTACTTATATTCCCCTATTTACCCCAAATTAACCCCCAACCCTTCAACGGAATCATCTCAAAATATAATCTAATTTCAGACGTCGTTATAATACATACGTGTACGAAATTTCAAATGAAAATCTCAACTTTATTTTATCAACCCCATTAATGGGGCAGGGGTGGGGGGGGGGGGGTTGAAAGATGTTATAAAAAAATCTTAGGCCTTAACTTCTAGTACATACACCAAATTTCAAGTGTCTGTTCTCTTACAAGCTTGCTTTACTTATTTTTCCATATTTTCCCCTATTTAACCCCCAACCCTTCACTGGATTTCCTCAAAAAACAATCCAGTTCCAGATCTCGTCATAATATATACGTGTACAAAATTTCAAGTCAATAACTCAAACCGTTCCGGAGAAAACGTGCGGACAAAAAAAGTTACAGACAGACCGACAGACCGACAGACAGAAATTTTTTTTTCGCTCAAATTTAAAATCTCGACGTTTCATGACATTCTAAACCTATTTCACGAATAAAAATTTTTGAAAATTTTTTTGCGATTACTATACTTCCAATCCACTACGTGGGTGTGGAAGTAAAATTGAATCATTATGTTACCATTTTGGAAAAAAAATTACTACCTACTAGAATAGATGGAAAAATTTTTTTTGCTGAAATTTAAAATTTTCACGTTTCATAACATTCTAAATCTATTTCAGAAAAAAAAAATTTTTCACACATTTTTAAAAAAATTTTTAACAAATGGAAAACATTTTTTCTTTGCTCAAATTTAAAATTTCCAGGTTTCATGACATTCTAAACATACTTCAGAAGAAAAAAGATTTTGAAAATTTTTAACCATTTTTGAAAAATAAAAAAAAAAAAAAAATTTAACCACCACTATACTTCCACTCCACTACGTGAATGTGGAATTGAAAATGTGTCAGATGGCAATAGTATTTGACATATGCTATTATACTTTTATTGAAAAATATACAGGATGGTCATCCCAAGAAATAATTCATGGTGGACATTTGTAAAGGTATTTGCGCAAGCCTTCCATATTTGGCACCTGTTATTTAGTATTGAACTTTTGCTGTTGGATGAGTACTCTGTATATTTTTTTGACGAAAACTTACCAGGTCTTCTTTGTAATAATAGTGATATACTATATTCCGATTATTATTTTCAATATCATTTCGTAATTATTAATTTTTTAGAGTGGCCCGCGCACAAATAAAGAGGGAAGTTCTGTGTAAATATCTTTACCGATGTTTTTACTAGATTGGAATAAAGTTTATACAAACACTTTATAAAAATAACATCGTTTTTTGCATTTTTTTTAAATAGGATATAATTGTTTTAAATAGACCGATACAAATGTTTATACAATATAATTTATTGCTTATAAATTTTATTCTTACGTTGTAAGAACGACTAAGCAACATAAAGCTATGGGAAAAAATCATTGTCTGTTAGGGACTAGATTTAGGTATCTGTCCTCTAATAGGTCTTATTAAAAGATGTCTAGATAACTTCATTCATTCTTATGATTAAGAAGAGATAATATACTAATATGACAAGTTTCAATTAAATGCCTGTTAGACTAAATATGCTACCATTTCCACGTGCACCTCTAACTTAACAAGTAATACCTATCAAAATTGTCGTCGTAAATTTGTAATCCTCTAGTATAAAAAATATAGTCGTTAAAACTGACTGTTTTAGCGAGCTTAAAAGCTTAAATATAAAATAAAAATTGTTTGATTTTATTCGGTATTCCTGGTAAAGGTGAGTTGATGAGTAACTGAGACGGTTGACCTGATGGAGAAATTCAGTTTTACTCTCATTTCAGTGTTAACAGGTGAGTCATCACACTAATTTTCTATTCGAATTTATATAAATAAGGCATTATTATAATCTTCGCAGAAACAAAGAAAGTACCGTATTACCGAAAAACTTTTCTAAAACCATAAAAATTGTTAGTAACGAAATTTTTCTCATATCGTTATGTTAGTGATCGAATTCAATATATTCAAATTTATCACATAAGTAAACTACCTTTAATTTTGTTAGATGTTAGATTTATAATATATTATTTACTTACAAAATTTGAGCAAAATCGTTAGAGCCGTTTTGAGAAAATCGAGACTATTAACTTCTTTACAGCAGTAAACTTCCCCTAATTTTAAGGACACGTAAAAAAAAATTAAAAGTTTAGAGGTATTTGTAAGTAGGCTAAACCTTTCTGTCAGTATTTGCTCCAAATCATGTTTTAAACCTTTTACGTGACAATTTTAAATAGAAAGTTAATATTCCATTTACATAACAACGGAAAAGTAACACAAAATTATAGAATACATTAATCTTAAAACCACTTTTGTCTAAACATTATTTTCATTTTTAAAAGTGAATTATTTATTATTTGTTTGCTTGTAGTAATGAAACATATATTCTTTATAGGATTTTACAAACAGTGGAAAGAAAAGCTATCTATGAGAACTTAAGGAAAAACTATATATATAAATATTAATGAAATCTTTGCATTCTTTCGATAACCTGACTTCTGGTTATGCTACCAAGTGAAAATTCTTATCAGCCATTCTCATTTTAACACTAGCATCCAACCTAGTCCCCTACGGCTAAGCAGGCTAAACTAGTATCCACATGATCCCCTACGATATGTAAATTCAGTTAAAAGTGAGAATAAAGGCCTGAAATTTATTTATTTACGTACCTTGTCTTTAAACATTTTTTCATTCTAATGAATTACATTTTCATAAAATCTCATTCAGTTTATTGGAAATGCTTAGCCTTTGAAACGTTTTTCAAGCAAACAAATAATAAATAATTCACTTTTAAACATGCATAGAGTATATAGGCTCCAATACTAGTTAGATAATAGATAGGTGTAGATCTGTTGTTTTTATCAGTCAATGTCAAAATTATAATTATTTCAAACTTGTTCATGGATATTGTCTTAGTTTTGCATGGAACATCGTTATGAGTGGCTTTGGGCGTTTCTGATGAGTCAACAATAAGGACGAAAAACGTTTCAAAGGCTAAGCATTTCCAATAAACTGAATGAGATTTTATGAAAATGTAATTCATTAGAATGAAAAAATTTTTAAAGACAAGGTACGTAAATAAATTAATTTCAGGCCTTTATTCTCAGTTTTAACTGAATTTACATATCGTAGGGGATCATGTGGATACTAGTTTAGCCTGCTTAGCCGTAGGGGACTAGGTTGGATGCTAGTGTTAAAATGAGAATGGCTGATAAGAATTTTCACTTGGTAGCATAACCAGAAGTCAGGTTATCGAAAGAATGCAAAGATTTCATTAATATTTATATATATAGTTTTTCCTTAAGTTCTCATAGATAGCTTTTCTTTCCACTGTTTGCAAAATCCTATAAAGAATATATGTTTCATTATTTTCATTATAATAATATACTATTCTCTTTACATTAACAAAACGAACAAGGCATGTTTTCTTCTCTGCAAAGGCAAATATTAGCTCTTGTACATTTCTGACGTGTTCAGGACGTGTTAAATGTATGATGGTCTTAAGAGCTCCGTCTTCCTCTGTGTAGCTATATTGTTGTACGGGTCCACTGATGGATTTTCCTTCAGCACATTGATCCTGATGTAGGACTAAAGCTATGCACGCTTTCTATGACAGAGCATTGTTAAGGAAGGCAGACACAGTTGAGAAAAATTTAGTCTTTGTTTTGTGGTATTGTTCAGGACGTGTTAAATGTATGATGGTCTTAAGAGCTCCGTCTTCCTCTGTGTAGCTATATTGTTGTACGGGTCCACTGATGGATTTTCCTTCAGCACATTGATCCTGATGTGCACTAAAGCTATGCACGCTTTCTATGAAAGAGCATTGTTAAGGAAGGCGGACACAGTTGAGAACAATTTAATCTTTGCTTTGTGGTATTGTTCAAATCGTACTCTATCACAGTTTGATTTTGACAAATAAAGGACTTCTGTAATAAACAGATCAACATTTTATACCATTACTTCATCAAGAGGAGTAATCCCAAAATTTGTCAAGTTTCCCTAATGGAATTGTGAAGTGCTATACGGTTAAATATTCTGCACGATGGTATATGTTGTGCTCACTTTTACAGTGTTGTCTGTCATTTAGAACTAATAAAGCAGTTTTACTTTTACCTTGTTTAATCAGAGTTAAAGGAAAAACACTAACTAAAAGGGCATAGCCGGATAAGTAGGGTGAAACGGCCCCCGGCCCTATCTTCACTGAGAGAAGGAATATAGTTAGCAATAAGTGAAGGGAACAATTTTGCAAAATATTAACGCAAAAGGATGGCGCGTTTCACGGGGTGACGAGGGGGATGAAATCCAAAGGACCAATTTTTTGTGCCAAAACGCAGCAACCGAAAATTTTGGAAAAAATATATGTTGGGCACGTATTAGAGAGGATTCTCAGAAAAAAATGTCGCTCAATTTGGGAAAGAACTGAGGGCGAGAAGACATCGGTATAGTTTTCAAATATTTCTAAGGGTAACTTCCCCTCGTTGCACCACATTCAAAATTTTTTTGTAGCGTCTACTTTCATCCCCATATAACATATTTTTTTCACAGCGTGGCCGGAACATTACGTCATAGTGAAAAAAAATCACGTCTGTGGTCTTCTGAGACTAGTGGCATACATACGCGTATTAACCGTATGATGTGAACTGTTCGCGTAAAAATAGCACGTATAAGTTGAGAAAATGAGACATTTAGAGCCGCAGCCATTGTTTCGAAATGCTAGTTGTTAAATATACACCAGCGTAAGGAATTAATTGTAGCGCCACATTAGTGCCTTGTCGATGAGAAAGTTCTAGTATTTACACGTATATACAGTTCTCACTAGTGATGTACGTCACTGTAACGATGCTTTCATTTATTAGTCACACGATGAAACTATAATTGTTTTTACAGCCGCCAGTCTTCATCACTGTCAACGGACCAACGCACGTTAGTCACAAAACGAGGCTCATTCGCTTCAATGGTGATTATCTGTTTTCGCTTTCCTTTAAAAGAAGACATAAAAATTCGATACCCTTTAGCTTCTATCGACTCTTTGGCATCTCGAAATTCTCGGTCTAGGACGAAAATATCTCCTACCTGCAGCAATCTTTGGAGACCATTAGGCGATCTGTAACCATTAGTGATATTGTGTGTAATTTGTGTTCTCTTAAATACTACAGAAGGCTAAAGACTGAAGGAGGTTACGTCCAACCACAACACATCTCTACTGAACAGCTGGAAAAAGAAAATCTTCCAGGATGTCCTTCGACTGTACATCCACAAATAGAAGACACGTCCTCATCGTCATCAAGTGCAGGTGATGCGACCATGCAAATGCACGTTCAGCTAAAAACACAGGAGGATGTTGAGTATATGGAACTTCCCATTAAGAGAACTGTCGCCATACAAAAACGCTGTTGTATTTGTTACAATACGAAGGCATTGATGGTAATACCTGACGAAGCCCGTATGCAATATTTCATAAACAGGAGAATTTATATCCCCAAATGTAACAGATGCTGTCGTACCCATGTAATAAAAAACTACTTTTATGAAGATGATGTCAGCTCTTTGGAAGTGTATTCCAATTAAGCATCACTGAAGGAAAGTGAAGTTAGTCAGATAATGGAGCAATCTGATACTCCAATATTCAATAGAATAGGAACGACGGGGATTTCAGAAGAGCAAATGCGGACTTTTACGGAATTCACATGGGAAAATATACTAGAACTAGCAGATATAATGCCGTCGATGCGTAACAATTCTAGTCGGTTGGTGACGCAAGCAATTGTGGTGTTTCTGTTCAAACTTCGAGCTGGCAACTCTAATGCGATAATTGCTTCAATTCTTCTGTTGGCAGGAAAACAGCTTGTGTCAGAATATTTAGCATCAGTGTTGGCAGCATTTCAAACGGATGTACTACACAAGCGGTTTGGCTTACACGCATTAACAAGAAGCGATCTGATCGACAGACACACACCGTGATCGCAAAAGATCTGTATAATCTTGAAGATCAGTTAGTCCTAATATGCGACGGAACATATGCTCGGCATCAAAAAAGTTCCAACAATGAATATCAGCGAAAGTCAGTTTCAGGACAACTATTTACGATTTGTACCACCGATGGTTATATCCTTGATATGCTGGGTCCATTTCTAGTCGCACAGAATGATGCCGCAATTATGCTTCACGTTATAGACGAACCTAATGGTCTCCAAAGATTGCTGCAGGCAGGAGATATTTTCGTCCTAGACCGAGGATTTCGAGATACAAATGAGTCGCTAGAAGCTAAAAGGTATCGAATTTTTGTGTCTTCTTTTAAAGGAAAGCGAAAACAATTAACCACCATTAAAGCGGATGAGTCTCGTTTTTGACTAAGGTGCGTTGGTCCATTGACAATGATGAAGACTAGCGCCTGTAAAAACAATTACAGTTTCATCGTATGACTATTAAGTGAAAGCATCGTGACAGTGACGCTCATCACTAGTGAGAACTGTATATACGACATACGTGTAAATAGTAGGACTTTCTCACCCACAAAGCATTAATGTGGCGCTACAATTAATTCCTTACGCTGGTGTATATTTAACAACTATCATTTCGAAATGGTCGCTGCGGCTCTAAATGTCTCATTTTCTCAACTTATACGTGCTATTTTTATGCGAACAGTTCACATCACACGGTTAATACGCGTATGTATGGCACTAGTCTCAGAAGACCACAGACGTGATTTTTTTTCACTATGACGTAATGTTCCGACCACGCTGTGAAAAAAATATGTTATATGGGTATGAAAGTAGACGCTACAAAAAATTTTTGAATGTGGTGCAACGAGGGGAAGTTACCCTTAGAAATATTTGAAAACTATACCGATGTCTTCTCGCCCTCAGTTCTTTCCCAAATTGAGCGACAATTTTTTCTGAGAATCCTCTTTAATACGTGCCCAACATATATTTTTTCCAAAATTTTCGGTTGCTGCGTTTTGGCACAAAAAATTGGTCCTTTGGATTTCATCCCCCTCGTCACCCCGTGAAATGCGCCATCCTTTTGCGTTAATATTTTACAAAATTGTTCCCTTCACTTATTGCTAACTATATTCCTTCCTTCAACGAAGATAGGGCCGGGGGCCGTTTCACCCTACTTATTCGGCTATGCCCTTTACTATCCATTTATGCTTGAAACCATTTTAGCACTTTTCACAAATATCCATAATTCATTTGAAGTAAACTGTTCCATCATTTTTAATTTTCAATTACACAAGCAAGAATCTCTCAAGAACTTTAAACTACGAAGTAAAATTACCACCGCAAGACGCTCACATTGACAAATTTCGGTCTGACTGCAAAATATGCATTAATAGAACTAACTCTGTTTACTATAATGTAAATTTGTTTAACCACTGTCAGTTATTAAATTGATAGTGGTCAATTTAATTGTAATAATACTTAATTGACCATGTCATTTATCAGATCTAATTCCTATTGAATTTTATTACAAATTTACCTAAAAACTAGTCAAATCAAACACATTGTCAACACGGTATGATTAGTAATCTCTGGTACGGCATACAACTAAAAAACACATGAAAAATATCTTTGAGTTACCGACGCCGACAATGGTGACACCTTTTAGGAAAAACAGTTAGCAACATTCACATAGGTCGGGTGGCACTTATCTGGCGTTATTTACGTCTTTTATTTCTTATACCTGTAATACACATAAAATATCGTATTTTTAGAAAAAGTTTTATTGAAGAAAAGCCTTTAGAGTAAATCAAAAATTTTATTAGATTTTCCCTCTTTTGAGCTGATGCGATGTACTATCAGGCAAAATATTTGTGCGTATACACCAGGCACTCTGTATATCGTACAGATGCTTGTGACATCTGTTTGATTATCCGCAGTTCCTTAATACCAGCGCCCGCGTTTTGAAAACTCTTTCTTAAATGATATAATGCAAAGATGACACGTGTGTCACATATGTCTTTTCTTCCAAAAATAATATCCGTAGAATCTACAAGGTAATACGATTATCCAGTACATTACTTCTCAATTTTTTTCAAATGGAACACCCCGTATATTTTTCAACGATGTGATGTAGAAATGAAAACCGAACATTTTTTGTAAGTACTTCCCAATGGCTATTTGCAACCATTTTCGTTTTACAAATAAATTGGTGTCAAATTCAAGAACAAACTTAAAAAAAGAGATTCCCTCAAATAATTCATTAAAAAAATATATAACAGGTATTCGACGTGTTGCCCATTTTGATCGACACACGTCTTTATGCAATTTTGAAATTAGGCCATTTAGTGTAACCATTTCTTCCCATCCATTAAAATGCGTAAATAGTATTTAACAGGTCCTTTACTGTAATGTTTTTTTTGTACATTTTTTTGCCGTTTTCGTTATTCGACAAGCAATAAAACCTCAGTTTGGTATAAATTATCGTGTACAACGAAGCATTTGTCACACTTATCGGTCGTTAGTTACAATTTGTATTGAATTTAAAATATTTGGAATTTTACAATAAGAATATTAATAAAGCGGAACTTGTAGACATGACTTTTGTTTTGGACGAGTCAGACAGAAATTGTTTACTTGCCAATAGAATTTATCACCAACGTTATCCTGAAAGAAGGATTTCTGATGTTAGCAGCTTCTAAAACCTTCTCGACAGATTTCTGGAAACTGGAAATATCGAATATAAAAAAAGTGAAAGAATAAAACGTGTTGTGAACGAAGAAAATGAGTTTTCTGTGGTGCTGGCAACGGTTGTGAATCCCCATGTTAGTCAAAGAGAAGTGAGCTCATTAGTAGGAATAAGTAGACGGTCTGTGGGTCGAATCTTAAAAACAAATAAGTTGCATGCATATCATATTCAAATGCACCAGGAATTATCTGATGACGATTTTCAAAAACGCCTATAATTTTGTAATTGGACCAGAGGTAAAATGCTAGATGATGTCAACTTCTTCAATAATGTTTTATTCACTGATGCGGCAACATTTCATAAAAATGGATTTGTTAATAGGCACAATTTCCATTATTATGCTTCTGAAAATCATCATTTTTTTATGCAAGTTGATTACCAACACAGATGGTCTATAAACGTTTGGGGAAGAATTATTGGAGAGCATGTAATAGGGCCACATTTCTTTGATGGTACATTGACTGGAGCTATTTTCATTTTTTCAAAAACCATCTGACACAATTATTGGTAAATTTCCCTGAAAGAATTCGAAATAGGATGTGGTTTCAGCAATATGGTGCTCCACCACATTATTTACTTATTTATTTATTATTCACTTAAATAATTCCTACCCTCATCAATGAATTGGAAGAAATGGACCCACTAAATGGCCTACTAGATCCCTAGATCTTACAAAAATGGATTTCTTTTTATAGAGATACGTGAAGGAAATGTTTATAGAGACACACCAACAGCAGTACAAAATATGAAAGAAAGAATAATAACTGTCTTTAGATCTATCACACCGGCAGTTCTAGGAACAGTGAGAACCTCATTTAAAAAGCGCATAGAGATGTGTGTCAATCAAAATGGGCAACATGTGGAACATTTATTATAATTTTTTCTACTGAGTTATTTGAAGAACCCTCTTTTTTTAAGTTTATTTTTGAATGTTGTAATAATTGCTCAATAAAACGAAATTGATTGCAATTCGCCATAGGGAAATACTTACAAAAAGTGTTCGTTTTTCATTTCTACATCACATCATTGAAAAATATATAGGGTGTTCCATTTGAAAAAATTAAGAAAATTCAATTTAAAAAGTTCTTAATTGAAAAACAATTTTTGGCCACCCTGTACAGTTTTAGGAAATGAAAATGATTCAAAAACATTAATTAAATGTCTCGTAACTGACACTCTCATACGTTTTTCTTAAAACCCATAATTGTGACTGTGGTGATTTTTTTAATATTCATCTGCTGATTGCATTATTTCAACAAAAAAATTCATTACATCCAAGTGGTTGGGAGATATTCAACGCTAATATAGGAGTGAATAGAGTCCAGAAAGAGGTTTCAAAAAATGTACTGATATACATAGCATTCCATTAAGAAAAAGGCACCTGATCTTGTAATTTCGTCTTGGCTCGGACTGTATGTTCGAAAATAATTTCCAGTTATAGACTTTTTTATCTAGTTTACTTTAAATTTTTTAACAAATTTCTAGCTATCGTAGAACCCGAGATATCGAGGTCCGACCCACTATTGTCCCACCCTGTATAATAGTCGTGGACAAAGTATATAGTATTCTACTCGCATATAATGGCTACTCTTCACTCCGGTGACCTGGTGAAACTTCACCCTCGTGATGGATCAACGTTTGCCTTCTGAGTGGTTCATAGTTTTTAAATTATTCTCTATATACAGATCAAATACAGTATTAATTAGGCACATAACTTTTTGAAAGTTTTCAGAATTTTTTCCACGCTTAGTCAAAGTAGTCTCATTTGCTTTGCACAAGAATCGCTTGCCGTACACTTTTTACGCGTATGTCATGAAGTATGTCATGAAGTCCACCGCAGCTATTCTCTTCTGTCGTGTTTGAATAGTAATTAGTTTCTCACGGGTTTTTATGAAAGCTGCAGATCTATCATTTTTAGCAATTTTTTTATGACTGTATTGAATTCAGTGTATCACAAAACATGTAAAATGATATAACATTATACTAAACATCAATAATTTTTTAAAAATTGATGGTATGCATCAAGATAGAGACAATTTTTCTCGTCAATACAAACAGAACTTCTAGCTAAAGCTTCCAACAGAACTCTACTAGCTCTCGCATTAGATGGGGAAAGGGGGTGGGTTACGGTAGGGTGGTGGCAACGATCTAGTTTTATCTTTTTTACCTACCATATCCCTCTTCGCTTTTCGCTCAGGTTTTTCCCGAACCACTAACCTCTCTGTTAACATTGACAAATAATTATTGTGCAGTTTGTGCGTGTGCAGATCGTCTAGTTAGTTGTCTTCTGAATTTTAACAGAGATCATACACCTGAAATTATTTGATGGCAAATAATGTCCAGTGGTTTTAATCGTATGACCGGGTACTTAAAATCTTATTTTTATTATTATTCAATAACACCTTCTTAATGATCATTTTATTTATAATTTTTTTATCTCGCGGTAGGTATAAAATAAAATCGTTTCATAATGATGTGGGAGATTAAATGTAATTCAGTAACAACGTCAAAAATTTTAATCGGAGTTGGATTTATAAACGTATGATTTGTTAATTCTTTTGAAGTCGGAATTTGTGTTTGTCATATTTTAGTAGTGTCCTAAGAAATTTCGTTGCTAAAGTGACGATTTTAGGTAGAGTGTCGGCTGTACAGATTTCCTATGAATAAGATACATGAAAAACTTTATGTGAGTGAGTAAGTACTACCACAGAGAGCCACTTTTCATATAAGCTAATTTTGCCCGCGTCATGGAATTTTGGTGTCACTTCCGGTCACGATTTTTTATGTTTTCAAATACATGAATAAAACTTACGTCAAGATTATGTAGGTTTTGAGGTATAATGAAATTATCTGAATCAAACGTCATTACAATATATACGTGTACCAAATTTTACGCGGATATCTCTATTTTATTTTATCAACCCACTTACTCCCCCACCCCTTCAGCGGAATCATCTCAACATATAATCCAGTTCCAGATATGAATATCTCAATTTTTAACAGTCAGCTTAATAATGGAGTGTGGGTGGTGAAGGGGTTGAATAATGTTATAAAAAATTCTTACACTTTTGCTTCTAGTATGTAAGTACACGAAATCCCAAGTTTCTGTACTCCTATCAGCTTACTTTACTTATTTCCCCCTATTTAAACCCAAATCCTTCAACGGAATCATATCAAAATATAATCTAATTCTAGATGTCGTTATAATATATACGTGCGCCTAATTTCAAGTGAATGTCTCAATTTTATTTTTCGACCCCTTTAATAATGGAGTGGGGTTGGTGAGGGTAATGGAAAATATTATAAAAAAATCTCAGGCCTTGACAACTAGTATATACACCAAATCCCAAATGTTTGTACTCTTACCAGCTTGCTTTAATTATTTTCCCTTACTTACCCCTATTTACCACCAACCCTTCATCGGATAAGTTCACAAAACAATCCAGTTCCAGATTCCGTTATAATACATATGTGTATAAAGTTTCAGCTTAATATCTCAAACCGTTCCAGAGAAAACGTGCCGAAAAAAATAGTTACATACACACCACCGACAGACAGACAGAATTTTTTTTTTCTCTTAAATTTAAAGTCTTGACGTTTCATAACATTCTAAGCCTATTTTCACACAAGAAAAAATTGAAATTTTTTTTACGATTGCTATGCTCCTGGTTAGGAATAGCAGACCTAACAGCAAAAATAAAAAATTGTTATATACAGTTATTGTGAGGCCGTCTCTTACATAAGCGACTCCGGAGTGGTGCAGCGCGTCGGCCACGACAATGAAAAAACTTACACCTCCATCAGAGATTTACATGAGCGTTGCAACAACATACTACTAGTGCACTACATCAAAACTACATCACAGAAATTTTATAAATTCAAGTTTGGTGATAGTCCGCTTACAAACAACATCACACAAATCATAGAGCATAATGCACCATTTCGCATTAAACACAAATTACCACACCAAGCGTTGCCCATCTTTCGGCAACAGTTGTAGCCAAAACTCTTTTCCTCTTCTTTAATTGCTACCTGACACAATTTGCAATATTCATTCCTTCCTATCCCCCTCTTCGTTTCTTATTGTAATTTTTGTCTTCTGCCGAAATTTCCTTCTTCCTAATTATATTTTTGATTAATTCTTGAAACGGATTTTTTGGTTAATAATTTTCCCGTAAAACCAATTTTATTAATATTTTATACCTTTATACTACTTATATATTTACAAATTATTTTAAATTTACATAGTTAGATAAGCCTTAATTTTTACTTGCCCTTTTAATTCACTTTTTGTAAAAGGAGTTGGTATTTGGTAATAAATTTTTGTAATCCTGCCTGACCTCACTCCGCTCAGCTTTACAAGTACTATGGCATTTCTCGCTGTAGATGTTCGGCTGGCTCCGCACATGGGTGTTCGGGTAGGACAGATTGATCTTAATTTTTAATAAATATGTTTTTGATTTGATTTGATTCTCGCTTACAATGCGAAAGGTCCGGGGTTCAAACTCTTGCGTCCGCTGAAAATTTGTTTCTTTCATTTTGAAACGATTAATATATTTTTTCACAAATTCTTTTCTATAATTTCATTAGGTTAGATTGGTAGGTTTTAATTCTGCTTAAAATAATTTCATTCTTTCGTGTGATTTCTTTAGGTTAGGTTAGTAGGTTTTGATTCCGATATCTAAATGTTAATAATTATTAGCGCAGCAGGCAGTATTAGTGTCGCAGACAAAGAAAAGGGGGTGCGGGGTGTCCCCAGTCTTTTTTTTCACAAAATAACTAGAAATATATCAATTTCTCGACTTGCGGAATTTACTACAGATTTGGAAGGTAATGCGCATGCTCGAAGCTTCGGACTTTCGGTGCACTTAGACGGCCGTATGCGAATCGATCAAGCCCACTTGGACTCATGTCACTTAATACTTTAAAATTTTTCCATTTTCTTTTTTTGATATGCTGGGAATTTTTTTTACAAATGATGATTTGTCTGAAAATGGGTTCCCGAGACTTTGGGGTCTTACAGATGGTGTGGAATCATTTTCAGACCTAACTAAAAATATTCTTAAATTAATTAAAATTGTATAATCTAAGGCGCTCCAGCACCTCTCAGCAGACGAGGAGGGGACCTAAACTCCATGAAAATTAAAGTTCATGCATTGCTAATACTGCAGCCATTATGGTCGCTCTACTTAAAAGCATTAATTCAAAATTATTTAATTTGCTTTTTTATGTAGTTTTTTCAACACATTTCCGAAAAATCGCTGTCGTCCCACCCTATCTCCAACAGCACATCACTTAAAAAAATCTGAAAAAAATCATGAACATTGGGAATAAGATGTGGCTGTAGACTGACAAAAATTATGAGGATTATCAGCCTTAGATCATTTTTTTGGTACATAGAAAGCTAGCTCGACGACTAACTTTGTTTTGCGAGATAGAGAATATAATATCCACTATACAATTCTCGGCTAAAATTGTATAGTGTCCACTATACGCTGATATACAAGCCATTAGAGGGTAGGTCGAGATTGCTGAATTTCCTTAGAGGTCTCCGTTCCACATTATTAACAGCTATTAACTTTGCATAACTTTTCATATCGACTGGTATCGAGAGACGAGTATAATGAAAATCGTCTTATGCTCACCCCTATCAGTATATTTTATAAAATGGGTTATAAACAATTAAAAAACTATCATGACACTTGCTATTAACACTAATTTAAATTTTCATTGCAGTTGACTTGTTGGCCACATCTGGAGACTTCGCCTTATCATGGACGTCACCGATCTACCCCAAGTTCTACTCCAATGACTCCTCCATCAATCCCCTGGGAAGGCCCATAACGGACGACGAGGATGGATGGCTGGGGTCCCTAGTTACCATCGGGGCCATGGTCGGCCCTCTCCCGTTTTGTTTCATCGCGAGCAAGTTTGGAAGGAAGATAAGCATCCTGTGCATAGCCGTACCTTACATAATCTCTTACATTACCATGGCCTTCGCACGGAATATTTATTTGTTTTATTTTGGTCGTGTTTTTACTGGGCTGTCTATGGGAGGCGGCTATGCGGTGCTACCCATGTACATCGCAGAAATATCCCAAGACTCAAACAGAGGAATGATGTCATTGACCCTGAATATATTTTGGGCTTTGGGTGACTTTACGCCTTTCGCCATAGGTCCCTTCATATCAGTTATGTGGTTTAACATCATACTAGCTTGCATTCCCATAGTGTTCATTGTGCTATTTTATATAATCGGCATAGAAACTCCTTACTATTTAGTTGGAGTAAACAAAATCGACGAAGCAGAAAAATCGTTGATAAAGTTAAGGTCCGGTGAAAATAAAGAAGTGCTGAAAGAACTAGAGAAAATCCAAGCACATCTGAAGGAAGATGAAGGTGGCCACTTCTCTGACATCTTAAGAAAGAGGGAGCTTAGATTTGCTTTTATAATATGTATAGTGTTGATCACCGCACAAGCAATGTCTGGAATTTGTGCAATCACTTTCTACCTTCAGCCGATATTTGAGGCTTCAGGTACCTCGATATCCCCTGAAATCTCCTCGTTAAGCTTTGGATTTGCATACTTGGCTTCTAGTTTCATCGCTCCGTTCTTAATAGACAGGCTAGGAAGAAGAATCCTGGTAATAGGTTCATGCTTTGGCACATTTCTAGCACTATTATTAATAGGAGCCTTCTTCTACATCAAAGACTCCACCGATCTCAGCACAGATTCTATCTTCTGGATGCCGATCTTTGGATTAATTTTCTTCATATTTTCCTTGAATTTTGGCTTGGGAGCCATACCGTTCACGCTTTGTTCCGAACTGTTTCCAAACAACGTTAAGCAAATTGCTGCCTCAGCGGTATCCAGTACCTTGTGGATAGTTTCGTTTTTGATAACGAAATTTTTCAACGACATGAACGACGGCATGGGAGTGGCGGGTAGTTTTTGGTTTTTCAGCGCATGCTGTCTAGCTGCTACCATTTTCAGTATATTTTATGTGCCGGAAACTAAAGGGAAGAGCTTCGGTGAAATTCAAGATATGTTAAAGCATGGTTCCGCAAAGCAAGTAAAGAATGACGAAGCACCTAACGTAGTAAATGACGTAAGGATAGTTGAAGTTAAAATGTGACAAAAAATATACATTTAATATAAGATTACTTTTGTGTTCTGTAAGTGAGTTTTACTTATCAGATATTCAAGGCACGTGTAAGAAGGTGTACCACAAGGATCAATATTGAGTTGTCTTTTGTTTATAATTTACATAAATGATCTATCAGTGGGATTAAACTAGGAGATAATAATGTATGCAGATGATACGCCTGTATTAGTTTATGATGCGTCATTCTCTACTCTGAAAATTAGTATAACATCAACGATAGAAACACCTAACACGCGGTTTAATGAAAGATGTACAATTATCATTATCAATAAAACAAATTTCGTGAACTTCTCATAACCACAAAGCTTCATACTAGTAGCAGGAACAAGTTGAAATTTTCTATATACTAACATTTAAATGTTCGCATCTCCTATGGAGATATTTAAATTAAACAAAATAACTGGAAGATGTACATCAGTAATCGTACTTTAAAAACACTGTAATGAAACATTTGCTGTGTCCTTGAGCATACAATAAGCAGTGATAAAATTGTCAAAGATATTAAGGGCTTGAGATGGCACTTGGCATGCATTGTATACAGTACCACCACCTGGTTATGTTCATTGTACAAGTATTTCATTAAATTGATACTAGTTAATAACTTTTTTAATAAACGATGTATGGAATTAAACTTTTGTTATGCGTTTAATCCCTAGACACCCTCATCCTGGTTATACAGGCATACAGGGTGTAATCAGTTTCATGTCATTAAAGAAAACTGGTAATGGACACCGACTAGACAAACAAAAAACGTTTATGACTATTCCCTCTAGGGGCACTTTGAAAAACACTGATCTAGGTTAACATATTTAATATATTGTAGACAACTATTGAGAACCACTGATTTTCTTGGTCGATGGACTTGTACTTCCCAATTATGCAACTTTTAAATTGTCATAAAAAAGTGCTGGCCGGCACACGCGGTATCAAAGGATCATCGACCGCCTTTGATGTACCGCCTCAACTGAACTGAGGCAAATATAAAGAGGTAAATAATTCATTCTCTCTTCGTGTACAATTGCAAGCAAATAATGGCCCTAGAGGTTTAAACAGAGCATTTATTTACATGTGTGTTTTTTAATTTGAAACAAAATATTGGATTGTTCATAATTTAGAAAATTTAAATGTGGTTTATTAACATTTGTAACATAAATGAGTGTCCTGGATTAAAAGCTTACTAACCTAAACGATTCAAAATCTCTGCATCTGTATCAATACAGAGTTCGGTACGTCGAATTAAGTACATACGCACTTCGTTCAACACTAAACACTAAACTATCAACTAACGATGTCAATAAAGAAAAATAAAATAAAAACTTGGTACAAAAGCCAAAAAGGAATACAAAAAGAACGAACAAGTAAATTGTGTCTGTACGTAATCAAGAATTTGACAACTTGAACGGCAAGTCAATAAAATAAATCTTAACTATAAATACACAATGAGGCGAAATTCAAAAATAAAAAAAATATTGCACAAAGGAGAGTTAGAGTATAGTTTTCTTCAGATCAGATCTAGATCTAAACCTACCTCAATATTCCAGCAGTTCTCAAAAAATTTTATTGAAAATTTGCGAAATTTTTGTTTATTTTTTTTTTTCTCCAAAACTATGAGCTTTAGACCCCATGCTATATAAGGTTTTTTTGTTTGTCTTGTCGTTCCCTACCACCAGTTTTTTTTTAATGATATGAAACTAATTACACCCTGTATGTCTTTTGAACATTGTTTAGTCGCCTCACGTATATTCTTTTCATTAACAACGTTATGGCAGACATTTTGTTACACTTGTAATGCTCTAGATGGCCTCCTTGTATAACAACAAAGCCTGCATGCTCAAGAGGCATTTGTCAATATAGATACACTCTAGATTGGAGAATATACTACATTACTTATTTAGCCTGTGATATTGATTGATACCAGCAATCTATAGTTACCACGAACATATGTCGATCCTTTCTTATGTAGTGTTGCGTAGTTTGTCAAATCATTTCAGGTTTCACTTTCCCATATTTTTTGGTATATTATGCAGAGGATTCTTCCTCCACCTTTGCCTACTAACTTAAGCCGTAATATCGTCGATTGCAGCTGCTGTGACAGCTTTTAGTTTTTGTACGGCTGCCTCCACCTAGGATTTCATAGTTGAGGTTTCACCTTCGTAATCCTCCTGCCAGTCATCTATTGCCTCAGGATTTTTACCCTCGAAAAGCTTTTCACAGTATTGGCATCAATCACAATTATCCGATCTCTATCAGTTCTTAGCGTACCGATGGAGTCTTTAATTGACCACGTTTTGGATTTAAATTGGTGGATGATTCCCTTACTGGTCGGAACAGCATATTGCTTTTTAGGCGGGTCGCCGTGAAGTCAAAATCATCGATATTGGTCAGAAATTTAAAACAACAATTTTATTGACTATTCATATACGATGGTGACATTAAAGAATTTTACGAAACATAGGCTTCATTTTTATAAACAATGGTGTTTAGAACAAAATCTCATTTTTATTGTTTTTGACTTTTTAACAAAAACAGTGCGGTGCGTCGGACAAAAAGAAGACAAGATATTAAAAATGAAGATTTTATCAATACGCGTCGTTTCAGACCTGTGGCGACCTTTTATCTTTGGCTGTTCAATTGTTATAAACAAATTAAGGGTTCTAAATTAACAATGTTTTCTCTCTTCAACAAAAGGTCATACCTACTATCCGTATTATTATGGCCAAAATGTTGCATTTTGTTCGTAGAATTTACAGGGTTTTTTGTGTCGATATCTCGTGTATTTTGCAATTGTTTAAAAAAAAAAAACTTATCTGTTTATTAAGGATTTGCGACTTTCCATGGCATTTTTTGCACTCTGCACTCCCGGCAATCGATAAATATTGATAAAGACTGCCCCCCGCCAACGTTTTAAAAAAAATTGCATAATAAACAAATAATAACTGAATTTACATATCGTAGGGGATCATGTACTTGTTATCATAACCAGAAGTCAGGTTATCGAAAGAATGCAAAGATTTCATTAATATTTTTACGCGTACTTTTTCTTTTAGTTCTCATAGATAGTTTTTCTTTCTGCTGTTTGCAAAATCCTATAAAGAATATGTTTCATTACTATAAGCAAACAAATAATAAATAATTCACTTAAAAAAAAAATTGAACCCTTAATTTGTTTATAACAATTGAACGGCCAAAGATAAAAGGTCGCGACAAGTCTCAAACGACGCGTATTGACAAAATCTTCATTTTTTATACCTTGACTTCTTTTTGTCCGAAGCACCGTTTTAGTTAAAAGGTCAAAGAACATTAGAAAATGATAACTATCACTAAAAACCATTGTTTTCAACAATGAAGCCTGTTTTTTTCATATTTTTTTTTTATGTTAGCGCAATGTTTCCTATAAGAATAGTCAATGAAATTGCCGTTTTAAATTTCTGATCAAAAAAAAATTTACGACGAGAGGGGCTTAAGAAAATATTTTGAAGAATCTTCCAATGTTATAATAACGGTTTCCATTAGTATTTCAGCCAAATACTGCTATCCGCAGGATTATCCGTCAAACGAATTTCGGACAATGGGTATTAGAAAATAATTAATAAGAAATTCGTTCACATGTTCATTGTCTGTTGTAAGGGTCTCCCATCGTCTGCGTCTGTGCGTCAATTATAAAAGCAAAACAGCTATCAGTAGTTGATTAAATTTTAATCCACCATATAAAAATATTAAACCAATAAATTTATTTTTCGTGGGCTTAAATTACTTAACAGAAATAAAAATGATAATAATTTAATGGCGATTTATATGCCCAATATGATGAAAAGACAGAAGAATATCGCAAAAAGTGAATAAAAGGAGAGAGGAATGTTCTAGCTAGAAAAAATATATTCAAACAAGCTAACCGTTATACTCTTCGCCAATTTACTGCACTTTTTATATAATTGTTTCACATTCTATAGGATGCTCTTCGCAGTTTTTTTGTAAATAATATTAGTTTTAGACATTTTTAGTTTAATTACAAAACATAAAAATTATTTAATTTTTTTTTATTTAAAAAAATTTATGACTTTTTTATTTATCGATCGATATTGCTCAAAATAATAGGGTTCTTCCTCCAGCTAACACTAACTTACTATCTATACAGGGTGTAATCAGTTTCACGTCATTAAAAAAACACTGGTAATGGGGACCGACTAGACAAACAAAAAACGTTTACATTTCCCTCTAGGGGCACTTTGAAAAAAACTGACCTAGGTCAACCTTTTCAATATATTTTTTTTATATTAATGTAGAAAATAATTGAGAACCACTCTTTTCTTGGTCAATGAACTTGTAGTTCCCAATTATACAACTTTTAAATTGTCATAGAAAAGTGCAAAGGCCTTAGATCATCGACCGCCTTTGATGGGCCGCCTCAACCGAACTGAGGCAATTATAAAGATGCAAATAATTCGTTATCTTTTCCCGCACAACTGCAAGTAAATAATGGCCGTAGAAGTTTAAACAGAGCATTTCTTTACATGTGTGTCTTTTAATTTGGAACAAAATATTGGATTAATGTTTATAATTTAGAATATTTAAATGTGATTTATTAACGTTTGTAACATAAATGAGTGTCCTGGGTTAAAAGCTTACCACCTAAGTAAATTATTCAAAATCTGCATATGCATCAACACACAGTTCGGTACGTCGAATTAAGGACATACGAACTCCGTTCAACACTAAACAATAAACTATCAACTAACGTTGTCAATAAAGAAAAAGTTGGTCCAAAATCAAAAACGGAATACAAAAAGAACGAACAAGTAAGTTGTGTACGTAATCAAGAATTTAACGACTTGAACGGTAAAGCCAATCAAATAAATCTTCATTATAAATACACAGCGACCCGAAATTCAAAAATAACAAAAACAACGAACGGCGGTTTGGACGTGTGTACATAACGAAACACCCACAGAAACTAAAATATTGCACAAGGGAGAGTCAGAGTATAATTTTCTTCAGATCAGATCTACTAAACACTCAGAAAACGTCGACGTCTTTTATCTTATTTACCGCACCGCTAAAGACCGCCGTCATTTTATAGCTATCTACACAAATAATGAGTATCATAGGCAAAGACACGCGCAACGATCTAAACCTACCTCAATATTCCATCAGTTCTCAAAAGATTTTATTGAAAATTTGCGAAATTGTTGTTTTATTTTTTTCTCCAAAACTATGAGCTTTAGACCCCATGTTATATAAGGTTTTTTGTTTGTCTTGTTCCCTACCACCAGTTTTTTTAATGATATGAAACTAATTACACCCTGTAGATCGATATACACATCAATTTTACATTTGTGTCTATTAAACTATGTTTATGTGAATTAACTCAAAGATAACGACTTACCACTTAGGCCCATAGTATGAGGTCAATAAGATTCCATTCCAAGAGGATGAAGGTTCAGATTTTCGTTCACTCGTTCGCCCGCGAAAATCAAGAGTCTACAAACCGCTTCTCTGGAGGCCAGGCCCCCAGAAAATCCGAACGATTTCTAGCCTTAACACTTGCAATATCTTGGAAATCCAAGGAATAACCGAGATATTGTCAAGATACTCGTCTAGTGTTCGACTCTGATTTGACGGCCGATTGTTTAATCTACGAGAGATAGAACTGTCTTTGCCCCGCTTTGCCTTTGGCTAATTTCAGTGACCTTAACCCACTACTGGCCTCAATCTGCCTACTCCAGTAGCCCACAGATAATGCACCTACTATTAACTTCCAGCACACTTGATTTTAACCGAGGTTATCCAGGACTTGTTAAACTTTAGCGATACCGATGTACTTTAGGTTTCGTACTCACTTGCACGTCTGCACTTTTGTGTTGATAGTAGGTCTTCTCACTAAACCACTGCCTGTTTCGAAACTGGAAACAAAGAATACATGTAAGTGGTTATTTCAATTCTAATACATAATATGTACAATAAAAGCGTGAAATTATGAATTTATTAGTTTCTCTCAAATGCCACAATTCCACTGGATTTTTTAAAACTCATAATTCACGGTTTCTACGTTACCATTATTATTGTCAATGAATGCAGTTATGTTTCCTCCTTTCAAGTCCTAATGAGCTAAATGAATATTTTGCGTCAACATGTAAATACAACCCTGCAATGAATTGTTAAATTATTTTGATCAGAATGTCTTTAAAATCTGTGACATATTTTCTTTGGGGGGGATCAAAAGACCAAGTATTCAATTCAGTCAAGTCAAATGCTTCTGATACTGACTCAATATTAAAAAAAATACTTATATTATGTTTTCCTGATTTACTAGTATACTTAACATTTAACTTGTATAAATCAATGTATTATGAAAGGTGTATTTTGTAACGCTCACGTTTTGAGACACAGTATAATTAATTTGAAAATCTCAATTATGTGTGCCAAAGCTATAAATCGCGCGATTATTCCTTTTACTATTTAAATTTAAATTATAAGATATTGATCTTAGCGTTATAAGCGTTTAAATTTTATCGGTTAGTCATGACAAATGCTTGACCAATAGTGTGGTAGCTTGTACGATAAAGTTTAGCCAATAGTAAGCGGGCATATTCCTACGCCAAGTCGGCAACAAGGGGAGACGCTAAAAGATGGCGTAGATTCGGTTGGCCCGTAGGCCGTAAGAATTAAAAATCCGCCATATATTTGTAATTATCTGTATATAGTGAATAGTAACTGCCTATAGAATCAGTAAAGTAGTTATTTTAGTTTATACGTTCTGTGTTATAGTGTAACATTGCCCATAGTTACAGCAAGGCTTTATGTGTAAATCACAAAGTGCAAATATTTAATAGTCAATTAAATGACAGAATGAATCAGTATTAAATAGCAGCAAATTGCGTGATTAATCTAAATTAGTTGCTTTGATGCCATCCATGATTATTGGTGATTTTAAGTACCTGGTTTGTAGTTTGTACGTTCATTTTTGTTGAGTGCCATACGCCCATTGACCTTCATGTGTCCAGGAATGAAACTGTAAGTTTTTTATTTTATATACTAGTTGTGGTAGCTCAAGGCTACGCGCGTGGAGGAACAATATTTTTAGTGCCGTTCAGTAACTGGTTCCGTGATTTATTTTCTGAGTGAGATCGGTAGACGATTTGACCGCTTTCATGTTAGTCGTAGACATTGGCCACATTGACGTGATTTGTTGACAATTTCGATGCCCCAAGAGGCATGCATAGTGGCTTAATTAGTGTATGCTCGCTAGCAACATTTAAGGTTATCCAGAAACAATAGAAAAACCGTTACCAGCCGAAAGCTTTTTGTATGTCTTCCCAATTTGGGCAGTCTCTGTTAAAATGCTATTTGTTGTACAGTTCCTACTAATTTTAGTGAGTAAGTTATAAGTTTTCTTAGAACGGTCATTGAGCTCAGGCCGGGCGATACAAAATATTGTATCGATTCATCTCTGTAATACTATTTTTGACTAGAGTATTTTGTTTGTTTTTTTGTAACTCCGAATGTTAATAAATTATTTGTTTCAGTAGTTGTTTAATTTCATTAAGCTAGCACTCATTTAAACTTGGATAGCTCGGTGTTTCCTTATTTTGCCGGGCCAACTTATAGTTTAAAGTGAGCAGAAATTGTGTATTATTTGATTTCCAGTAACTAAAAATAAGGTGGGGTCCAACTATCATTTCTGTTGAGCCTTGTAGAGCTGTGTATTTATGTTTTGCTAATTTTCTGTTATTGAGTATTTGCCAATGTAAGTGATAACCAATATTAAGCCAAGCTATCAAGAATAATCTGCCCCCTCAGGTCTTAAGCTCTATTTTGAATTATAATTATGATTGCGGATTTAATATAACTAAAAGACAAGGTTATAAAACGAATTGTAGTTATGGAATCAGCACGCATCGTTGATCATCGACACGAGTACCTGCGTAAAATAAAAGAATACCGAGATGCAAATAGAGACATAATTTATCTCGACGAAACATGGTTTGACACCCATGATGTAGTTCAATACGATTGGGTAGATAACATCAAAAAGTGTAATTTAAGTGCTCCATGTTCTAGGGAAAAAAGAATTATAATTCTACATGCTGGAAGTAAAAACGGTTTTATTCCAAATGCGTTGTTGTTGCCTGCTAAAAATATCAAGCAATCCTCTGCCGACTACCACAAGGGTATGACAGACGCATTATTTGAGAAGTGTGCAAAGGAACAGCTGTTACCAAATATCCCACCAAATTCTGTCATTGTTATGGACAATATATCATGCCATTCGCGGCAACACACAAGAATTCTAAACACAAGAAAAGGCGATATCATTGAATTTATGAAAGGTAAAGGCTTGTAAATACCAGAAAAAACACAAAAAAGACTTTATTAGAATTGGTTGGAAAACAAAATTTTAAAAATGCCGTTGAGAAAATTTTTGAAGTAGGAGGCCAGGCCCCCAGAAAATCCGAACGATTTCTAGCCTTAACACTTGCAATATCTTGGAAATCCAAGGAATAACCGAGATATTGTCAAGATACTCGTCTAGTGTTCGACTCTGATTTGACGGCCGATTGTTTAATCTACGAGAGATAGAACTGTCTTTGCCCCGCTTTGCCTTTGGCTAATTTCAGTGACCTTAACCCACTACTGGCCTCAATCTGCCTACTCCAGTAGCCCACAGATAATGCACCTACTATTAACTTCCAGCACACTTGATTTTAACCGAGGTTATCCAGGACTTGTTAAACTTTAGCGATACCGATGTACTTTAGGTTTCGTACTCACTTGCACGTCTGCACTTTTGTGTTGATAGTAGGTCTTCTCACTAAACCACTGCCTGTTTCGAAACTGGAAACAAAGAATACATGTAAGTGGTTATTTCAATTCTAATACATAATATGTACAATAAAAGCGTGAAATTATGAATTTATTAGTTTCTCTCAAATGCCACAATTCCACTGGATTTTTTAAAACTCATAATTCACGGTTTCTACGTTACCATTATTATTGTCAATGAATGCAGTTATGTTTCCTCCTTTCAAGTCCTAATGAGCTAAATGAATATTTTGCGTCAACATGTAAATACAACCCTGCAATGAATTGCTAAATTATTTTGATCAGAATGTCTTTAAAATCTGTGACATATTTTCTTTGGGGGGGGATCAAAAGACCAAGTATTCAATTCAGTCAAGTCAAATGCTTCTGATACTGACTCAATATTAAAAAAAATACTTATATTATGTTTTCCTGATTTACTAGTATACTTAACATTTAACTTGTATAAATCAATGTATTATGAAAGGTGTATTTTGTAACGCTCACGTTTTGAGACACAGTATAATTAATTTGAAAATCTCAATTATGTGTGCCAAAGCTATAAAGCGCGCGATTATTCCTTTTACTATTTAAATTTAAATTATAAGATATTGATCTTAGCGTTATAAGCGTTTAAATTTTATCGGTTAGTCATGACAAATGCTTGACCAATAGTGTGGTAGCTTGTACGATAAAGTTTAGCCAATAGTAAGCGGGCATATTCCTACGCCAAGTCGGCAACAAGGGGAGACGCTAAAAGATGGCGTAGATTCGGTTGGCCCGTAGGCCGTAAGAATTAAAAATCCGCCATATATTTGTAATTATCTGTATATAGTGAATAGTAACTGCCTATAGAATCAGTAAAGTAGTTATTTTAGTTTATACGTTCTGTGTTATAGTGTAACATTGCCCATAGTTACAGCAAGGCTTTATGTGTAAATCACAAAGTGCAAATATTTAATAGTCAATTAAATGACAGAATGAATCAGTATTAAATAGCAGCAAATTGCGTGATTAATCTAAATTAGTTGCTTTGATGCCATCCATGATTATTGGTGATTTTAAGTACCTGGTTTGTAGTTTGTACGTTCATTTTTGTTGAGTGCCATACGCCCATTGACCTTCATGTGTCCAGGAATGAAACTGTAAGTTTTTTATTTTATATACTAGTTGTGGTAGCTCAAGGCTACGCGCGTGGAGGAACAATATTTTTAGTGCCGTTCAGTAACTGGTTCCGTGATTTATTTTCTGAGTGAGATCGGTAGACGATTTGACCGCTTTCATGTTAGTCGTAGACATTGGCCACATTGACGTGATTTGTTGACAATTTCGATGCCCCAAGAGGCATGCATAGTGGCTTAATTAGTGTATGCTCGCTAGCAACATTTAAGGTTATCCAGAAACAATAGAAAAACCGTTACCAGCCGAAAGCTTTTTGTATGTCTTCCCAATTTGGGCAGTCTCTGTTAAAATGCTATTTGTTGTACAGTTCCTACTAATTTTAGTGAGTAAGTTATAAGTTTTCTTAGAACGGTCATTGAGCTCAGGCCGGGCGATACAAAATATTGTATCGATTCATCTCTGTAATACTATTTTTGACTAGAGTATTTTGTTTGTTTTTTGTAACTCCGAATGTTAATAAATTATTTGTTTCAGTAGTTGTTTAATTTCATTAAGCTAGCACTCATTTAAACTTGGATAGCTCGGTGTTTCCTTATTTTGCCGGGCCAACTTATAGTTTAAAGTGAGCAGAAATTGTGTATTATTTGATTTCCAGTAACTAAAAATAAGGTGGGGTCCAACTATCATTTCTGTTGAGCCTTGTAGAGCTGTGTATTTATGTTTTGCTAATTTTCTGTTATTGAGTATTTGCCAATGTAAGTGATAACCAATATTAAGCCAAGCTATCAAGAATAATCTGCCCCCTCAGGTCTTAAGCTCTATTTTGAATTATAATTATGATTGCGGATTTAATATAACTAAAAGACAAGGTTATAAAACGAATTGTAGTTATGGAATCAGCACGCATCGTTGATCATCGACACGAGTACCTGCGTAAAATAAAAGAATACCGAGATGCAAATAGAGACATAATTTATCTCGACGAAACATGGTTTGACACCCATGATGTAGTTCAATACGATTGGGTAGATAACATCAAAAAGTGTAATTTAAGTGCTCCATGTTCTAGGGAAAAAAGAATTATAATTCTACATGCTGGAAGTAAAAACGGTTTTATTCCAAATGCGTTGTTGTTGCCTGCTAAAAATATCAAGCAATCCTCTGCCGACTACCACAAGGGTATGACAGACGCATTATTTGAGAAGTGTGCAAAGGAACAGCTGTTACCAAATATCCCACCAAATTCTGTCATTGTTATGGACAATATATCATGCCATTCGCGGCAACACACAAGAATTCTAAACACAAGAAAAGGCGATATCATTGAATTTATGAAAGGTAAAGGCTTGTAAATACCAGAAAAAACACAAAAAAGACTTTATTAGAATTGGTTGGAAAACAAAATTTTAAAAATGCCGTTGAGAAAATTTTTGAAGTAGGAGGCCAGGCCCCCAGAAAATCCGAACGATTTCTAGCCTTAACACTTGCAATATCTTGGAAATCCAAGGAATAACCGAGATATTGTCAAGATACTCGTCTAGTGTTCGACTCTGATTTGACGGCCGATTGTTTAATCTACGAGAGATAGAACTGTCTTTGCCCCGCTTTGCCTTTGGCTAATTTCAGTGACCTTAACCCACTACTGGCCTCAATCTGCCTACTCCAGTAGCCCACAGATAATGCACCTACTATTAACTTCCAGCACACTTGATTTTAACCGAGGTTATCCAGGACTTGTTAAACTTTAGCGATACCGATGTACTTTAGGTTTCGTACTCACTTGCACGTCTGCACTTTTGTGTTGATAGTAGGTCTTCTCACTAAACCACTGCCTGTTTCGAAACTGGAAACAAAGAATACATGTAAGTGGTTATTTCAATTCTAATACATAATATGTACAATAAAAGCGTGAAATTATGAATTTATTAGTTTCTCTCAAATGCCACAATTCCACTGGATTTTTTAAAACTCATAATTCACGGTTTCTACGTTACCATTATTATTGTCAATGAATGCAGTTATGTTTCCTCCTTTCAAGTCCTAATGAGCTAAATGAATATTTTGCGTCAACATGTAAATACAACCCTGCAATGAATTGCTAAATTATTTTGATCAGAATGTCTTTAAAATCTGTGACATATTTTCTTTGGGGGGGGATCAAAAGACCAAGTATTCAATTCAGTCAAGTCAAATGCTTCTGATACTGACTCAATATTAAAAAAAATACTTATATTATGTTTTCCTGATTTACTAGTATACTTAACATTTAACTTGTATAAATCAATGTATTATGAAAGGTGTATTTTGTAACGCTCACGTTTTGAGACACAGTATAATTAATTTGAAAATCTCAATTATGTGTGCCAAAGCTATAAAGCGCGCGATTATTCCTTTTACTATTTAAATTTAAATTATAAGATATTGATCTTAGCGTTATAAGCGTTTAAATTTTATCGGTTAGTCATGACAAATGCTTGACCAATAGTGTGGTAGCTTGTACGATAAAGTTTAGCCAATAGTAAGCGGGCATATTCCTACGCCAAGTCGGCAACAAGGGGAGACGCTAAAAGATGGCGTAGATTCGGTTGGCCCGTAGGCCGTAAGAATTAAAAATCCGCCATATATTTGTAATTATCTGTATATAGTGAATAGTAACTGCCTATAGAATCAGTAAAGTAGTTATTTTAGTTTATACGTTCTGTGTTATAGTGTAACATTGCCCATAGTTACAGCAAGGCTTTATGTGTAAATCACAAAGTGCAAATATTTAATAGTCAATTAAATGACAGAATGAATCAGTATTAAATAGCAGCAAATTGCGTGATTAATCTAAATTAGTTGCTTTGATGCCATCCATGATTATTGGTGATTTTAAGTACCTGGTTTGTAGTTTGTACGTTCATTTTTGTTGAGTGCCATACGCCCATTGACCTTCATGTGTCCAGGAATGAAACTGTAAGTTTTTTATTTTATATACTAGTTGTGGTAGCTCAAGGCTACGCGCGTGGAGGAACAATATTTTTAGTGCCGTTCAGTAACTGGTTCCGTGATTTATTTTCTGAGTGAGATCGGTAGACGATTTGACCGCTTTCATGTTAGTCGTAGACATTGGCCACATTGACGTGATTTGTTGACAATTTCGATGCCCCAAGAGGCATGCATAGTGGCTTAATTAGTGTATGCTCGCTAGCAACATTTAAGGTTATCCAGAAACAATAGAAAAACCGTTACCAGCCGAAAGCTTTTTGTATGTCTTCCCAATTTGGGCAGTCTCTGTTAAAATGCTATTTGTTGTACAGTTCCTACTAATTTTAGTGAGTAAGTTATAAGTTTTCTTAGAACGGTCATTGAGCTCAGGCCGGGCGATACAAAATATTGTATCGATTCATCTCTGTAATACTATTTTTGACTAGAGTATTTTGTTTGTTTTTTGTAACTCCGAATGTTAATAAATTATTTGTTTCAGTAGTTGTTTAATTTCATTAAGCTAGCACTCATTTAAACTTGGATAGCTCGGTGTTTCCTTATTTTGCCGGGCCAACTTATAGTTTAAAGTGAGCAGAAATTGTGTATTATTTGATTTCCAGTAACTAAAAATAAGGTGGGGTCCAACTATCATTTCTGTTGAGCCTTGTAGAGCTGTGTATTTATGTTTTGCTAATTTTCTGTTATTGAGTATTTGCCAATGTAAGTGATAACCAATATTAAGCCAAGCTATCAAGAATAATCTGCCCCCTCAGGTCTTAAGCTCTATTTTGAATTATAATTATGATTGCGGATTTAATATAACTAAAAGACAAGGTTATAAAACGAATTGTAGTTATGGAATCAGCACGCATCGTTGATCATCGACACGAGTACCTGCGTAAAATAAAAGAATACCGAGATGCAAATAGAGACATAATTTATCTCGACGAAACATGGTTTGACACCCATGATGTAGTTCAATACGATTGGGTAGATAACATCAAAAAGTGTAATTTAAGTGCTCCATGTTCTAGGGAAAAAAGAATTATAATTCTACATGCTGGAAGTAAAAACGGTTTTATTCCAAATGCGTTGTTGTTGCCTGCTAAAAATATCAAGCAATCCTCTGCCGACTACCACAAGGGTATGACAGACGCATTATTTGAGAAGTGTGCAAAGGAACAGCTGTTACCAAATATCCCACCAAATTCTGTCATTGTTATGGACAATATATCATGCCATTCGCGGCAACACACAAGAATTCTAAACACAAGAAAAGGCGATATCATTGAATTTATGAAAGGTAAAGGCTTGTAAATACCAGAAAAAACACAAAAAAGACTTTATTAGAATTGGTTGGAAAACAAAATTTTAAAAATGCCGTTGAAAAAATTTTTGAAGTACACGATCATACTATTTTACGTCTGCCTAAAAACAAGACTACGTCAATATAATCAATCCCCACAATTGAGTGAGTCTTTCTTAAAGAATATAAAGGTAATAGTAGATGGAGGTAGTGTGTATCTCATGTGACAAGAAAGGAAAATGATAATTCTATATTAAGACCCATCAAACCAGTTATTGTTAATGTAAATACCGATTCAAGTACTGAAAACTCCGATAGTGACGAATGACAAAGGTTTTTTGATATTTATTTATTTAACCTCGACCTGTTTCCGCTACTGAGACAATTACCGATGCCAGGAAACGAGTTCCCCCTTTAAAATTTTTGCCGAGTCTTTCCATTATAGAATAGTAGAAATTTTCTACCTGCCTAATATCATGATACAGCAAAGTTCATAGTATCATGGCCTAACATTTAATAAACAAGACAGTCGCTGCTTTACACCCCTTCGGAAGGATTATATATCATCTATGCAACTGCCGCCTACGATTACATAACTTTATCGCTAGAAGATAGAACGAGAGGTAGATAATAGACGTAGCCTTAATATATCATTTACATGACATCAAATGTGATAAACATATTTTTCTATTAACCATTTCTATTGAATAAAGGTATTATAGAAATCCCTTTCTTTAACAATAAAAAAATAATTATTTAGTATTTAAAGCATTTTTACATTCGTACCGCCGCGCCGCCGCCTATGTCCCATAAAGGAGATGCCGAGTTTTCGTTTTTATGCTGTCCCAATTGAGATCATATATACTATAACATATAACTTGTTAACTGGCATTGATTATCGTTATTAATATTATGCAATGTTTTAGATTTAATATGTACTTGAATAACAAATAAATAAATAGTGTTTTGAATGATTCTGTGATATATTGTAATTCATAAAGTTTATAAAGCGACGATGAGTTGGAATGAACATCCGCTTTGCATTCTTAATAGATCTGAAGATCTGTCATAAGGAAACGAAAAGCGAAAATTGTTAGGCAAAAATGTAAATGGTTTACCAGAACATTCCCTGAATAAATGTTTCACAAGAGGGTTCCTTAAGAAAACTTTTCTGTGAATTTTGCAAGGATTAATTATATATTTTACAAATAAATGGACGAAAAATGGCAACACTTATCTCGTTGAATGATATGGTCAGAATAAAATTAGTTTGCCACAGGATATTTATTACAAATAAATAAGCTCATGAATCTTGAAAGATTATTTATGTTTATATTAGATATCCAGATTAGTTTGTAATGGATAATCAACACCCTTTGCTTTGTTCAAAATGAAAAATCATTTCAAACAATCAATTCAGTAACATTGCTTTATTTTCTTCAACATATATCATTGTGTTCTAGTTAATTAGTGTATCTATTTTTCATACTATATTTTTGTAATTTTTCATTACAAATTTTATATTATGACTGATATCTTCCCAAGCAGCACAATTAGTTTAATTTACCAGTTTAAAGCCTCAATGACCTAAAATATTTGATATAACGTAATTGCAACCATTACTTTCAACTTTAAAGGCATATGGACTTAATAGTAATTAATTAAGCAATATTTAGGTAACATTTTCTTAAGAAATGCCCGATAAAGTCATATTGACTTTAGTGTCAATTTCAAGAAATACTATCGTAATTGTTCCTTAAAATTTAACTATAAAGTTAAAGTGCATATTGAGGTCAATGTTTAAGAAAATATTACGTAATTTTAGACCAAGTTATTAACTTTGGAGTCGCTGACTTTTGTCTGGATAGAAACAGGGAAATTTTACCAATTTTTAACATAAATGTAACCTATATTTTGTCTTGTCCTTGTAGTCAGATTTTAGTTAAAACTTTAACCTCATGGTCACAACTGGTTCCAATTTTAGGTAAAATTTACGTTAATTTTACTTCCCCACCTACCTAGCATATGTGTTTAACCTAAAGGTAAATATTACTTCATATAATGTCCTAGAAGTTATTTTTACTTAAAAATAGAATTAGGTCTCTTCCCTGGAAGGCAAAATTACGTTTTCATTGTCTAAATTACTTCAAGGGACTAAAATGACTGTATTATATTGATGCCCCTCCCAGCAGTGTCAACTGTCAAAAGTTACTTCTTTACTTTTACTTTAATGCTTGGAGTCATGTGGTAGTGTTACATTTTCCATATAATAAATTTTCAGAGGTTATGTTGACAGTTGTTGACTACATAAACAAGTTTTAATATTTAAAACTTGTGAACTAAGCGACCAACGTGACCAACGGATGTATTTGTTTTGATCTCAGATAAATAAAAGACGTATTTATCTGAGGTTTTAATCACGGCCATCTCTAGAGACGGCCGCGTTTTAACATTCTTTTTGCTTTTTTTGACGAATAAACAATGATTGCTGTTCTATTTTCCTTGAACCTGATGGCAAACCTGGACTGGGAAATATGACCAATTTAGTTCTAAATGAACTTTAAAGACTTTACAATTTTGAAGACTACAAAATTATTTTAACCTATATTGGTCCCATTTAACTTTAAAGTCAATAATATAAGTGTTAACGACTTCGACTGTAGGAAAAATGTCAGTGAGGTCTAAAATATTGGGAAAGGATACTTTGAAGTCGCGCGGTACTATATTCGCCATATTTTTCAACCAGCTGTAAGAGACCATTTTATAATGAAATTTTGATGAGTGGTTAATTGAAAAAAATCATTAATATAGGGTTATTTAACAGATATCAAGTACAATGTTAGCATATTTTATGCTTCAGGAAAGTCCTGCAGGGCAATTGTATAGGCTTTTACAAATATTTTTAAAACACATTGAAGCTGGAAAAAATTGTTTTCTTTAAAAACGTAAAATACTTGAGGCGCTTTTAATATTCCGAGGAAGAATTGATACATTTACGATGAAAATTGATTGACAGCAAAAAACCACAGAGAGGAAAAAGTTGGACACATTATTTCACAACTACGTCTGACATTATATGACATACTCCTACTCCATCATTATAATAGATACAGATGTCTGGTTTCTATTATGTCATGCTGCTGATGCCTTATAAGTAAATCATCATTGCTATAGATAAAACCTTATTAGTCTGAGAAAGACTGCAGTTGAAAAAGGATAAGTGGTTTGGTAGATATTACGTATTAACGGCCACAATTAGACACAATGTTTACGTTTATATTACCTGTTCAAGGAAATATGTTCTATAACTTATAGGCCATTATAACTGAGTGGCGTTATTTAACACGTATTACCGACGTCGTCTCATTCCCCATTTACTTATATCTTACGTATATTTTAATTAGGTTAGGTTAAACGGGAAAACGACACCAAAACTAGGTCTACATTACGTAATTCAGACCAAAGGTGCTACTTGGGTTTATTATTGTCTATATGATTTGTATATGCCATACAATAAATACATAAATAAGTATATATATGTATGTTTACAAATATCTGTTATAATTATGCAAGTTATATTGCACGGTATTTCCGCCCTTCAACTAGAAATTTTGATTTCCGTTGGGCAGCTGTATTTCAAATAAATAAATAAATAAACAAAAGTCTGACAAAACAATGACAGCGCTCCTTACAAGTAGTAGGTAACCATCTAGTAACATCAAATCTTGAAGGAGTTTTTCAGCATGCACATTTGAAGTATAATAATGTAAATCTTAATAAAAGTTCCTTGTACGTTGGATTTTGTTATATGTTCATTTTTACACCGACCTCAATATCGACAAAGGAATAAGGTCCAGTTAGGTGTTTTCACTATATGCAAATTAGCTTTTTCGATATTATTAAAATGAAATACTATATTATATTAAAGCATTTCCCTGCATTTAAAATGCCATCCGCCGTCCATTAAATTAATATTTCAACAAATAAATAATACAAAATTTGAATATTTGAACAGCTACGCGAAACACGCCATTATTGGTGCTGACACTGGTGACGTCATCGATTACATTAAACAGTAATATTACATGTACGTAGTATATAAACATAGCATTTTAAAGACTCTTTGTACGCTTTTACCTGCGATTTAATTCGAAATGGCTAATACAGGATTCGTAAAAGCTACTTCAGGAAATTTACCGGCAGTGGATGTGTTCATGATCGCGGAATTTATGAAGAAAGATGAACCTTTCAAAATAGAAGTGAGTGGCTCTAAATTTGCAACATAAGTACTAAACTTTTTTATTCTTGTATTTATCTGTTATTACTTTAACGTAGTTCATTAATTCCTATATATTATGATTATTGTATATAGTGGATTATAAGAAAGAAATATGCACATAGCGTAAAGCGTAACTGTCACAATAATGTTATTTTTAAATTTTAAATTATCCTGTTCAACAAAACCAAAAAACAACTAAAGACAAAAAATACTTACCAAAAAATTTTAGAAACTTTCACATACACGTGTTTCGGTATCCGACACCAAGGACACACTCTTCAGTGCTACTTCTTTCAAAATTTAACATGAACTGAATAGTCATTTCTAAGACAATAATTATTTATGCAATAATTATTTATGGTTCTAACAGGATAATCCAAAATAGATTTCGGAAAATTACCAATGCAGGTATTTGAATTTAATTATATTTTATGATTATACATGTATTGGTAATTTTCCGAAATCTATTTTGGATTATCCTGTTCGTTAAAATCATAAATAATTATTGCATGAATAATTATTTCCTGAGAAATTACTATTCAGTCCATGTTAAACTTTGAAAGAAGTAGCACTGAAGAGTGTGTCCTCCATTACTCGAATTGCGACCCTCCAACCATTTCGCATTGACGAAGTCGGGTGTAGACACTTTGCGCTGTTCTGAATCATCTCATGGCCAATTCGTCTCATCTCCAAGCCAATTATGTCTTTCAATTCTTCTAAGGTATCTGGTCTGTTAAAATACATCCTTGACTTTAGTAACCCCAAAAAAAAGTGTAAGGGGGTTAAATCCGGTGAACGCGGAGGCCACTTAATCGGACCTCGACGACTTATCCACCTTCCAGTAAAAGTTTCATCTAAAAACTGACGCACTGTTATCCCAAAATGAGGTGCGGCCCCGTGTTGCTGAAACCAGACGTTTCCAGCAGGAATATCTTCATCTCCATTGTTCAGAAATATAACTGCTAAGGCCGGCCCTAACTCAATTCGCAAAAACTGTAAATATCTTGCGGCCGTAAGAGTTTCTTCAAAAAAAAAGTCCCAATAAACGATCACCAATCATACCTGCCCACACATTTACTTTACCTCGTCGCTGTGTATAGGCTTCTCGAGTCCAATGAGGATGTTCGCATGACCAATACCTACAGTTATGCCGATGTACAGTCCCCTTTAATGAAAATGTAGCTTCATCAGAAAAAACAATGTTCTTTAAAAATTTTGGGTTTTCAACGCACAAGGTCATCGACTGTTCACAAAACTGTAAGTGCCGATCTGGATCGTCCTCATTCAATTCGTGGATTAATTGTACTTTGTATGGATGGTATTTTCCTTTTTTCAATAGATGTACAACAGAAGTTTGACCCACGTTATGATTTAAAGCCAGTTGCCTTGTCGAAAAATGGTGGTTTTCCTCACTTTCTAGAAGAATATTTAATTTGGTTTCGTTGTTTGTACTAGGGCGACCAGATGGAGGTCAGCTACACTGCCAGATTCATCATATCCAGTAACCAATCTACTTACAGTGGATCTAGAAATTTGCTTTTCAGGATACTTGGCATTGAAAACATCACATGCTTCCTCATGAACTCTCAGTCTATCACCATATCCAACCATCATCAAAAGTTCTGCGCGTTCTCTTTCTCCTAAACGTGGCATTGCATTCACTAGTTTTACACTGTCTCAGATAGATAGATAGATAGATAGATTCTTTATTAATTCCAAAGCCAATTACAGAAACTGGATAGAATAAGTCAAAAATTGTAAATTACACAAACATACAAAGTAATGTATAACAAATATAAACGGCACAGTATAAACCAGTTGGTCGAAATAAATAAATGTTAATATGATATTACAATGTATATGATGTATACAACTAAACGAGTTAAAATTAGAAGAGAAGAAGTGTCACACAGAAGTGTCACAAAACGGAGGTTCCACACGTGCCAGGAATAAAAAAGTTATCGATACTTTACGCAAAAAGGCCTGTATCTCTCTGTTGTTAAGGTGATTGTTTTTTTTATTATTCTCTTTGTTTTGTTTCTGTCAAATGTTTTCATGCTAGTTAAAACAAAAATGTAGGCAACAAGGTTTATCAGTCCATAAGAAAGTGGAACATTACTCGTGAATTTGCGAAAGGTAAGTTATTTTTACATAATGTCATTTTTGAGAAAGAATGGCTCAGGTAATATCATTTTTCTTATATCACCAGAAAGTTAAAGGAATATACCACCGAAAACATTGAACAAAAATGTCTGTTTCCATTAAAAAAAATTTAGTAGCATTTGAAATAATATTTTTGCTAGTAATATATTTATTTCTTCAGATTCTAATAAAAATTCTATTTAGCTAGCTTGGTTATGATTGTGAAACGTTCAATAAGTTTAGAGTTTGAATATTCTAGTTCTAGTATAATATCAAGTCGTATATCTGGTTGCAGTGCGAAACCAATACATCACGTTAGACTCTGCTACAACCAGTAATACTCTTGACGTTAATTTCAACCGATAAGAGATAGTGTGCAATATATTGCATGGAATGAGATAATGAAATAAGAATATGGATTTGTGATTAGGTGTATCAGACGCATGAATCTCCAATATTTGACGTTAATTCAATAGCAGCAACTCCGGTGAAATCAGAAATATCTCCAATTTTTATGAGTTTAGTCTAGTGTGCACTGGACATGCAAAAACTACAAGAGACTATGAACGAGCAATGATATCCTATTATTAATAAATAAATATAATTAATATAATTCTAAAAGTAATTTGTAACATTGGAAACGTTTAATGAATTGATAGTGTAACGCTAGATGTTAGGAAAATATTTAGAATCTAATAGGGGAACCGTAGAAACTGTATGCAGTATGCTGTATGAGTTCTGTTTATAGGTGATATATACTTTTAAAATGTAACAAATGTTCGGTTGCGACCGCTAGCGTAGGGGTAGTCCGATGGGAGTATTTTTGGTATCGTTGTGTAGGATGGACCTTTCTACGCATACACGTAGTTTCCACGATTATGTGGGTGGTAACGGGGGAGGAAAATGTTGGACCCACAATTTTTTCTTCGCGGATGTAAATCGATGGCAATCTGAAATCACTATAACTTTATTTTCGTGCATACAGTGCCTATACTACTATATATTTATTATATATGTTAATAATAATAATAATAATAATAATAATAATAATAATAGCTTTATTGCCCAACAGTACAACCATTTACAGAGCAATACAATCAAGTTCACATAAGGTAACTTATAACTTAACTTAACTTAGAATTTAGAGCAGATACACTATTTTGTATATGTATAAAATAATATCGTAGATAAACATTATATAGATAAAGATTGGAGCTTAACTTAGAACCTAGAGCATAGATATACTATTTTGTAAATGTATAAAACAAGATGGCAGATAACATTAGATAGATAGAGATTGGATGGTTTAATATGTTATTGACAGAAGTGACGGACCTCAACTTATTATAATTATTAGTTATTGCACCATTACTTATTAAAACTATTTTAATTATTTAGACCAGAAAAAAAATTGACAGCTTCTTGTGTCAACTCCTTTAAGGTACAGGTGTTAATATCACATACATTACAAATTTGATTAAAATTGTCACGCATTACATTGACTGGGGATCTTAGTAATATATTTGTTCGAGCTCTATTGTTACGAAAAAGAGTAGTTTGCCTAGATTGAAGTCTAGGTGTATAAAAGTTAATTTGAGCCAGCAAATCAGAACAGTCTATTTGTTGGTGTAACAGCTTATACAAAAAACTCAATGAAGCACATTTCCTTCTGATTTCTAGACTGCTGATACTGAATCTTTCTGTTAAGTCGTTGTAATTTATGCCTCTTGCAGGATATTCACTATCAACCTTAAACGCCAAATACTTTAAAAATCTCTTTTGAACACGTTCTACTGCCTCTACATGATAGTTATAGAAAGGATACCAGATTAGAGATCCATACTCTAGTTTTGAACGGATATATGAACAATACAAGATTTTTAAGGCATTGACATCCGTGAAACTCCGACAATTTCTTACAATGAAACCAAAGAACTTCATGGCATCAGATATTTTCTGCATCACGTGATCATTGAAAGTAAATTGAGAGTCAAAAGTTATACCCAGATCCCTGAAAGAAGTGCAGCGGGTTAGTTCAGTCGCATCGATGTGATAAGCATACTCGTGTACCAGCTGTTTCCTTGTGTAACTTACGATTTTACATTTGACCGGATTATGTTAAATAATAAGCTGTAAATTCTAATGTGAATTAATAATCACATACCTGTAAAAGCTTAAATTTGCATTTGGCTCGACTTCGACAACCAAATACCATACAATATGACGATTTTTATTATAAACTGATAACAAAATAATTAACAGTGTTTAAATCTAAATATACTCTATGTAATATAATATGATCAATCCTATAAGTTACACAGCCACACAAAAAAATTCTTTCTGACCTGGGGGTCTGACCGTGTTCTCTATACGTTTTTTGGGCCGCTGAATTCGAATTCGAGGTCTACTTGACCCAATCACAGCAGGATTTTGCCATAACCTCAAAAAACCCATAATTTAAGCGATTTCGACATCTCTTCACGTAAATAGCTGTATCTTTTTCTAGACAAAGATAACCTCTCTTTTTTGTACTAGATCGATTGCAAGTTAAATTTCCAATCCGATGATGTAGGGCACGATATTCGTTCGGAGCTATTTTAGTGAGATATCAGCCACCAAATTCGCTGGAAGGTGAAAATAATTTTTTTTCACCACTTCCCAAGGCTTTATCTCGAAAACAAAACAAGATAAAGAGCTGTGGTTTGCGCCATTCGATTTTTCGCCCTTGAAGCTGGGCCGTGTCGCTCGAGAGGCGAAATATACAGACCTCTCAATTTGGTGTCCAACCAATTGCAACCAATTGAGTATAATAAAGAGAGGGTTATTGGAACACCCAGCGACCGGAGTAAGAAGGTCACCCATTTATTCTATATGGATGACCTAAAACTGTATGCCTCCGGAGAGGGCGAACTCCAAAACTCTCTTAGGGTGGTCCAAGAGTACACGCGGGCTATTGGCATGGAATTTGAGTTGGACAAATATGCAGTCGTCCACCTCAAGAGAGGACTTGCGGGCTATTCCCTGAAGATGCGCAGCTGGCAGACGGAAGCATCCTAAGACATCTGGATGCCGGAGAGACCTACACGTACTTGGGTGTGCAACAACATCACATCCAGGACGTAAAACAAATTAAGGACACTCTCCGCGGCAAGTACAGACACCGACTCCGAAAGATTTGGTCTTCCGAACTTTCGGGAAAGAACCAGGTGTCTGCGACTAATACACTTGCCGTTCCGATTCTGCTCTACTCCTTTGGAGTAGTCAAGTGGACAGTAGATGAGCTGGGTCAATTGGATAGGGATACCCGCAAGATGATGCATATTCACAGAAGCATTCATCCTAGATCGTCCGTTTCTCGAGTGTACCTCCCACGTCAACGGGGGGGCAGATGACTCTTGAGCCTGGAGTGCATGCATCGCAGAGTAGCGCTGAGTATGGCATGTAACATCTTGAGGAGCTCAGATCCACTCCTGCGGTTAGTGAGAGATCATGAAACCGTAGGAGTGGGCGGATTTTTATTTAAGGCAGCACGCAGGGCCGCAGATGATCTCGGTCTCGTTTTCGACTTCAGGCGAAGAGGCAGGCGAGGTGCTGATGCACAGTCAGTAACTGAGCTTCCGCCAAATCGCCTGACAACCCAAATTAAAGCTGCCGAGCAGTGAAATCTGTTCAGACAGCACGTCGATAGACCCATGCATGGAGTGTTCTACAACAACATAGAGACACTGAGTTTATTGACAAAGCTGACCTTCTCATTCCTGAGGTCAGCAGGGCTAAAGTCGGAGACCGAGGGATTCATTGTGGCCTGCCAAAATGGTGTTATTAACACCTTGGTCTACCGTCAGGCGCCGGAGTCGCTCGTGCATTTACTATCTGCATGTCCGATTTACGCGACTTCGGCCTACATCCACAGACATAACGCGGCTTTACGAGTGCTGTATTACCATCTTCGGCACTCGTACGAGGTAGACCGAACACCAGTGCTGCCTTATGTTCCCGGAGAGATCGAGTCCGTTGACGAGAACGAGAAGTGCCGAATTTATTGGAACTACTCGTTCCCGACCGTCAAGCTGATTCAAGCCAACAAGCCTGACATAATCCTCCTCGACCACCAGACCAAGGTGAGTTCTCGGCACCTGCCGAGACAAACATCACCTTGAAAGGGAGGAGAAACGGACCAAATACCGAGATCTCCGGTATGAGCTCCGAGCGCTATACCCAGACTACTCGGTCAAGATGGTCGTCCTGATAATCGGCGGTCTCGGTGGGATGAGGCCTACGCTGCTCTCAGCATTGAAGACCATACCGGCCTGCCAAAAATCAGCCTAATGGTTGGCAGGCCAATTGCAGAAGGCAGTCGTCTTAGGGTCCCTGCGTCTACTTAGGGCACACGATTCTGGAATCTACAACCGCTAACCCTGCGGGATGTGGGGAGTGGTTGCAGATAATTCGCTGGCGCTTCCCCTGTGAGAATATCGGAGACACGGGAGAACTATCCAGCATCGCTAACGCGAAAAAAAAATTATAATAAAAATACTTTATTTCCACATTTAAAATTTAAATATACAACAAAATATAGAGTACGTCAGTCTTTATACTAGAGTGTAAATATAAACATAAACACAGACATTAGACCTGTAATAAATATTACAATAGTCAACAAGCAAAATTAAAGACACTTAAGAAAAAAAAAATAAAACATAAATTACTTACATACAAAACGTGTAGACAGTAAAAAGATTTAAATATATCTGTATTAAACAAAAAACTCATCCGGGGTATAGCACACTTTATTTACTAATAAATGTTTGAGTTTTGCCCTAAAAATCTTAATATTTGAAGATGATCTAACTTCATCGGTTAAAAAATTGAAACATTTACAGCCATTATATATAAAACTTTTTTGGTACACTGCTGTTCGAAAAGAAGTATGCATTTGCTCTTTATGTCGCGTTTCATACCCGTGTCTTGTTTGATTATTTAAGTACATAATCTGGTTTTTGAAAACGTACGTACAGATCTCCAATATACAGTGTGTCCCAGGATAGATGTAGTAAGAGGTGTAATGGATCAAAAATTTGGGAATTTTGGAATATTATTTGGGGATTGAGTCCTGCTTGTTGTAAAACTAAAGTGTACCAAAAATGACTTGACTTGGTGCTCTACAGGGTGTTTTATAAGCAAAGTTGTAAAAATCACCACTAATAAAGTACCTTCATTTTTCAAAATATGAAAAAATTCCACTAAGAAAAGTTATTTAGAATGCAATTTTATACCTCTGTACCAAATTTCAGGAATACAAAATTATTTTTTTGAAACTTCCCATTCCCGTTCGACTTTCAATTCGGTCTATTACAATTTTTCATCGGCCTGCGTCAAACTTTGTAGAAATGATCCTTAATCACAATATAACAATACTAGATCGACATTTGTCGAAATTTGAAACTCCCTCGATACTTTTTTCCTGAGAAACACAGAAAACGTGGAATTTTTCGGCTATTTGTTTACATTAATATAAGTGTAAACACTGAATGTTTTTCTGCATTTCCTGCAATCATGTAGCAGCGCTAGAGTCTAGGTAATCGTTTGAGCCCAAAATCGATCGTTTTTGTTCACATCCGACCGAGTAATGGCAATTCATGTAAACAAAAACGATTGATTTTCATTGATTTCGAGAGCGATTTTTTTTTAAATTTTTATTTTTTATCTCGAAACCAAATAATTGGCTAAACGCTCATATTTTTTATTTCTTGTTTTGAAAAATATTTTTTCCGAAATATTTTTTCACTTCAATCATCATGATTTAACTAGTGCGTTTAATTACTTCCACATCTACATAGTGGAGTGGAAGTATAGTAGTCGTAAAAAAATGTTCGAAAATTTTTCTTATTAAAATAGGTTTAGAATTTCATGAAACGTCGAGATTTTGAATATGATCTAAAAAAAATATATATCTGTCGTCTGCAACTTTATTTTACTGATATTATAAATAGCTTCGCCAATAAGAAATCCAGAAAACGTACATAATAGTTATTCATGTGGTAAAAATGACGTTTCATTTACAAAATATTTGTTTTTATTGTTTTGTCTCCACAAAATAAAATATCATTTTTAACATTTATCATTCATCATCATAAATAACTATTATACCTACTTATTTAACTTTTTTAAATGAACGTTTTTTTTTTTCGTTTGTTTGTGTTGATTGTGTATTGTTTTTTATATCATATTATTTTATATTATAAACAAAAATTTTAATAACATTTTAAAAGTTTTTTTAGTAGGAGTGGGGGGAGCGCTATAATATAGTTGCCTATGGGCGAAAAGTCAGAATTCAGCACTGGGAGTAAGCAGTGAAGTAACTGATCTCTTGTATTTATTGGAACACTGTAGTCTTAGTTTTGAGATATCCCCATAGAAAATAATCAACGGAGTTTAAATCTGGTGATCTAGCTGGCCAAGGATGAGGTCCCCCACATCCAATCCATCTGTTTGGATACTTATTATCCAAATGCCTTCTAACCTCAATACCAAAATGAAGAGAAGCTCTGTCATGCTGGAAGCATTGTCCTCTTACATTAATACCTTGCATTAAACCATGTAAAATAGTTTGTGAGAAATCTAAATAAACCTCTTGCCGGAAGAATATGTGGGCCAATCATGTTGTTGTTAATCTTACCACACCAACCATTTACCGAGAACTTATGTTGAGAATGGGCTTCTCTTATAGCATGAGGATTGTTTTCGTGCCAGTTATGCGAATTTCTTGAATTAAACACGCCACCCCGTGTAAACTGGGCCTCGTCTGCGAGTAAAGTTCGATATGCAGTCGGTCTGTGATCAATAATCCACTGGCAAAATTCTAACCTATTTACATTGTCACCCTGTTGAAGCCTTTGCACTTGTTGAATATGACACGGATGTAATCTAGAGTCCTCCAAACCCGCACATGAGGTACTCCTAATGGGGCACTTATTCGTCGAGTACTTACTTCAGAGTGTTCTTGAACAATATTAATGATATTTTCTTGATCCTCAACGTTTTGAAAAATATTTCGTTCTGCTTTTGATGATGGAAAACTGCCGTGCTCCCTTGCATAGCGATACACAGTTGAGAATGTCTCATGATTTGATGTTCTTCTGTTAGAAAAACGAATATTGTATTCCTCTGCGACTTGTCTACCATTACCACCACAAAATCAATAAAGTAAAATAATATCTGCATATTTCTCATTTGTAAACATATAAGGCATAATTATTTACAGGCTAAGTTAACGAAGTACACTAGTTCTACTGTTTATGACAACAAACAAGAAATGTCAAACTATCTAGGCCTACTAATAATTATGTAATAATAAAAAGAAAACTGTTTAATGACTCCTATTACAAAAAGTACACTTTCTTTGAAATAAAAAAAAAACCTTGGTTTTAAATTTTTTGTCAATATTGAACATTACTGACCGAGTTTAAATTGACCATTTTTAACTATTTGGAGAATTATTGTAAGCAAATAAAGCTGTTTTTCTTCAAATTCCCATTTTTGCCAAATTTAATAGCTTGTAAAAAAATCGGTAAAGTTATTTACACAGAACTTCCCTCGTTATTTGTGCATGACAGTCACTCAAAAAATTATTAATTACGAAATGACATTGGGAATAATAATCGGAATATAATTATTGGTATTATTACAAAGAAAACCTGATAACTTTTGGTCAAAAAAATATACAGAGTGTTCGTCCAACAGCAAAAGTTCAATATACTAGATAACAGGTGCCAAATACGGAAGGCTTGCGCAAATACCTTTATAAATGTCCACCATGACTCAATTATTTCTTGGGATGCCATTATTCAATAAAAGTATATAATAGGATAAGCCAAATATTATTGCCATCTCTCACATTCTCAATCCCACATTCACGTAATGGAGTGAAAGTATAGTGGTGATTAAAATATAGAACAAATTTTCAAAAATGTTTGCTGTCTATTCTAGTGTTAAATTTTTTTCCAAATTGGTGAAAATATGTTGCAAATTTTTTTTTCCGAAATAGGTTTAGAATGTTATGAAACGTGGAAATTTTAAATTTGAGCAAAAAAAATATTTCGTCTATTCTATAATGGTGATAAATGATAACATAAACATGTTTTCATTTTTTTTTAATTTTTCTAAAACATTTTTAAATTTGTGTTAATAAATTTGGAATGCCATGGAAACGTGGAAATTTTAAATCTGAAAAAAAATTCCATCTATTTGTGGTAAAATTTTTTCAAAAATTTTTAAATTTTTTTAAATTTTTCTTTAAATAGATTTAGAACGCTATGAAACGTGGAAATTTTAAATTTTGAGAAAAAAAAAATTCATCTATTTTGGTGGTAAAAATTTTTTCAAAAATGGTAAAAAATTTTCAAATTTTTTTTTCTTTTAAATAGGTTTAGAATGCCATGAAATGTGGAAATTTTAAATTTGAACAAAGAAAAATTTTTTTTTTAGTGGTAAAATTTTTTTCAAAAATGATTGAAAAAAATTTTCAAAAAAAATTTTTTTCCTGAAATGGGTTTAGCGCGTCATGAAACGTGGAAATTTTAAATTTGAGCAAAAAAAAAATTTGTTCACTATTTATTCCGTTTAGACGGTCCACCCTGTATATTTTTCAGTGAAAATTCTACCAGTTCTTCGCTGACAAGTAGTTTTTTAGTTAATGCACCAACAGACAGACAGACAGACAGACAGACAGACAGACAGACTGACGGAATTGAAAAACCTATATTTTCGGAATCTACGTGTTCTGAAACGTCAGAATCCGAAAAAATCTCGGAGGGTGATTTTTTCTCGAATACAATACTTCCCTTCGGTATGCGAGGGAAGTAAAAATCAACAAAGGTGCGACAAAAAATCTAGCTACAAGTTTATGTTTAGTGATGTATGGACTGTTATTATTGGCGTCGGAATGTTAAAAAAATATTACAGGGTGATCATTTTTACACGAATAGGAAAAATTAAATTAAAAAAGTCCGACACTGGAAATAAAAAAAAATTGTAGCAATCTATCAACTGTGAATAAAGTGTATACAATTTAAACAAAATCCGATCAATAGTAGAAGAAGGACGTTCCGGCAGCTTATCACCCTGTATCTCAGAAATTAAGCGCAACAGGAAAATTTCAATGGCCGTTCCTGAATACACAAGTAGCCTTCTACCGCCCCAAAAGTATGTATAGTTCCTCATGAAACCCTGTACAAGACACGGTCAGACCCCCACGTCGCGCGTCGGGAAGAATTTTTTTTGTGTGTGGCTGTGTTATATTACTTATATTTGAACTCGAAGAAAATAACTAAAGACACATAGGTAAACAATGCACATCTCGCCAAATGAAAGGAAATATTATTGTACAAAACACGTAATTGTCTATATATGTATAATGGAAACTAAACTTGCTTATGTTTATATACCGGGTGTTAGAAAAGTATGGGAACGGTGAAAAATCTCGAACAGTTTGCATCAAATCGAAAAATAAAAAAATACGTGTCAAAAAGTTTTCAAAAAACTATCTACTCATACTAAAAATGACTTCCCCACCCACCAACCAGGGGGTGGGGCGAGGGGCAACTTTAAAATTTCAAATAGAAACCCCTATTTTTTATTGCGGATTCAGATTCTACGGCAAAAAATACGTAAGTTTTATTCAGGACATTTTTTTCGATTCTTGCACGGTGTCGCTGTAATCGCAAAAAATGAAAAGAATGCATGACTATTTCAAGAGTAGCGTCTTGTACCCATAAAAAAAGTCCAATTCAAAAACTGAAAAACACGTATTTGTTATTTTTACGAAATCTATCCAATGACATTGGATTCGACTCTCCCACCCCCAACACAGTGGGTGGGGCGGGGGACAACTTTGAAATTTGTAATGAAAATCCCTATTTTTTTATAGCGGATTCGGATTCTACGACCAAAAATACGAGAATTTTATAACGGGATTTTTTTTCGATTCTCGCAAGGTGTCGCTGCAATCGCAAAAAATGTTACAACTCGTAGAAATTTCACAAAACAAATACTGTTATTAACAACACTTAAAAAAAACATTCATAAAAATCAAGATATCACAGATATTGTTTTTTAAACTGAATGTTTTTTTGTCAACACGAGTAGCTGTATTTACAAACTTATGGAGACTTGGAGGGTTGGGGGTGGGAGAGTCGAATCCAATGTCATTGGATAGATTTCATAAAAATAACAAATACGTTTTTTTCAGTTTTTGAATTGGACTTTTTTATGGGCACAAGACGCTACTCTTGAAACAGTCATGCATTCTTTTCATTTTTTGCGATTACAGTGACACCGTGCAAGAATCGAAAAAAATGTCCTGAATAAAACTTACGTATTTTTTTCCGTAGAATCCGATTCCGTAATAAAAAATAGGGGTTTCCATTTGAAATTTTCAAGTTGCCCCTCGCCCCACCCACTGGGGGTGGGTGGGGAGGTCATTTTTGGTATCAGTAGATAGTTTTTTGAAAACTTTTTGACGCGTATTTTTTTATTTTTCGATTTGATGCAAACTGTTCGAGATTCTTCACCGTTCCCATACTTTTCTAACACCCGGTATAAATAGCTGAAAGCAAACGGAAACTGCGAATTTTACGTTCATTACTTTAGAAGATTGAATTTGTGTCCTCCAATCTCGTCAGCTCTGAAATTGTGCACGAGCCCTATGCCTAACTGTCGAATGCAAAAAAAAAAAATTTGTGTGCCATATGCCATAACTTTGTTCATTATTATTAGTACCTTTTTATAATCGCTGTTATTGTTACTACTATTTCATTAATTTCTATTAGTTTTATATAAGTATCTACCTTTGTTCCCATTACGTTTTGAGGATATAAGTGGTAGAATAGTATTGGATTAATAGTTACAACTTAACATGATTTTTTATCAAAGCGAGGCGACACCAATTAACTTAGAAAAATAAAGTATTTCTATATCCATGTGATAAGATAAAAACCAGTATGTTTCAAGGGATGTGACATTTAGAAAAATAGAATGAAAGATTGATTTCCAGATGAATCCTCTTTGCACTAAAAATTATTAGATAGGCTAATTTAATTTAGAGCTTTGTTATTTTCTAGCAGACAGGTACTTAGGTTATCAGAAAAATACAAAGATCAAAAATTGATATTTTATTAGAGAGATCATTATTTTTGATAAGTTATAAATTAATTTTAGTAAAATTATGCAAAAATATGTGGTAGCTAGAGAAAACTTAAAATATTCTTGTACCAGACTGTCATGGAAAATTTTGAAAAACATAAAAATTTATATATACCTTATTTAAATCAATATTTATTTATATTCCAAAAACATTTCGGACATAAGGTCAATATTAACTTTGTAAATAAGAGATTAAATAAAATCAATGTGAAATTTTCCATAAACTGAAAGCTTTGTAGAACTGTATTAATGATTAATAATAAATAGGTATTTTAGTCTATTTTATCATAGCGCTCAAAAACGACCGCTCGTGTCGATGTCTTGCCAAGTTTTAAAACGCTTTATTTTATGAAAATATAAACCTACTGGATCAACAAATGCCATGTTGGCATTTCCGAAAATGGGTTTTTCTCCAGTAATCCACAATTCAAGGTGGCAACTGGCTGATTTTTCAAGAAATCATATCTTCGGTAATAAGTGACCGATTTTCAATTTTAAAAAAAGTTAAATACTAACAAGAAAATACTTCTTAAGAAATAAAATACTAGAGTCAAAAATATTTAATACCTAATAGGATATTCCCAAAAAACTAAAATATTTATTTTTTCATTTTATTTAACACTTTATATTTTGAAAACGGCAGGCCATATGGAAAAAAATGTCAAACCAAAGATGTGTAGAATTTTCTGCTGAATCCAACGATATGCAAATTTCTAGGTATTGTTTGCAAAATAACCATATAAAATAACCAATATAAAAGTGCAAAAATGTGTCCGCGCACCATTGTGTCGAACCATGTCAATTAGTATATGCATATACGTTTTTTATTGTGACGCGTGCTACGACCTGTTATTATTATATTTTTCACAAATACAAAACGAAGACTATATTGTATTTGAACGGCACATTTCTAAAACCGGTAATATCGCTTGGAGAGAAAAATTTTTCATATCACTATGTTAGTGATCGAATTCTGAACAACTTTCAAAATGTCTGTCCTCTATCTGTCTGTTTGCCCGTCTGTCTATCTGCCCATCTGTTTGTCTGTCCGTCCGTCTGTCCGTCCGTCACGTGTCATATAAGCACGATAACTTAAGAACGAAGTGTCCGATTGTGTTGAAATTTGGACAGCAAGTTAGTGTTAGCTAGAGGAAAAACCCTATTTGAACAAAATTGTTGAATAAATAAAAACGTTATTTATTATTTAAATTTAAAAAATATTTGTTCATATTTTGTGATTTAAAAATGCAAAGTCCAAAACAAAACAAGACGAGGAAATTTTAGAAATTAGAGAAGAAAGAAGTTTACTTCAGCGTTTAGTTTTAGTATCTAGGATATCAAGATATAGACCTAAAGAAATCAGTTGGTGAATACGAATTTGGATCAGTACCTCGCTCTTTATTTACTGCCGATGGCAGTTTATTGTTTCCAACTGATAAATTTAAACTCATGCAAAAACTAGAAGACACTTCTAAAAATTGCGAAACTCAAGTCACGCTAGAAGCCTCATTAGTCAAACCTAGAACAGTTATTTTAGTTGATGGAATGGCATTGGTTCAATGTATCACAAAATCTCCAAGTATGAGAACAGGTCAAGATTTTGCAAATATTTTTCTTTCCATGCTTTCTGAAATTGCTTCACCTTATGATGAACTACATTTAATATTTGATACATACAAGGAAAACTCGCTAAAAAGCTGCACAAGGTCGAAAAGAAGTCAGAAATACTCTGGGGCATCTTATCATGTCTCAGATGGATCGTTAAAAAAAAATATTACACTGAGATATTTTTTATCTAACATAAAGACCAAAAAGGAGCTCACTGAATACCTCGCCAAGAAAGTTTGGGATTGGAAAAGATTTAAAAATGTTGTAATTTCACATAATAACAAAACAATTTCAAATATCCCTTTGTTAAATATAAAAGACAACAATCACGAAGAAGCGGATACTATTCTAGTACTTCACGGTGTTCATTTAATTCAACAATATGGAAAAGACATAGAAATTACTCTTCACAGTCCTGATACAGATGTATTTGTACTTCCGATTAGTTTTTATGAGCAATTACCGAAGAAAGTCATAATGGTAACCAGTCGAGGAAAAACTAAAGAAGAAATAAATATAGGAAAAGTCGTCAAATCGTTAAGTGTCGGACACAGACAATCATTAATTGGTTTCCATGCTTTAACTGGGACTGTTATAACCGGCAAATTCTCAAGAATTAGCAAAGAATTTTGCACCAAAGTATTTTTAGAACTGCAGGAATCATCAGCAATACTGAAATCGCTTGAATTGTTGGGAACGGTGAAAACGACTATCACAGAACTTGAAGACAATCTCCACGAATTTGTATGTTTGCTCTATACAAATAAATTAATAAAAAAAGTTAACTGACTTGCGTTGGTATCTGTTTTCCACCAGAAATCAAGAAGGAGAAAACCTACCACCCACAGTTGATGCTATGAAGCAACATACCTATTTTAAGGTAACGTACATGACATATAAATATAAAAAAAAATCATTATTACTTTATTTTAGGGCCCATTATATTGCAACAATATGGAGAAGTGCGAATAAAAATATTCAAAATTTGCCAGATGCCAGTCTCTGTGGATGGAGAAAAATTGATGAATCTTTAGAATCAGTCCCCATGCTTAACCCACCCGCCCCAAGAGCTATAATTAACCTGGTGAAATGTAGCTGCAAGAAGGGATGCGGAACTAATGTATGTTCCTGCAAAAAAAACTGGATAGTTTGCACTGAAGCCTGTCAGTGTTCTGTAGGAAACCTCTTTTGTGCAAATACACCCGATTTGGTAACTCCATCGATCATGGAAGAATATGAAGGTAAATTGTGGTATTTTTACTTTAAACATATTACGAATAACCAAAAATAATTTTTAGAAGTTGACGACTTGGAGATCACTTAAGAAGTATTTTAAGTCGAAAAAGACAAATTGAGGCAATTTAAGTTAAGTTTAAATGTTTTAAATGTTTTCTTAACCGCTTCTCAAGTCACCGAGGTAACTCCTTGAAAATCCAGAATGATTTTGTGTAAGGTAAAGAGAAACGAGGCCCTACAGTTTATAGTGGAGTCCGAACCACATCTTGGGGATAATTTTATAATTATAGTTTACATTATATAAGTTTATGTTTACCACAGAATATAAGATTTGTTTCCTATTATTATAAATATTTAATTTGTTCTATTTGATTATTTGTATTGCCTAAGTCAAATAATATAACTTATGATGTTAATAATAAAGACAGGTTTATTTAATCCGCTATTTTGAAAAAGTTGAAATTCTTTGCTACTAAAAAATTAAAAACATTTCTGATATGGCCTGAATGCAAATTTTTACCCAGAGAAGCTATATTATCATATAAATATGGCATTAATTAACTGTACCCGATCAAAGTCACCTTGTGCACTGCAAGATTCTTCCACAATATCGGTAGCGCACCATGATTTTTAAATTTTAGTGTTATTGTTTAACCAATACTCAAAAAACTATATATCACTGGATTCAGCATTAAATTCTGAACATTTTTTATTTCAACTTTTTTTTCATATAACTTGTTTTTCAAGTAAAAAATATTTTAAAAAATTTTAAAACCAAATTTCTTTTTTGACAAATTTTCAGTTAGGTATTTAATATTTTTAGATCTTGTATTTTTTATAGTAACGTATATACTTTTCGAAGTAAGTATTTCCTTTTTTTGAAATAAAATATCAGATAATTATTACTGGAGATACGATTTTCTTTTAAATCGCCGTATCCGCCATCTTGTTTTGTATATTAATAGAGAATGATCCATTTTCAGAAATGCCAACATGCCATTCGGTGATCCTGTAGACCTAAGTAATCATAAAATAAAGAGTTTTCAAACTTGGCTCGACATCGACACGAGCAGACCCTATGATGATATACTGTTTATGTACCAAGACTTGTAAATGTATTTTACAGGTCGTGAACATAGTTTGCAAAGCGAGATCCGTAAGGCAGAGCTGCATATGACTATTTTCGTACTACTAGCAATATTACAATTTTTATGAATATTCATTCAAAATTATAAAATATTTCAAGATTTAACGAACTCCTTTATTAGCTGGCTTAGATTCTATGGTTATTATCAACAAGAAAAATTGAAAGAACGATATAATTTTTATATTTAAAGTACAAAGACTAATGCGGCTCATAAAAACTCAACGGTATGACCGAAACGGTTCTTCTGGTTTATCTTTTTAAACGATCTGAGTGCTTAAAGAGTCCTGGTGTGAATACTACTATGCTTAAAACTAGGGATGCACCGACTAGTGGCCGACTAGTCGGAAAAGCCGACTATTCGGCCAATTTTGTAGTCGGCGACTAGTCGGTAACTATTAGGCGACTAGTCGGCGAAAAAAATAAAACATACCTTGCTGAATTAAGAGGGCGTTTTTAATAATATTTTAATAAAGTAAAGCAACGCATGTGTAAAATGTTGGAACAAAATTTAAACAAAAAACACTGTATTTCACTACATAGTACATACTACATGATACAAAATAAACAGTAAGCTTAATATTGTTCGAGGGATCAGATACAGTATAGAAAATATTAAAATTAAATAAAAAAATACATTGTTCTAGTATACATTACTCTATATTAGTAAGTATGTATGTGATGTATTACAATACATCACATACCACAATTTTATATGATTGTTCATATTTGAGGTATTAGCTGATTTTCCGCGGCCACCGCGAGAAATTAACGATTGGCATTGATTAAACTTCACTTTATTGCTATTGTCTCCTTTAGTTTCATCAAAGAATAACCAAACACGTGGCGTTTTTTTTACGTGTTTTCGACATATCTATATCTAATAGTTCTGCAGCTAAAATTAAATCCAATACACACAAAAACTAACCTTAAAACAACCGGCAAAGCAAACAATGTTCTAAGTGAAGTGAAGTAAACAACAAAGCAGAAAATACGTGTTCGTGACTGTTGATAGTCAGGCGCGCGAAGAAATTGGCCGCGTATTTTGCTGGCATTTAAAAATAGTCGGCTGGGTCGACTAGTCGGCTTTATGAAAAGCCGATTAGTCGGCTGCTGACTAGTCGGCAAAAACCCTAGTCGGTACATCTCTACTTAAAACGATGTTTTCGGTAAAAGAGACAGATGGGAAATCAGGATATGGAAGTAGTGATTCCTTAGTTCTTAGGTAATGGTTTTTATATTATCAGCTATTAAGCATTCTTTGCTCGGGTTGGGGAGTCTGAATGTTTAGGTAGTGATTATTTATGTATAGTTGACTATACATATTTAATGCACATAAAAAAGCCATAAGAACCGACCACCAATCTCTGTCTCGTTAGCAGAAGTGATATCGCACAGAGCCGTACTTAAAATTTTTGTTCACAATAATAGTAGAAATTTTGAAGTATTGTCTTTGGGAAATAAATAGTTATTTGGCACAAAGAAAAATTAAAGCTTTTTGCTGTGTCTTGCTTGTGTCAAAATGGGAATAACATCTTACATATTTGTGGAGCATTGACGAATTCCATATTCCATTATACACTGACAATATTAAGTTTGACTCTGTCGTGGGTAGGGTTTACATACATGTTGCTTACTTCTTATCTATCTGGTCGGTATAAAAAGTGTCGGCGTCTTTGATGGTGCGATAAAGTTCAAAGATCCCGACATGTTTTATACCGACAATAATTCTTCAGTAAACTATAGACCATTACATCCTAAAATATTTTCGGTAAGGAGTCGGGTAACTACATCAAAATAGTTTGAAGTTATAATTGAAACAGGTGTGTTTCCGTTAACGTCTATTTTAATCATGCCAGAACATACTTTACATGAGGACAATATTGTTCCATATATTAAGTAATACATTATATTTATGATTTAACATTTCTTATTCTGAAAGATAATGAAATTTCGCACGAAAATTATCTCTTTCAGTTTTTATGTATAACGAACGGTTTAGGCAAAAATTTGCTTCGAAGTTTCCGCGCAAGGGAAGTTTTATTTTCTATTCCGTGAACACTAAGTTCATTATGTTATTAAAATTCGGTTTCAGTTTTTGTTAAAACGAATAAGGTTTAAAGTTAAAACTTTGCCTGATATCTTTTTTTGGAAAATTAGGTACATTTTTCTTGATAATGACGGACGCCACAGGTAGATTTTAAAATATTTTACCGTACTACAATCTCCTGATGGATAAGTACCTTCCATCCAAATTTTATAAAAATCACATTGTAAATAAGGGTGCTGCGATATAGGAGTCATCGAAAGTGGGACATACTGTATAATATTGTACTGTACTGTATAATAGTTAACATATGTATGTATTTTATTTTATATATCGATCAGCTAACAAAGACTATACATAGAACAAGCACGTATTCTTTGCATGAACTATATGAAATGGAGCATATTATGGCACAATTTTGCCTAGACCGTTCGTTGTACATAAAAAATGGAGATCATTTTTGTGCGTATTTTCATTATCTTTCATTTTCATAATAACCTCAATTGGTTCCCGAGCCATGAAAAGTGCGATATTCGCAAAAAACTGTTTTTGTGAACTTTGACTTTGAATATTTTTTTATGTCATAGTGATCTCGTTCTCAATTTTTAATATTTTCTTTAAAACACCAGGTTAAATCAATTTAAAATAAAAAAATTAAGGATATATTTTGTTAGATCAGAAAAGTCTAATTTCACTGGGTAATTAGTATAAAATATTTGCTGGCATGGATCAGCTAAGAAATGAGTGGAAACACGCCTCTTAATTAAGATTTCTAGCTGTTGTGATATAGTTACACGAATCACCTCTGATTAGAACGTCATTTTATGTACACTAAACAAACGGAGACAACTATAACTGCTTACGCTATATATTTTGGATATCCCCTGAAAAATGACTAGCTAAATATGTAACCATTTCACATTCTTTGAATTTTGGTTCAAGATGTCGAATATTTTATACCTTTCTAATCACATAGTTTTCCCTATAAATGACTTTATTCTCAACATAATTACCATTAAATAGGTCTTGTCCTATTTTTAATTGACTATACTCATTCCAGTACTGTTTTAAAACTAGAGCCTCAAATTCAAATTCAAATCTGTCCATTATTACTGAGTACCAGATTTCTGATTTTCCCCTTAACATATCGTATGTTTGCTTTTCAGTTTGAATCTACGTGTTGTGTTTCAATATGTTGTCTTAATCGTGAAATGAATATTTTAGGGTATATGCCGTTATCTTCGTAAAAATAAAAAGATGTCTTGTTGCACGTGTAAGAAGGTGTGGGTAATTGTGTACGTGTGGTATCCTTCAATAACTTCGTGTTCTGTTCCATCTTGCTGTTCCAACATAGTTACTGGTTCTTCTCTTATTTCCTTTGCTGCCTCATTCACCTTAATACCTATTTCTTCGTTGATTGACTCTCCCATTTACTCTCTAAATTTTCAATCTTATTTCTTACTTCTATATATTGCTTTCTTCCATTTTCTGTATATTATCATCTATTTGTTCACCCATGTTTTTTTCTTTCTATTTATGTTGCCAATGTTTTCTTCAAGTCGCTGGTTATTTTGACCCATTTGTACATTCATTCCACCAATGCTAATGTTCATTCCAGTGATCATTTCCATCAATTTCTGGAACAAGTTTGTGTCAGCTTGTGTGTTTGTGGAACTGTGGATATACCCGGTTTAGTTTCTTCTAGATTCGTGGTTGTTGTTTTACCTGACTTTAATCTCATATAAATTAGGCTTGTTTTGAATTTGACAATACCTTGCTGTCAAAACTTCTTGGAGATAGTGGAAAGATTCACGAAAAAATATATAGGTCTTAACGAATTATCATCAAACCCCTAACAGAAGTTTTGTTTCAGATCACTCTCTTTCATGTATTTATTGGGATTGAAATGCTTTTAATATAAATTTTTGACATTAGATTCAGTATCAGTTACTCCAATAAATACCTAATAACAAGAGCTCAGGAATTTTATTTCGGTGACGTGAAAATCAGGGTTGGCTCTGCCAGAGAGGAAAGATTTTTATGTAAATATGACGATATATCTTACCCTGTACTTCTTTTAGGGAATTTTGTAATATTCAAAAAGTATTGGGGGGCGTTATCTAGTTTCGACCACGGTATGTTATACTTCATCCAAAGTCAGTCTGAAACTCATAAAAAGAAACGACAAAGGAATACTTCCTAACGACGGACATGAGCGTAGGCCCACAATTTTGAATTATTGAATTTTAGAATCACTTTACACTTATTATTGAAAATAATGTTTCACTACTTTGTATTAATTTGCAGCAAATGATTTATTTATAATACATTATTTATTTACAGTATATAATGTTAGTTTAACGAACAACTCCGTAAATGATCCAATAAAAGTAAATATAAATATCATTTAACCTACGGCTATGCCACCGGCATCAATAAAATCAGACAGAGGGCCTGCAATGGTAAACAATCGACTTCTTTCGTTTGTGGTAAGCGCAAAACATATCGACCATAACGAACGATAAGTGTGATAAGTGCTCCATTGTACACGACAATTTATACCAAACTGAGGTTTTATTGCTTGTTGAATAACTAAAACGGCAAAACATTACAGTAAAGGCATGTTAAATACTATTTACTCATTTCAGTGGATTGGAAGAAATGGTCACACTAAATGGCCTCATTTCAAAATTGCATAAAGACGTGTGTCAATCAAAATGGACAACACGTCGAACACCTATTACAAATTTTTCCAAAGATTTACTTGAGGGAACCTTTTTTTTTAGTTTATTCTTCAATTTGACTCATTTTGGTGGTGGTTTTTTTTTATATCCATCTGCAGATTGCATTATTTCAACAAAAAAATTCATTACATCCAAGTGGTTGGGAGATATTCAATGCTAATAATATAGGAGTTAATGGAGCCTAGAAAAAGGTTTCAAAAAATGTACTGATATACATAGCATTCCATTTAAAAAAGGCACTTGGTCCTGTAATTTGTCTCTGCTCGCCCTGTATGTTCGAAACTAATTTCCAGTTATATACTTTTTCATCTAGTTTACTTCCAATTTTTTTTTTTTTATTCTAGCTATCGTAGAACTCCAGATATCGAGGTCCATCTTATACATGTTGAAGTCAATATTTTGTTATTGGTTTCATAATTAGGGACCAAAACGTTTCATTTCAGTTCCAAAACTACTAATTGAAATAAAAACAATTTTTATCCGAAATAAAATCACAATTCGTCTTGCATAAGTGGGCTGTCTATTTTGCTGAGATCGATAGTTAAGATGTCATGTCCAAGATTATTTTACGATATCATCAAAATTTAATTATACACTTCTAATCCCCTTTATAAAAACGTTCAACATTTTTATAACTTACTTTTTACACAGGCTTAAAAATTCAATTAAGCACAAAATTGATACAATCTAATCCTTATTTACACTTAAAATTAATAAAAAAGAGAATACCTCTAGCTGGGCGGCAAAAACAGCTAATACACGAAAACAAAAGGTTCGGTTCCAACTAAAAAAAATATGATTGTGAAGTCAATTAGTTATACCCTCGTCTCAGTGTTGATAGGTGAGTCGGTCACTATGTTTTGTACTAAATATAACTAGAATGAACATTATATTATTTGGTGATTTATTGAACTTTTTATATTATGGCATATTTCATGGAATAGTTTTTTTATAAATGATGTTAATTTTGAGCATATCTAATTTTGTTTCAGTAAATTTACATAATTTTAAAAGCTAATAATTTCTAAGAGACAGAATGATAGATAACCAATCCTTTATAAAAATGTAATCCATTAGAATGAAAAATAATTTAAAGACAAGGTATGTAAATAAATTCAGTTTGTTTAGGGCTTTTCTGGTTTCTAGTATAACCCGATGTAGGTTGTAGAAAGGCAAAGGTTTGTTTTCAGTAGATTTTAATTCTTTATTAAATAGATAGGCCTCTGCTCTCATTTTCAACTAGCCGTAAGGGGTTATGTAGATACTAGTTTACTCTGTATGGCCGTGGGGAACTACGTGGATACTAATGGTACAATGAGAATTATTGTCAAATAATAAATAGACAAATTCATTTTAGAATTTTAATTGCTAGCATAACCATAATGCAGAGTTATCGAAAGAATGCAAGGATCAGAAATTAATATTTTTAAAGGTAGTTTTTCTCTCTAGTTCTTATAGATAGTTCTTCCTGCTGTTTACAAATCCTATAAAAAAAATGTTTCATGAAAGTCAAATTCCTAAATCGCAGAATCAAAAATATTCCATTAATCCAAAATTTGAATATATTTACATTTTAATTTTCACGGGTTGGTTTTTTAAATTAATTTTACCCCGTTCGTATTCACGATATATTTTCTGTGTTTTAAAAATACATATTACTATTTGATTTAGTTAAGAAATTAAACATTTTGAATATTTAACACAGAAAATATACTGTTATGCAATACGCCCCCTTGGGACGGGAGGCTGATACGCCACTGGTAGAAGTAAGTTTCTAGAAATTTATAGAAGTAGATCGAGTTTCTACATTATTCTAGATTGCCACGGAATGTTTCTGGACTTTGTTCTAGATTGTTCTAGATACAATTTGTAGAGTATGTATAAGCCGAGTCAAGTGAGAGGTTAGAAATCCGTATTTTGAACCTACGGAAATTAAGGAAGGTTATTTCCAAAAAGGGGTGGAAACACGCAACAATAGCTTTAAGGTTATTATAAACATTCAACATATGCCTGGAACTTAAATACATCCGCCGCACGTCCAACAACTAATAATTCTTGGGATATCTGGATCAATTTGTATGCTCCATGATGTATTATTTCCAATAACCGGTAATAGTAATTGCATCCATTAAAAACGCGGGTGGAGGGCAGGAAAAATCACCTGAAACTACTTTGACTATACGTTTTCTGGGACACTGATTACAAAAATCGAGGTCCCGCAATCCTAAAAGCACCCTTTTTAGAAGGTTTTTCACGATATTTTCAATAAAAGTCAAAAAGGATCGTACGAAATCCCCTTTTTTTAATCTTATTTTGCAAAGGTGGTTGATTTGAACCAAATTATATGATTATGGCTAATCAGAGAGAGTTAAAACGATCCTTATTTAGTAATTTGGTTAAAAAAAAAACGCTCTACTTCTTGCTTCAAATTTGGTTGAATGAGCATTGCCGGGCAAAAGTAAATTACTCTCATCCCTTAAGGGGGTAAAAGTACCCCCTCCTACCCCATTTAAGGAATGAGAATATTTTGCTTAAAATAAACAAATATTTTTTACCAATTTACCAAATAGCGGTTGTTTTACCCCTTAAGGTAGAAAAAATATTTTTTACAAATTTCTTAAATTTTATTTCGGTTTAGGGGTGGTTTAGCCATCCAAGAGGGTTAGAATAAATTTTAAAACTTTCTTAATAATATTTCATTAAATATGAAAATGAAAAAAAAAATTACCTACTCGTTTTTCAAGGCCTGATTCAATTAAGGGGTAAGGGGGTATTTTTACCCCCTTAAAGGTAGAGAATAATTAATTTTTGCCCAACAGTGTCCATTCAACCAAATTTGATGCAAAAAGTAGAAATGAAATTTTTTTTAGCAATTTCATTAATTTTAACACGATATAGGGGTGGTTTTACCCCTCTTCGATTTTCCTTAATCATATAATTTGGCTATGTTTTGTATAAATTAACCACATTTGCAAATTAATATAAAAAAGGGGATTTCATAGAATCCTGCTTGATGTTTATTAAAATTATCACGAAAAACTCTCTAAAAGGGGTATTTTTTGCGATTTTAGAGATGTTTCAGATTTTAAGGTTGCGGGACTTTCGTAATCATTGATCCAAAAAACCTATAATCAAAGTACTTTCACACCGGTGTTCTTTTCTGCACCCTTTCGCGGGTTTTGAATGTACTATGTAAGCTGTTTCATGTGATAGGTCTCTATAGGTGGAAATTCAATAGACTTGAATCTGGCGACCTCGGAGGGCAGGATCTTGGGTCTCATTATCATTTAATCTCTTTTTAAAGTTTTTAGTCCAATCACGTCTGTCTATAACTTGATATAAACAGGATTGTTTTATATTCAAGTCGTCACTGTTATACAAACTATGGTAAAATTTAGGGAATTCTTGAACTTAGAGATTGAATTATTCTTGTCTAAAACAAAAATTAATTAAATAGGCTTAATAATAACTTCTAAACACTATATGGAAAATATGTTTTAATTTCCCCAAAACAAATGTAAATAATAAATTAAACAAAGACATTAAAAAACTTTCCAAAAGTTATGTTCTGTTTTATTTGGTAGATTGAAACATTTCTTTAATACTTAAAGTAAATGTGAAGTATATGTTCTATCAAGGAGTAGTTAGATATTATTCCTTAACCTTTAAACATATTTTTATTCAGCTGTTCACTTTCTTATCTTATAGTTCAGTGTCTTATATAGAATATTTTTATGCATTATGCATTAACACATTATCCATGTCATCTCTCCTATGCTCTCTCTTGAAATATTGAAATAATCGAGTTAGACTCATTCAATGACGTGAATATTAGCCAGCGCTTCCAGCGGCAACTGTGCGAGATAAGGGAATGCATTATGAAATTTCAAGCATGCGCCTACTCAATATTATTATTAAATCAATCAACAGTAACCAAGGAGAGCAAAAAGGCCAGAGGACGTACGAAACTCATTGCAGTAAATTGGACATATCTGCCTAAAAGCCTGAAATTTTATTTACGATATTACAATCCAATGGGATTTATAATTTCTACTTGAACTTCTTAGGCTAGGTTGAGTTAGTTCAGATTTATATCCTACAAGTGGTTTTATACTGTTGGATGATGTACGGTTGAAATAAAGTAAATAATTTAATTCTTTTTATTTCAGTCAACCTATTGGCTACAGCAGGAGACATCACTCTGTCATGGACCTCGCCCATATACCCTAAGCTGTATTCTAACGATTCCTCAATCAATCCCCTGGGCAGACCCATCACCGAAAACGAGGATGGGTGGCTTGGATCTCTACTCACCATTGGAGCGATGGTTGGGCCGTTCCCATCCAGTTTCATCGCGGGGAAGTTTGGACGAAAAATAGGCCTCTTGTGTATAGCTGTGCCGCATATAATTTCGTACTTAACGATGGCTTTTGCCACGGACATCAATTTGTTTTATTTCGCTCGTATTTTTGGAGGAATGGCAATGGGAGGAGGCTACACTTTGCTACCTATGTACATCGCAGAGGTATCACAAGACGTTAATAGAGGGATGATGTCTCTAACATTGAACGTGTTTTGGGCAATAGGAAACTTTTTGCCATACGCCATCGGTCCCTTTATTTCAATTATGTGGTTCAATATTATACTGGCGATTATACCCACGGCCTTCTTCATACTATTCATACTGCTAGGAACAGAAACGCCTTACTATTTGGTAGCAGCTGGCAAGAACGACAAGGCTGAGAAAGCCTTAATGAAACTACGAGCGCTTGAAACTGAAGGAGTCCAAAAGGAGCTCGCGTTTATCGAAGGACATCTCAAGGAAGACGAAGACGGGCACTTTATCGACATCCTCAAGAAGAAGGAACTGAGAAAAGCTTTCATTATATGCCTGGTTTTGATCATAGCTCAGGAATTGTCCGGTTTTGCTGCGATTACATTTTACTTGCAGCCGATTTTTGAAGCTGCTGGTACCTCCATAGAATCTGAATATTCTGCACTCATCGTCGGATTCGGGATGTTGGTATCGAGCTTCATCGCGCCATTCCTAGTGGACAGGCTAGGACGAAGGATATTAACAATTAGCTCGTGCCTGGGAATGTGCTTGGCGTTAGTGTTGCTAGGTGCCTTTTTTTACATTCAAGACTCTACACAGCTTGCTATGGATGCAATACTTTGGGTTCCCATATTCAGCCTGATGTTTTACATATTTTCGTTCAATTTCGGAATATGCTCCATCCCCTGGACCCTCTGTTCGGAGCTGTTCCCGAATAACGTGAAACAAATCGCCGCCTCGGTTGTGTCGTGCACGTGCTGGGTCACCACATTTCTAACAACAAGATTCTTTAATGACATGAATGACAGTTTTGGAAGAGCGGGTACCTTTTGGTTCTTCGCCGTAGCGTCTTTAGCCGCCGCCGTATTCAGCATAATTTACGTACCAGAGACCAAAGGCAAGAGCTTCAGCGAGATTCAGGATATGTTGAAGTTTGGCAAGTTCAAAAAGCCGTTGAACAATAGTGAAAACCCGGAAGTGTTAGGTGATATTAAAGTATGGTCAGACAAGAGCAGCATTAAGTGAAGAAACATACTAGCACGTATACTGCTATTGAAGAAATATGATTGTGTGAAACTTGCTAGTCTATATTAGAATAGTACACTTAAATTATTGGGTATAAAGTTTTTTAAGAATCAGATCAGGAATCTTGCAACGTAGATAATTTAAAATAAGTTTTATGGGTACTTGGTGTTATATAATAAATGCAGAGACCTTAATGCGAATATAAGGATTTGGTGGCAGATGGATGAAATTTGTTCTCTGACACTAGTGAAGTTCTATTGCTTTTAGTCTCCTACACTTTTCTGAACAAATAATATGGCAAATGTACGACGTAACATATTTATGCATGAGTTTGGGAGTGTGAGGTGAAGATTAGTATATGTTTAATTACTTGTAGACCGTAATTTTCTCAATTTCTTATTTGATAGGTGATAGTTGAACAAATGTTTTTTCAAGCTATCAGAAAATAGTCGCGTCATTTTTGCATGAAAAAAAAACTGAAAATGTCCAAAATTGAAACTCAGGGTCAATTGACATTTTTGCTGCAGAGTTCAGAAAGACATTTAGGAAAAACAGTATCTTTTATTTTTGACGGAAATGTTTGCTTTCGTTTTTTGTCAGATAATTGGCAAATTTTAATGGCCAATTTAATTTAATTAATTGAAAAATTTGTTATCACACACAATATGCCATAATATTAGACGAAAATGGTTACTCGGGGGGTTTTTAGGGTCACAATTTTGTGGTTCAAATGGGCCTTTCCTCCAAATCGAGCCCAATAATGCCATAAAGTCTCCTCATGTAGTCCTAAATTACGAATATGAAATAAAATCAGACGAAAATAGTTACTCGGAGGATTTTTGAGATCGCTGATTACGATTTTGTGATTCAAGTTCACTTATTACCCAAATTCGGCCCAATAATGCCCATATATCCTTTCCAATGAGACCTAAAATACCGATATCAAATAAGAACAGGCGAAATTCGGTACTCGGGGTTTTTTATAGTCATTGATAACGATTCTGTGGTTCAAAATGACATTCTGCTCTAAATTGGGCCATTGCAGAAAAATTACTATCATTATAATCGTTAACTGTTTATTCTACGAAAATGTACTTAAAGAAACTACAGGAAAATTAATAAAGATCTCAACTGTTTCGTCCGGTACTTTGGAGCTCAACAAGTAATAAGTTTAGAAATAAATCAAAACCTGTGGACTTTTGAATGAAAGTCTTCTAAAAAAAATCTTTTATAGAATTGGTTTATGCGCTTATAAAGTGAGTTCAGGATGAGAGGAATAAATTTGATCAAATCTTAGATATTCTCTTTCAGCAAAAACCGAAGAATCCGAGTGTTTTTGCTGAGGAACGTTTCGACAGTTGTTTTGTTTAATAGCTCATTAAAGCTGGTAACGGAAAGTGTAGAGAATGGTAAAGGAGGTGGAGGAAGAACATGATACTTGGGGCGTCTCCTCCATGGCAACGCACCAAAGCATCGGAAAGCTACCGTTTATCAAATAACAGTGGTCGTTCGACACCAAGTATACCAAAGTTTTAGTCATAACATTGTTTGAAATTTTGATATGATGGATGGAAAATTAATTACTGACACATCAAAAACGATAAGATATTAAACAAACATGTATACTTACAAATATTATCTGTGACACACACCTAGTGCCCGCTTAATTATTATACTTGTCGACTGAATTTCCGAAAATTCTCATATGATTTAACAAATATTGTTATATTTATAAATAGGTTAATAAATAGATACTTTATTTTCTTATACGAATGTTTTTTTCATTATTTTCAAAAAGTTTCGCAATAGTGTCGTCATTAAAGACAAATGTTTATACGAAAAATACCCAGTTTTAGATCAAATATATACACTCAATATACTCTTCGTTTTGTATTTGCGAAGAGTATTTTACTACGAGAGCCCATCGACAAAAGTGGCTTGGCGCGCCGCAGTTGCGGCGACTTGGTGGAAATGGAGGAGGGCATATGTGGCTACCGTTCCCCTCCAAGAGCAGGTAAGAAACAAAGGGTCACTGGTCACTTAAGGGTTGACAAAAATTCTGAAAAAATTCAGGTACAATTTTTAGGCAAAGACAAGCATCTTTTGTCTCTTGCTGTTTTTTTCCAAAGTGCTTCCTTCTCCTGGAAAGAAATAACAAGAAAATTCGAATTCCACTCCTTAATGAGGCGCTTTAGTAAAAAAGTTCACGTGGTAAAAATTGTTTATTTTTGTCTAAAGAATGTGCCTGAATTTTTCGGGATTTTTCTGAAGAAGAAAATTTTAGTAAAATTTTTGGCCGAAATTATTTTCCGGCTAACCTAACCTTTTTCAAAATTGTAGAGATATATAATAAACATGCTTTAAAGACAATTTTAATACCTTTAATTTCTATCTTATATATTTTTAACGTCAAACCGATTATTTTTTAGATCTTTGAGATTTAATTATTATATTTGGACTTTTTTTTTGGCATTGGATTTCTCCATTAGCCACATATATCTGGACTTATAAACGTTCGAATGCCATATTTAAGCTCCCATATTTTTAGAACAATTCTCCCTACAGAAACAAAGAAAGAAAACAAAGTATTTGTCATTTTATAGTTTTATTACTTCCCTTGCATACCGAAGGGAAGTATTGTATTCGAAAAATCACCCTCCGAGATTTTTCCGAATTTTCACGTTTCAGATCATGTAGATTACGAAAATATAGGTTTTCAATTCCGTCAGTGTCTCTGTCTGTCTGTTGGTGCATTAACTTAAAAAAACTTAACAGAGAACAGTCAAATTTGGTAGGTAGCTGACACGACTGACAGCGAAGAAATGGTTAAACTTTCACTGGAAAATATACAAGGTGAACCGTCTAAAGGGAATAAATAATGAAAAATTTGTTTTGCTCAAATATTAAATTTCCACGTTTCATGGCATTCTAAACATATTTCAGAAAAGAAAACTTTACCACCAAAATAGATGTAATTTTTTTTCTTTGTTCAAATTTAACATTTCCACGTTTCGTGGCATTGTAAAGCTATTTCAAAAAAATCTTTTTTTATTTTTAATCTTTTTGTCACTACAATAGAATATATGAAAAAAATGTTTTGCTCATAATTAAAATTTGCACGTTTCATGACATTCTTAACCTATTTCCGAAAAGAGAAATTTGGAACATTTTTTTTACCATTTTGGAAAAACTTCTTACCACTAGAATATATGGGGAAAAAATGTCTTTGCTCAAATTTAAAATTTTCACGTTTCATGGCATTCTAAACCAATTTCAATAAAAAATTTGAAGCATTTTTTTGAAAAAATACTAATAGAATATACGAAAAAATTCTTTTTGCTCAAATTTAAAATTTCCACATTTCATGTCGTTCTAAACCAATTTCGGAAAAAAAAATGGTTACCATTTTGGAAAAATTATTTACTAGAATAGATGGGAAATTTTTTTTTGCTCAAATTTAAAATTTTCACGTTTCATGGCATTCTAAACCTATTTAAAAAAAATTATTTTTGAAAGAATTTGCATCTTTTTATCACTAGGTACTATAAGACGAAAAAAATTTTTTTTGCTCAAATTTGAAATTTCCACGTTTCATGGCATTTTAAAAATACTTTAGAAAAAAAATGGACATTTCTTTACCATTTTTGAAAAATTTACCACTAGAACAGATGGGAAAAAATTTTTTTTTTTGCTCAAATTTAAAACCCACGTTTCAGGGCATTCCAAATCTATTTAAAAAAAAATGAAATTATTTTTTTTTAAAATTGTAATCTTTTACCACTAGTTAATATAGAATAGAAGGAAACATTCCTTTTTGCTCAAATTTAAAATTTCCAAGTGTCATGACAATCTAAACCTATTTCAGATGAAAAAACAACTGAAAATTTTTTTACCAACATTTTTGAAAAATTTTAAAAAAATTAAATTTTTTAACCACTACTATACTTTCACTTCACTACGTAAATGTGGAATGGAAAATGTGACAGATGGCAATAATATTTGGCATATACAACTATTACACTTTTATTGAAAAATGTACAGGGTGGTCATCCCAAAAAATATTTCAACCATGGTGGACATTTGTGGCAGCCTTCCATATTTGGCACCGGTTACTTAGTATTGAATTTTTGCTGTTGGATGAGCACTCTGCATATTTTCTTGACCAAAAGTTATCAGGTTTTCTTTGTAATAATAGTGATAACTATATTCCGATTATTATTCTCAATGTCATTTCGTAATTAATAATTTTTTAGAGTAACCGCCATGCACAAATAAAGAGGGAAGTACTGTGTAAATACCTTTATCGATTTTTTTGTGTACTGCCACTTGTTCATTGTAGGAAATACTCTTTGAGTTATTTACGACCAACCGTCTCGAACCAATTTTTCAATGGTAAAATCGCAATATTCAAGTCGTTATAACTTAAAAAATATCTATTCTCGTGAAGAATTGTGTACTAATCTTTTTTTCTAATTTAATTCTCTGTAAGATCCATTTACTCAGATCTTTATTTTTTGTTCGATCCCCTGAAAGGGTGGTAACCACCCCCAAATAAGGAATCCACATATTCCGAGGTTTTGCCGTTTTTAACTTCGCTGACTACACTAAAAAGCCTTAAGTCGACTTCAATATGGATATTTGGAAATGATATATAAACAATGACTCTAGTGAAAATAGCCATTCAACTTCGTAATAATTCACACAGAGCTAATAATTGGTGCAAATCTTCAATACACTATTACAAATGAAATATCAAAAGTCCACGCCGATTCCATGTCGGCTAAAAATTTTATTCAAGGTCAAATGTCACAAATATCAGTTTTTCGCGTATTCCTCGTAAAGATAAGTGTTATCGTATAAACAGGTCTCACAAAGTTTGTAGATCATGCAATTATCTACAAAAACTGTTTCAATACTTTTTCCAACGAATCTCATTCATGAGAGATCGCGATTTCAGAAGTTGAAAACGTCGTATTTTGATTAATATGCACACATGTCCGCACCACCTATGAGGTAGTGTACTTGTAGCATTTTTTTAACGTGGTTTCCCCATTAGGCATAATCCGCGATCGATAATGATTAAGCAAGACAGACAGTTTCCTATTGATTAAAAAAATGGTACTGTTTGTAATTATCGAAGTGGAACGGATTATTGTTGACATTTAAAAATCGTCGTATGATTAGTAATCTTCGAATTCCACTTCAACAGTCATGTCTTCTTCGCTTTCTTCTTCGTCTTCTTGTTCCTCTCCTTCCTGGATTTCTGCAAATTGTTGTAAGAAAAAAGATCACTTATGTCCTCATTGATATCATAAGTATTCTCATCTGTTGTATTTTCATTTTAGCAAGACTGGCTTTGGCAATTGGTACAGAGTGGTCTATCTAAGCGGACGTTGACGTTACGGTTGTAGTGGGAAAAACATTTTTTCCTGGCATTCCGAATCTGAGGTCAAAAAACAATAGAACGTCAAATGGTGAAAATATTCGCGAAAAATATGTTTGGTCGCAAAATCGCAATGTATTTCGTATTTTCTGATCAACCCGTATATATTTATTTAAAATCTGGTTTTGATTTTTACTTCCCTCGTATGCCGAAGGGAAGTATTGTATTCGAGAAAAAATCACCCTCCGAGATTTTTTCGGATTCTGACGTTGCAGATCACGTAGATTACGAAAATGTATGGTTTTCAATTCCGTCAGTCTGTCTGTCTGTCTGTTGGTGCATTAACTGAAAAACTACTTGACGGAGAGCAGTCAAATTTGGTAGGTAGTTGACCCTACTGTCAGCGAAGAAATGGCTGTTACACTTTAACTGGAAAATATACAGGGTGGACCGTCTAAACGGAATAAATAGTGAAAAAAATTTTTTTTTGCTCAAATTTAAAATTTCCACGTTTCATGACATGCTAAACCTATTTCTGAAAAAAAAAATTGAAAATTTTCTGTACTATTTTTGAAAAAAATTTACCACTAAAATAGATGAAATAAATTGTTTTATTTGTTCAAACGAAAAATTTCCGCGTTTCATGGCATTCTAAACCTAATTTAAAAAAAAAAATTGAAATTTTTTTACCAATATTTTTGAAAAAATTTTTTACCATTAAAATAGACGGATTTTATTTCTTTCTTCAAATTTAAAATTTCCACGTTTCATAGCGTTCTAAATCTATTTAAAAAAAAATTCGAAAATTTTTTTACTAAAATAGATGGAATTTTTTTTCTTTCTTTAGATTTAAAATTTCCACGTTTCCGTGGCATTCTAAAACTATTCAAATAAATTTAAAAATGTTTTTGAAAAATAAAAAAAAATTTGAAAACATATTTAATCTGTTTATCACTACTATACTAAATACTAAACATTTTTTCTTGCTCAAATTTAAAATTTCCACGTTCCATGACATACCAAACCTATTTCGGAAAAAAAATGAAACATTTATTTACCAATTTGGAAAAAAATTTAACACTAAAGTAGATGCAAAAATTTTGTTTGCTCAAATTTAAAATTTTCACGTTTCATGACATCCTAATCCTATTTCAGAAAAAAAAGTGAAAATTTTTTTCACCAACATTTTTGAAAAATTTCAAAAAAAAATTATATTTTTCAACCACCACTATACTTCCACTCCATTACGTGAATGAGGGATTGAAAATGTGACAGATGGCAATAACATTTGGCATATGCACCTATTATACTTTTATTGAAGAATGTACAGGGAGGTCATCCCAAGAAATAATTTAGTCATGGTGGACATTTGTAAAGGTATTTGCGCAAGCCTTCCAAATTTGGCACCTGTTATTTAGTATTGAACTTTTGCTGTTGGATGAGCACTCTGTATATTTTTTTGACCAAAAGTTATCAGGTTTTCTTTGTAATAGCAGCAATAACTATATTCCGATTTTTATTCTCAATGTCATTTCGTAATTAATAATTTTTTAGAGTGACCGTTATGCACAAATAACGAGGGAAGTTCTGTGTAAATACCTTTACCGATTTTTTTTCTGATTTCAACGATACTATATTTGATATACTTGCTACAGATAGTTCCTGAGATATCCGAGAAAACAGTATACAATGTTTTATTAACAACTAAATTAGCTCCAGAGTTAGGGACGAATAGCATATTCAGAATCGTATAATTTGTATGTATTTTAGTGTGTGCGTCACAAACGAACCTATATTCTCGTATTTTTATTGAACGTCCGATATTAGCATTTTCAATATTTGAAATCGCGATATCTTGAATGATCTACAAACTTTGTATGGCCTATATTTACAATAAAACTTACCGTTTACGAGAAATACGCGAAAAACTGATATTTGGGACCTTCAGTAAAATTTTTAACCGACATGGGATCGGTGGAGCCTTTTGATATTTCATTTGTAATAAGTGGTCGCTACCTATTTTCAACTCAGTGCGAATTATTAGAAAGAGTCAATTTTTTTGGTCTAATTTGACTGGAGCATATATTTAGCTAACCTTTTTACTTCCCTCGCATACCGAAGGGAAGTATTGTATTCGAGAAAAAATCATTTTTTCGGATTTTTACGTTTCAGATCATGTAGAGTATGAAAATATAGGTTCTTCAATTCCGTCAGTCTGTCTGTCGGTCTGTTGGCGCATTAATTAAAAAACTACTTGACGGAAGACAGTCAATTTTTCACTGGAAAATATACAGGGTGGACCGTCTAGAGGAAATAAATAGACAAAGGAAAAAATTGTTTTCGTTAAAATTTTAAATTTTCACGTATCATGGACATTCTAAACCTATCTCAAAAAAATGTTTGTTTTTTGAAAATTTTAAATAGAAAAAAATTTTTAAAATTTGGAAATTTTCAAAATTGTTTATAAAATGGATGATGGAAAAAAAACGTTTTGCTAAAATTTAAAATTTTCACGTTTCGTGACATTCTAAACATATTTAGAAAAAAATATTTTTTTTAAATAAAAAAAAAATTTAAACATTTTTTATAAAATGGGTGGTGGAAAAAGCAAATTTTTGCTCATATTTAAGATTTCCACGTTTCATGACATTCTAAACATATTTCAAGAAAGAAATTTATTTTGAAAATTTAAAAATTATATTTATTTTTTATTATTTTACCACTACAATAGAATAGATGATGAAAAACACTGTTTTCTTCAATTCTAAAATTTTCACATTTCATTATATTCTTAAACTATTTCAACCAAAAAATTTTTTGAAAATTTTTAAAAAAATTCCCGCCATTGTTATACAGTAAATGATGGGAAAAAGTTATCATTTTTTTTCTCTGTAATAATAGAGCTAACTACATGGCGATTATGATTTTCATATGTCATCTTTTAATTAATAATTTTTTAGAGTAACCGTCTTGTATGAATAAAGAGGGAAGTTCTGTGTAAATACCTTTACCGATTTTTTTTTGAAGGCAGTAATTACTTATACAAAAATGTTGTAAATTTTAGTCATCTCGCCATTAAATGAGACCAAAAAAGTTTATTTGATTAATTTATTACAATACCACCAAAACCCGTGTACCGTAAAACTGATAATAAAACTGTAATCTATGTCACTTAAGAATCTAGATATGATACCCACCCGCGAATGTTTTTTAAAAGTATTATAAATTATTGCTATCAACGGTATCAATCAAGAATGAACTAGTAGAAGTAGTAGGAACTGCTTTTTGCGGCAATGATCATTACGCTTGGTCGATTATTTGGATAAATAATCAAGAAAACTTTATACCTATCTTTCTCTTGAATTAAACATATTTCCCCACGCATTTCTGGAATAGAAACTTCATGTACAAGATAATAATCTATTATCTTACATACATTATACAACAAAAGTGAGGTGGTAGATTTTCAGTCAATAACATACATTTAGAAATATTTATTTATGAGTTAAAAGTTAAAGTGTAATTTTCGTCAAATAGATTAAATAAAAAATTACATAAAAAAATATTTTAAAACAGCGTTTATTAAAAAAAATTAACTAAAAAGCATTTTTTTTTAATTCATACATCTGGGAACCAAAAGCTTTGGGGGCGGCCTATCGAGCAAAGTAAAAACTATACAATAGTGTTATATGATATGAGTCTCCAAAGCTTTTAGTTTCCCGACATGAATTTAAAGAATATATGTTTTACTTTTGGTAAATTTTTTTAAATAAAAGCTTTTTTTAAGTATTTCTTATAGAATTTTATTTTTAAATTTTTAGTCTTTACTTATTTTACAGACAAATACACATATAAGACCCTTTCGTTTGATACCCATCTCAAGGCGGTTGTGAAGAAAATGGTAATCCGCCGCTCCAGGGCATCGTCCACGTTGGGTTTAGAATGACGCTACTCAGTTTATCGAAAATTACTCGTCAAACCCTCTCATTTAATACCCATATCAAGGGGGTTGTGAAGAAAAAGAAAATCCGCCATCTTGGGGCGTCCGCCATATTGGATTTAGAATAAAGTCAGTTTATCGTATTTTACTCGTCACACCCTTTTATTTGATACCCATATCAAGGGGGCTGTGAAGAAAAAGAAGATCTGCCATCTTGGGACGCCGGCCATATTGGATTTGGAACGATATATCATATTGCATTATCACCGAGTTTATTCACGTGAGCAAAATTTCCAAAGCTCTAGCTTAATTAACACTTCGAAATTTTGATTGCAAGATTTGACCTCAACATAATATGCATGTGCATTTTATTTCCCTCGCACACCGAAAGGAAGTATTGTATTCGAGAAAAAATCACCATTCTGAGATTTTTTCGGATTTTAACGTTTCATATCACGTAGATTACGAAAATATAGGTTTTCCAATTCCGTCAGTCTGCCTGTCTGTCTGCTGGTGCATTAACTAAAAAACTACTTGTCGGAGAGCAGTTAAATTTGGTAGGTAGTTGACGCTACTGTCAGCGAAGAAATGGTTAAACTTTCACTGGAAAATATACAGGGTGGACCGTCTAAAGGGTATAAATAATAAAAAAAATGTTTTGCTCAAATTTAAAATTTCCATGTTTCATGACACTCTGAACCTATTTCAGAAAAAAAAATTTAGAAAATTCTTTTCACCAACATTTTTGAAAAATTTTTTACCACTCAAATAAATGAAACAAATTTTTTTCTTTGTCCAAAATTAAAATTTCCATGTTTCATGGCATTCTAAACTTATTTCAAAAAAAAAAATTTTTGAAATCTTTTTACCAACATCATTGAAACATTTTTTACCACTAAAATAGATGGAAAAAATTTCTTTTTTTGTTCAAATTTAAAATTTCCATGTTTCATGGCATTCTAAACCTATTTTAAAAAAATTCATATTTTTTTTGTATTTTTTTTTCTTCAACATACCTATTTGAAAAATTTTTTACCACTAAAATAGATGGAAATTTGTTTCCGTTGTTCAAATTTAAAATCTTCACGTTTCATAGCGTTCTAAACCTATTTAAAAAAAAATTAGCAAACTGTTTTAACATTTTTGAAAAAATTTTACCTCTAAAATAGATAAAATTTTTTTTCTCTTTGTTCAAATTTAAAAATTCCACGTTTACATGGCAATTCTAAACTTATTTCAACAAAAACAAATTTAATAATTTTTTTGAAAATTTTAAAAATTTCCAACATTTTTTTATCATTTTGGAAAAGTATTTTACCACTAGAATAGACGGGAATTTTTTTTTTTTTTTATTAAATTTAATATTTTCACATTTCATGATATTCTAAACATATTTAAACAAAAAATTGAAAATTTTATCACCAACATTTTTGGAAATTTTTTTACCACTAAAATAGATGGCAAATTTTTTTTTCTTTGCTCAAATTTAAAATTTCACGTTTTTTGGCATTCTAAACCTATTTCATAAAAGAAAAATTAATTCGTAATCTTTTTTTACCACTACTATAGAACAGAAGGAAACTTTCCTTTTTACTCAAATTTAAAATTTCCACGTTTCATGACATTTCCTACAACCTATTTCAAAAAAATAATAATAATTTGTAATCTGTTTTTACCACTTCTATAGAATAGAAGGAAACTTTCCTTTTTGCTCAAATTTAAAATTTTCACGTTTCATGACATTCTAAACTTATTAAAAAAAATAATAATAAATCTGTAATCTTTTTTACCACTACTATAGAATAGAATGAAACTTTCCTTTTTGTTGAAATTTAAAATTTCCACGTCTCATGACATTCTAAATCTATTTCAGAAGAAAAAAAAATTGAAATTTTTTTTACATTTTTTAACAATTAAAAAAAATAAAAATTTTTAATCACCACTATACTTCCACTCCACTACGTGAATGTGAAAATGAAAATGTGACATATGGCAATAATATTTGGCATATGCACCTATTATACTTTTATTGAAAAATGTACAGGATGGTCATCCCAAGAAATAAGTCAGTCATGGTGGACATTTGTAAAGGTATTTGCGCAAGCCTTCCATATTTGGCACCTGTCATTTAGTACCGAACTTTTGTTGTTGGATGAGCACTCTGTATATTTTTTTGACCAAAACTTATCAGGCTTTCTTTGTAATAATAGAGATAACTATATTCCGATTTATTATTTTCAATATCATTTCGTAATTATTAATTTCTTAGAGTGACCGCCATGCGAAAATAAAGAGGGAAGTTCTGTGTAAATACCTTTACCGATTTTTTTAGATTTCAATCGCGAATTACTCGAAAAATATTGATTTATCGAAAAAACCTCATAGAACGCTTTTTGCTCAGGATTCATCACCCCATCTGCAGTTATTTTGAGCATACTAACTTCCACCCCCTAGAAGGGGTGGCATCCACCCCCCTCTCACCCACCTCACCACCTGGGTAAAAACGCACATTCGGCACTGTGTAACTTTTATTTTATTTTTATCCGAAAGAATTCTGAGCGAAACACTGTCAAAAAATTGCAAATACTTATTTTGGATTTTTTGTCTTGAAAAAAAATCGAAATGGGCCTGAAAATGTTTCATTTCTATCTGAAATTTTGCACCACAGTAGAGTTATTGAAGCTCTATAATTAAAAAAAAAATCATTTAAATCGGTCTACAAATAAAAATTTTAGAAAGATTACCCGTTTTTAAACGCTTTTAAACGACAAAAAATGTAGTATTTCTTGCTAAACTCAGAAATAAAATAATGTTTGCGCCATTTATAGTTATGTTATTTTTATTGTTGATAGTGGTTTTTGAAGATTTTGGACAGCTGAATAAGATGGTCTGGTCCATTTTACTCAATCTCGTATCGTTGACCAGTTATTAGGGCACGAATATAATTAGGCAAAAATGGCATGTTTAGCACTTTTAGGTTAGGTTTTCTCAATATTATGGCGTAATGGCGCAAAACGGCCAACGGCATCGTGATTTCAGCACGTCAAAAACCTTCGGAATCATTTATTTGAGTTAAGAAAAAATACCTTGCTGGTTACCTGTGGCATACAGACGGACGAACAGACGCATATGAAGAAACTAATAAAAGTTCTACGGAACCGTAAAAGGCTTTTCCTTTCACATGTTTATTATAAAACTATTTCTCCTGTTGAAATTTTTAAAATATTTAATGTTTCCTATATTTTGAAAGCATAATCTACATACATGTTAAATTTAAAATCTTTAGCTCCTCGGGAAGTTAGTTTTTATTTCCGGACACTTCCGGATATTTTCAGCTTTATGTAATAATAATATACAGTTAGATTATATTGTTTATTGCGGTCAGATATACCGCGTCGGGGTCAAGAATTCATATTTTATATTATCATTTGTTCTCCATATCTTTGTTCAAATAAAATGTTATCTACTTTATTAGACACGAAAAATAAAAATCTCTAAATTCAGTTTTACTGGATGGATTTTCGTGTTTCTTTTTGCATTGAGTTTTATATAGTGGGTATTAAATAGTTTGCAAAATAAAACAAGCTAGTAAAAGTCCACCCTGACTTCATTATTAAAGGGGTTAACGAAACAAAATTGTGATTTATTATTATTATACTCTTCGCAAATACAGAACGAAGAGTATATTGCATTCGATCGGTACATTTCTTAAACCGGTAATTAATCTTCTTTTTCTTACTTAATCTAATTCACAAGTTCAAAAAGGTGTTAATTCTTGAAACAGCTCCTAAAAATATGAGCGATAGCTGATTGGATTCGGAACGACGTCTAGAAAAATGCATTAAAATGTTTTATTAGCACATAAAAAATTGCAAAAGTTATATTAAACAAATTAAGATGGAAAAAAATGGCATTTAGTTTTTCGCTTATAACTCAAAAACTATTCATAGTAATAGTCTTTTCATGGTTCTACTTAGGTACTCCTATAGTTTTTTTTTAAGAGAAAAAGTTATGGGCAAAAATAATAAATATGTCTCTTTCTAGGGAATGACCTTAAGGAGAACACAAAATATGTTTTTTTATATTTAATCCAGTCGGTAAAGAAAAAAATAAACCAGAAGCACGTTATGAAATTTTCCTTCCGTAACTGTTAGTGCGAGAATTAAACATCACAAAACTACAAAAATCAGTTCTGTGGGTGCTTAAGCGGCACCCCCTCAAAAAACCACCCCTTCGGTAAAAACAAGTTTATTTTACTGATAACTCGTTAACCGTTGGAGATATAAAAATTTGCTTAATATAAAAAAGAGAGCTTGACTAATTGCCTAAAAAGAAGGCCCTCTTGTAATTTTCTTGTTTATGCCATGGTTTTCGAGAAAATCGATATTGACAAAAATTGCAAAATTTGTATTTTTAATGCGCACGAATTTTAGTTTGTTTGAATTTTTTGCGCGCGGCCAAAGGAAAAAATGGAATTTCTCGAAAACCAAACAAGCTAGGAAGAAAAATCAAAATAGGTTTTAAAGGGGATATAAAATACTCTCTTGGGTTGCCATTCTTGAGTGCTATTGATATTTATTAGTATATAAAAACAACAATATAATATAGTTATCTTTTGATTTTTTGTGCATCTAACTATTCACAGGCCCATAAAAAATAACTGACCATAATATAAGTTATAAATGCATTATCTTTTAGTTCAAGGTAGTAACTTCAACGCAGAAAACGTTAGCAATAAAAATATTCATATTTACACATTTAGCAGCATGTTAAAGTTAGCCAAAAAAAAATCGAAAAAAGCTGCATATTCAATTTTTTGATTATATTTTTTTAATACAGTTTTTTAACTAATAAATGATTAGAAACAATAGTTATATGATATATAAACTGAAAAAAAAGCTAAATTTTCAAGCGTTTGGGTCTTTTTTTATTTTTAGAAAACAATAAAAATCATTCAAAATTTGACTAACTTCAACATGCTGGTAAATTTGTAAATGTGAATATTTTTACTAATTCCTAACTTTTTCTGCATTGAAGTACTACCTGCAAAAAAATCAAAAGGTTACTATATTATATTGCTATTTTTATATAATAATAGATATCAATAACCATCAATAATGGAAACACAAAAGACTATTTTATATTTCCTTTAAAGCCCATTTTGATTTTTGTTTGGTTTTAGAGCAATTCAATTTTTACTTCCCTCGCATACCGAAGGGAAGTATTGTATTCGAGAAAAATCACCCTTCGAGATTTTTTCGGATTTAGACGTTTCAAATTACGGACATTACGAAAATATAGATTTTTCAATTCCGTCAGTCTGTCTGCCTGTCTGTCTGTCTGTTGGTGCATTAACTAAAAAACTACGGAGAGCAGTCAAATTTGGTAGGTTGTTGACGCAACTGTCAGCGAAGAAATGGTTAAACTTTCACTGGAAAATATACATAGTGGGCCGTCTAAAGGGAATAAATAATGAACAAAAAATTGTTTTGCTCAAATTTAAAATTTCCACGTTTCATGACACGCTAAATCTATTTCAGAAAAAAAATTTTTTCACCAACATTTTTGAAAAGATTTTTACCACTAAAATAGATGAACATTTTGTTTTCTTTGTTCAAATTTAAAATTTCCACGTTTCATGGCATTCTAAACCTATTTCAAAAGAAAATTGTTTTGAAATTTTTGTTTACCAACATTTTCGAAAAATTTGTTGCCACTAAATTAGATAGATTTTTTTTCTTTGTTCATATATAAAATGTCCACGTTTCATAGCGTTCTAAACCTATTTAAAAAAAAAAATAGAATTTTTTTTTACAATTTTTGAAAAAATGTCATCACTAAAATAGATGGAACATTTTTTTTCTTTGTTCAAATTTTCAATTTCCACGTTTTCATGGTATTCTAAACCTATTCAAACAAATTTTAAAAAATGTTTGAAATATTTTTTAAAAAATTTGAAAATGTTTTTAATCTATCACTATTTAGGTACCTACTATAACAGAATAGGTGAAAAAAAATTTTTGCTCAAATTTAAAATTTGCACGTTTCATGGCATTTTAAACCTATTCAAAAAAAAAACACTACTATAGAAGGAAACTTTCCTTTTTGCTCAAATTTAAAATTTCCACGTTTCATAACATTCTAAACCTTTCAGAAGAAAAAAATGTTGAAAATTCTTTTACCAACATTTTTGAAAAATTACAAAAAAAATGAACCACCACTATACTTCCAGTCCATTACGTGAATGTGGAATTGAAAATGTGACAGATGGCAATAATATTTGACATATGCACCTATTATACTTTTATTGAAAAATGTACAGGGTGGTCATCCCAAGAAATAATTCAGTCATAGTGGACATTTGTGAAGGTATTTGCGCAAGCCTTCCATATTTGGCACCTGTTATTTAGTATTGAACGAGGGGTCAGCCACTTCGAGAATACCTGTACAAAATGTTAGGAATACAATGGCAATATTGGGAATATCGGGAATAATTGGAAATACTAGGAATAGGAAATACGTGGAAATACTCGGGAATGCATTGAGAATATTCGGAAATATCAAAGAATACTCAGGAATAATTGGAAATAACGAAGAGTAACCGGGAATACATCGGAAATATTCAAGAATAGACACTTTCGTGAAAATTTCGTAGAATCTCGGGACGCGGCGGCCGACGATCTACCTTCCGGTACGTTTGCGAGGAACTCGCGCAAACTATCATCAGACATCACAGTGAATTACAGTGTTTTATGTGTTCCTGGATATTTTGATATTAATAATTATCAACCTGGAGGCATGGAGATAAATGCAGAGCCATTTGACGGCAACAAAATAATTTTTACATAAAAGATAACTGTTAGTGGATAAAATTCAGCTCAAAAATATTAAGTAATAATATTATATTAAACAGAAATAAAACTAGATATAACTTGCACACGGTGTAAAAATATAACGAGAAAACTATAAAAATCGCTCCTCCTTGTATTGTAATACTCTCGAAGCTCTAGTTCAAACATTAAATGAACCTATTAACTCTGCACACCATATTTTATTTTTCAAGATGCCAATTTTGTTTACCGAAGGGAGTATTGTCTGTCGGATGGCGTTATATCTATAAAACTATTGAAATGATAAAATATTTGTTACTATTAGTGAAAAATATACAGGGTGGAAAGCTTTAAAAAATAAATAATGAATAAAATGTGACAGAGGACAACAATAATTTGCACAATTCCCACGGAAGATATCTGCTATACTTTTAATAGATAGTTAATAGATCATAATGTTTATTATTTGATGATGTGATTAATTATTTGCCTATATATAGGGTGGGTCAGTAGTGTGTGTATGGCCAAAAATTGTTTGAGATCCAAGAGTAGTATATTTTAAAATAATATTTAAATCTACAATGTGTTTCAAACTAATACTAGGATTTTTTAAATAGAACACTTAATATTCTTTTATACATTTGTATTTGACTCTTAATACTCTATCCAGGCATATATTATTTTTGGATTTACACTGAGGCATTGCCACTTTATTCCATTTTTCCTTTCCGAAAAAAAAAAAAAAAAAATACGTTTGCAACGATCAAGAGAAATAGCTGCATACACTTGAGTCATTTTAGCGTTCTAAATGACACTATCATTTGCACAAGTTTACTTTCTTACCAGTGTAGATTTCAGATGTTTATTTTAATAATTACTAAGTATTAATCTCGGTATTCATTATATTGATTATAAAACGCACAGTACGCATACAAATTATTTTCAATACAAGACATTTTAATGGAAAGTTGTAAAGACAGGTACAAAAAGTGATCCTAAATATTAAACTCTTCATTGCAGTTTCAAAATTAATCACCGACTGGCCATGAATTGCTTGCTTCAAACATTTCTGTTAATTAATCAGTTAATAATAATAATGACGAGAATAATGATATCAATAAATTGATGATATATTCAAAGTCCTAGTACATGAGAGCATTAAATGGGTACAAGATGAAAAAAGTTAAAAAAATATTTCACTTATAGTCTGTCCAAAGTCAATTTGAAATTCGTAAAAAAAGACCGACAAAGCGCCGACGTCTGATCTGTACCGCCGTCAATGTACCGCTGCGGTAAAGATCAACGTCGTTTTCTCAATTGATATTAGAAATTCTATACTTTAGTATAAAAGCAAATTTTTAGTGATAATATTTCATGTTGTGGTCCATCCTTAACAAAATTTTAGAAGTATTTTTCACAAGGGGTGCAATTTTTCTTTTGGAAATGCAATCTGTATGTTACCAGGAAAGTACATTGAAGTTTGGTCCAATTTTGGACGTTTTGTAAATTGAGTTTTAATTTTAACAGACGTGTGTTGGTCTCATTTGTTTTTAATATCTCGGGTTCGATTCATCGGATCAGGCCAAACCCAAAAATCACAATGTTTGTAAATAGATGACGAACAAAACGACATAGGTCTAAATCCTATCAACCATTTTGTCTTTTTTTTGCGAAAAAATAAAAAGCACAAAAGTTTCTAATTTTACATAGGTAAACCGAAATTATTAAAAAAATAATTGATCTCTTTTAATGAAACTAGGTGAAATTATAGATCTTGTAGATGTAATCTGTTATGGAAAATTACAAATAAAAATGTTATTATTTTCCTTAAACGAGATTTTTTTTTAAATTTAAAGCTTCATAAAAATTGCCATTTGGTTACACCAAGATTTTTTTTCTTACAATGTGTTCCACTTTTCATGGTAACACCTTCATAGCTCAGTTAATAGTCATCTAATTTCAACCAAATTTAGATCAGTATCCGTACTTTTGAGTAAAACAAAACCTATTTCTGTCATTAGCGTGCATTTTTATTAAGAAAAAAAAAGTTGATTTTTCGAGGTCATATTAGGCATTTATTTACTGTAAAACTAATGAAATGTTATTAATCAACATACTTTAAAACCCCCATATCCAAAATTCAATGACATTTTGATATAATGTTTTTGAATGCCCCCTTATACCTATTTATATTTTTCAAATACAATCAATGACTTAACGAATTATTTTTCGAAAAAAGTCATTCCCATTTTTTATTTAAAATCACTTTTTGTACTACCCACTGTTATCAATGCTGTCTAATTTCGTAAGCCAAATTAAGAATTTTCGAATTTGAAAGTATTGATGACATGGGGTGGTAGAGAAAATGTTTTAAAATGGAAAATGAAAAATGACTTTTTTTCGAAAAACAATTTGTTTCCAAGTTATTAACTATCTAATATTTGAAACATGTCATTTTAAAGGGGCTGTAATTCGAAAATCATAAATCAAAACGTCTTTAATTTTTGGATATAAGAGTTCGAAGACATGCTGATCAATAATATTTCACTAATTTTTCAGTAAAAAATGTCTATGACTTCTAGAGAAATCGACCCTCTTTTTCTTAATAAAATGCACGCCAATGATACGTTTTGTTTTAATCTGAAGAGATATTTTAAAGCTCCTCAATACCGATTCAAATTTGGTTGAAGTTGAATGAATAATAACTGAGCTATGAAGGTGTTTCCATGAAACGTGAGACACTGTAAGATAACTTTTTGTAATATTTTATAAATGAAATTTTAAAAAGTTACGCTGCTGTTTTGATACTGCACATTTAAATAACCTGAACTAACCGAATTTGCTCCTAGTAGGTAATTTAATTAGTATTTTCTGTTTGTTTGATAATCAGAACAACAAGCAGATTTTTCTTGTTACTATAGTACTCGCAGCCAGCCATAAGAAGTGAAATTTCAGACTGCACGTACACATAATTTGTTTTTATTGTCGAATGTATGTTGGGTACGATTGGATTAATAAAGATCTAGTGCATCGCTTAACTAATATACTTAGAACGTTTTAAATCTGGGAATACAGGAAATACTTAGGAAATAATTGGGAATGTTTGGAAATACTCGAAAAAGTTTGGGAATAACTGAGAATACTTGGAAATAACTGAAGATACTGGGAAATACTTGGGAATAACTGAGAATTAGCGGGAATACTTGGGAATAATCGGGAATACTTGGGGAGTAACTGGAAATTTTTCGGAATACGTGGAATAAATCGGGAATAGAGGGTATTCCAAGAATACCTGTACAAATTTTTGGGAGTGGCTGACCCCTCGGTATTGAATTTTTGCTGTTGGATGAGCACTCTGTATATTTTTTTGAACAAAAGTTATCAGGTTTTCTTTGTAATAATAGTGATAACTATATTTCTATTACTATTCTCAACGTCATTTCGTAATTAATAATTTTTTAGAGTGACCGCCATGCACAAATAACAAGGGAAGTTCTGTGTAAATACATTTACCGATTTTTTCTATAGGCTGCGCGCAAAAAATTTCAAATAAACGAAAATTCGTGTGCATTAAAATTACAAATTTTGCAATTTTTTCAATATCGATTTTCTGGAAAACCATCGCATATACAAGAAAATTACAAGAGGACTTCTTTTTAGGCATAGTCAAGCTTTCTTTTTTATGAGGAGCATTTTTTTATATCTTTAACGGTTAACGAGTTATAAGTAAAATAAGTCCTTTTCACCGAAGAGGTGGTTCTTTGAGGGGGTTGCGCGGTACCCCCAGAACTGATTTTTATGGTATTATGATGTATCATCCCTCCACTAACAGTTACTGAAGGAAGGTAACATTGTTTGTTAGGGAAATCTTTATAATTATTGGACTAATTAAAATAACATTGAAAAATAAAAATGTTTCAGACTAGTTTCAAAAGTGGGATTTATTACTCATTATCTCTTGGAAGTTTTAAAAATTACGAATGTTATACAGAACTTTAGTTTCCATCGTTTTATGAAATATTTCAATGAAATTTCACTTAAGTATCATAATATTAGGCAATTATTAAATAAAATTTCATAAAATAAAAGTTTCATTGATATTTCACGAAAGTTTTATGATATTTAATGTTTAATTTTATATTTCAAAAATTTCATAAATTTCATATGAATTTCGAAATTTTTACAAAAATATTAAAATTTTATAAATTTTAAGTTTCATGAAATGTTGCATCTCTGGGTCTTGATTTTCTCTTAAATTTAAAATCTTTAAGAAATTGAATTTTTTTCGCAGTTGCTATAAAATTACATTTGCCATTTTACAATCTTTGTTGCACAATAGATACCACTTTTTCATTATAGGTATGTAACAGGTACTATTTCTTCAATGCTGAAATCGTAATATTAGGATCTTTGTAACTTGAAAAATATTAATTTTCATGAAAAATTATGCATCACGTTTTTCTCTATCGGATTCGGTGGTTACTATTTTACTATCACTTCTCCAAAAGAGGGTGGGATCCACAATTTACATGATCGTAAAAAGATATTACAGAAGAATCGGCAAAATTCATTCACTTGACGAGAATTCTCAAGTAAAACGCTTAGTTGACCCCCAATAAATAAAACGAATAGTTTCAATAAATGCACTGCTCAACGCTATAATGTACCTATGTACGTTTCATTTAAGAAAAAAACTGTTAAATGTTAAAATTTGAATATTTACACTTTTTATGAAAAGTTTTTGTCTGTGACAAAACAGAAAATAAATGGCGAAAAATATGCAGTGTCATAATTTATAATATAATTATTAATAACTGTTCCTTTAAATAGTGAAATAATAATAGGCGTATCCTTAACAGGTAAACCTTTTTGTGTTCAGTCCTTGGAAGCTTAATGAAAAAAATTTCATGAAAATCTATCCAGTAAGTGCAACTGAGTTCCAAGCTAAAAACTTCGTATTTCTAGTAGGTACACTAGATAATAATTAATTGTTATACCTATCCTGTTAAATATAAAAAGTGATTTAACACTGATAATTATTTTTACATCATTCAAAAAATTTCAAATTTATAATAAATTCATAATTATTATATTATTACTCACCATTACGCAGCTCTTCCCACCAGTTCTCAATTCTGCAAACTGGAAGCCATCAGGAGCGACAAAACACTTAAATAATTACAAAGTCACTTGAATTTATAAATAAATGTACGAACGTTTAAAAATTCAAAATGAAGCACACACAGACAACCGAAACCGCGAAACCGGAAACTAAGAACTAAGACGCTTGGGTAGCAGACGCGAATTGCGCAAGCGCTGAGTGACCAACGTCGTGTTGCCAGACTGTCTCGATGGACGGTGCACCCTAATGTCGTCACCTTTCTTGGAATTTCAACAAACGCAGTCTATGCGCGCTGTGGCATTCGCGGAAAGCTCAGTAGACTGTTGTTTTCAGTGTGTTATGTTAAGTGAGGATCGCGTTCGTTGGAGGAATTAAACATCGTTCGAATAAACGAAATTAAATAAATCAAACGTGGCTGGATTCATACAAAATCAATGAAAATCTTTGCTGGTCTACGTTAGGTATAAGTATAATGGATTTTGTGTCGAGCTTATAGATCCTAGTGGCTAGTGTGGACTTTTATGTGCTCCCAGAACTTGTGTGTATTTCGGCCATTTCGGGTTTGTTGACTAGTACAAGAAGTAAAACCATGAGAAAGGTAAGCGCTTTATTTTTAACATTTCTAATGTCATTTTGTCTTGTGAGGTAGTAAAAAAGTAGCCCTTTCTATGGAGGTCAGGTTTCTCTCAATCATTCAAATACATGCAACAGCTATCCTATGATGCAGAAGTTTTATTTAGTTATTAATGTAGACAAATTGATACCAAAGTGTTATTTTTGAGAGCTGGGGCATTTTTCAGCAACATTGTTTATTTTTGTGCAGCGGTTCTTGAAAACTATTAAGACGCAAATTCTTGGTGAAAAACATCATGAAAATGTTTCTAGTTTTTGCGAATTTTGATAACATCCACCGTTATTGAGTTGTTTACCTTGGTTTTCTTCCTTCGAGGTACGGTTAGCAGCTCTGGAGAGTTAAAAATACAAGTAGGTATCCAAGTGTCTTACTAAGAACGGTTGATTTTATTGGGATACAAACAACGTTTTATAAATGTATGCATTGTATTATTTATAAATGGAAAAAACTTACTGATGCCGTTGGCTTAACGAGTAACCGCATCAGATGACGTGTTGCTGTTAGACGTGCCATACAGCGATGGAAGCCCGATAGAAACAATACATCAGCCACAAAACATTGTGAATAAGATTATTTATTTAATAATAATTTCGGTTACTGTTTTTCTTTGATATCCTAAACTTCTATACTGTGAAAATCAAGCCTAATAATCTTCGCAAATTAGAATTTCTACTAAAAAGTTTACCGAATGATTGGATTTTCACGAAACTTTCTGAATTCTGTTCGTTTTGATGTCTAGATCAAACGCTAAAAAAAATAGCTGCTATTGCCCCCCAATTGTTATAAACAATGACTTTGTTGCTAATATTTAACTAGCAAAGCTGACGTAAGATAAAAACTTAAAAGTATTTTTAGTTAATTTGACGAAAAATAACTTTTTACTGTCGTACAATTTTCGAGAAAATGCGTATTTTCATTTTCCAAGATATAGAGGTTCAAATTTCTTCAAAAAGAGGAGGGGGGGGGGGTAGAAAGTGACTAGAAAAAAACAGAAATGTGAATGTATTATTAAAATACAAGACCCCTTTATAACTTCCTCCTAAAGTGCACTATGTCCAAATTTTTCCAGAAAAACAGGAAAAAAGACCCTTATTGGAAAATGGAAAATTTCGGAAATTATGAAATTTACACGTCTGGAAAAAATCAGATATTACAGTTAACATATTCTTTAAAATTTTAATCTGTTGCAATTTTTTTGTAACGTGCATATTCTCCAGGTTCTTAACAGTTTTTCACGATCTAAGATGTACCTAAATTGTTTTCACCTTATGTGCCTCTAATTACCAAAAATCTTTTGCGTATTGACCTATTTTTCACGAAATCAGCTGTTATCATGGAAACTATAAATTCAAAAATATATAGGTAAGTACAAATAAATATTGTCTAAATGTTATTTGTGGCATTATCTTAATTTTCTTTTTCGTTCTTCAATTCTTTGGCACTTCCTGCCACATGTATGTTTTCTTTTTAAGCGGTGCTAGGGGAATCTACAAAACATATCACAATTAACCAGTATGATACTGGTAAATAACCTCTACGCCTGTGACGTTTACGTCAAAGGATCAGTTAGAGGCTGGTTTTTTTAAATAAGCAACACAATTTTTAATTTCAAGTTTTTATACTTATTTGTGTTGTTTATTTAAAAAAACTGATCCTTTGACGTTTGTAAACGTCACAGGCGTCGAGGTTATTTACCAGTATCATACTGGTTAATTGTGATATATTTTGTAGATTCCCCTAGCACCGCTTAAAAAGAAAACATACATGTGGCAGGAAGTCCCAAAGAATTGAAGAAGGAAAAAGAAAATTGCAAATAAATATATCTAAATTACTTATAATTTCCGAGTTTATATGCATTTTGTGATATGAAAATATTTTGGTACATTTTTTATCGTGAAATACTGTTGAAAACTCGAAAAATATGCACGTTATAAAAAAATTACAAGAGACCAAGATATTAAAGAATATATCAACCTATACGTCTGAATTTTTCTGTGTTTCTAAATTTCAAAGTTTAAGATATTTTCCATTTTCCGTTAAGGGTTTTTCTTAAATATTTTATTTTTCATCGTTTTTTAGCATATTATAGCCGCCATCTTGCAGGTTGGTTTATGAAAATTAGGATATCAGATTCGTAATCAGCCACTTTAAAAACCCCGAGTAATAAGATTTATGTAAATTGGATAAGAAAGAAGTTTTATTAAAATTTAAATAAAACATGGCCATTTCGGCTAAGCTCAATAATTTTGGTGCGAAAATCGACTCGCTTACGTTTTTTGGAAATTTAGTAACTAGTGTTTTAATAGTATTTTATGCACCAAGTGCGTTGTAGAGATTATAACGCCCGGAAGGTAACATTATGCAGCCCGAGGGCCTTTGGTCCGAGGGATGTATGTTGCCTGATGGGGGTTATAATCTAATAACGCTCGTGGTGCATACAATATTTTTTATTTTTCACGAGAAATATATTTTTCTAATGAAAAATTGACTTTTCGTTCTTTAAATACATTTAGTAGTCTATGACATTTGCTGGTACTTGACGTTTATTAACTGTATCTCACAGTTTTTGATATTTTGGCGTTTGTTGATGTTATAGGAAAAAGGAAAATTAGTATGGAAATACCACAAAATATCCAAAACAATGTATGAGAAGCCACAGAAAATGTAATGCTGATCAAATCCAAACCATTATACGATAAGGAATATGAAATATTTACTCTTTCTTTGCTTCTCAAATAACAGGCCATTATGGCTCATAACGCCCGCTCATTATGCCCGTGGTCATAATGAGCGTGTTCATGGTAACCGTATTCAAGGTATAATAAACAAATAATGTGCAGGTGAAAAATAATAGTATATTATTCAACGAGCATATAATAGCCATTATATGCGAGTAGAATACTATACTTTGTCCACGACTATTAATTATTTAATATTTATTTAATTCATCTTCATTTCGTTTCTCCTATTTAAGAAAAATTCATATGTCATATTAATTATTTAGATTTTTTGGGTAACAAGTTTAATGAGGCGATATCTGCAGCTTTCTTTATCTCTGGCGGTGTCAAAGAAATCTCGTTTTCACTGTCAGTATCAATTTATTTAATTATATTACTCTTTTTGTGTACCTAATATGTAAAATTATTGTAAATAACGTTGGCGTTGAAATCCGCACAAATTTTGACGTTTCAAATCAATTACAGAATTACGCTTTGTGACATCGTCATGGCTTACTAATAAAATAATACAGTTTGCAGGCACGTAGGTAAATGGATACAAAGTTGGGGATTGCCGTGTGTTGCTAATAGATGATGCTTTGAAAAAAAAATTACTAATGTTCTTTTTGAGTGTTCATTAAAGTACTTCCTCGGCATGTACCATTTGAGTGCTTCCTAGAAAACTTAGAAAGACAACACTTGTCTTTTGGTTGCTGCAATTTTGATATTTGAAACTTTTAGTAAAAAGTCACTAATGTCATTTCTTATAAACAAGTAAGTGACTGTCCTCATTATTCACTGCAATCAGTGAATCATGAAATCATTATTCACTGCAGGGAATAATGGATAATAATTGGGAAGAAAACTATATTAGTTTTTGATTTTCACTTTATTTCTTGTCAACATGACAATTGTTTCGCCACACAGTGGCTTCTTCAGATATTGAGTACTGGTATACTAATTTTACAATGCACAAACTATATGGTTTTATACAATTTTGATGTAATCCTAATCTTAATTGCTAAGCGGAAAAGTACAATATAATTTTAATTACTAAATGGAAAGGTACATATAGTTCTAGGAAATTTATTGAATCTAATTTTAATAAGTAAATAAATTTAGTAAGGGAGATGAGTTTGTTTCAATTTGGTCATTTAATAAAATATCAGACGACTTTAGTTTATTTATTTCTAGGGATTCTAGTAAATCGAGTTTTAACCCTTTTTTCTCGGTGTGTAAAATTTTAAACTCTTCGTTGAACACGTGACCTACTTCTATTAGGTGGTTAGCATAAGTTGAGTCTGTTTTATTACTGATGTAACTTCTTTTATGTTCTGACAACCGTTTACCAAAATTTCTTCCTGTTTGTCCAATATATACCTTAGGACAAGCACCACAAGTCAACTTATAGACGCCTGATTTATTTTCTGATGAAATTTTGTCTTTTGCATTTTTTAAATATTTTCCTATTGTGTTGTTAGTTTTGAAAGCTACATTAATATTACGTTTTTTTAAAAAAGAGGAAGTTTTTTCTGTTGGGTAGCCAATGTAAGTGAGAACTTTGAAACTATTATTTTGATCTTTTATTGTTGGATATACTTCTTTAATGGCTTTATTGAAAGATTTTTTCACAATGATATTGTCTATTACTTCTGGGTTGTAACCATTGTTGAATGCAATTTGTTTTATTATTTGTAGTTCTTTGATATAATTTTCTTCTGATAAGGGGACAGTCAAAAGCCTGTGTATCATGCTGTTGTATGCTGCTATTTTGTGTTGGCGAGGATGTGCTGAGGTGTTGTGTATTGTTATGTCAGTGTGGGATGGTTTATGAAAAATTGAGAAATCATGTTTTTTATTGAGTCTTGTAATAGTCAAATCTAGAAAGTTAATAGCGTTTTCGGTTTCAGTTTCGAGAGTAAATTTAATTTTAGGGTGAAGTGAGTTTATGAAATTTAGGAAATTGTTGAGTTGTCGTTTAGTTCCTGTGAAACAAGTTAAAATATCATCTACATATCTATACCAATAAAGAAATTTATTGCTTTCTGGGTTTTTATGTATTTGGTTTTCTAAAAAGTCCATAAATATTTCGGATAAAAGTGGGCTGAGAGGATTACCCATAATTAGACCCTCGTCGCTCGTATAAATCTTATTATTAAATTGAAAATAATTTTGTTCTAGGCAAATGGTTAAAAGATTTATAATCTCCTGTTTTTTAACAATGTTTGTATTATTTTTATCTAAAAGATTTTCTACTAAGGTTATTGTCTCTTTTGGTGGTATACTAGGGAATAAGTTCTGTACGTCAAAGGAAATTAATTTTGCATTGTCCGGTAGTGTCATATTCTTTAGTTTGTCTATTAAGTCGTAAGAATTTTTGATACTATATTTTGGGGTGAATTTAGTGTTTTCTTTTATTACATCTATTAATTTGTGTGAAATATTAAATGATGGTGCTGTTAAAAACGAAACTACAGGTCTTATCGGGAGATTATCTTTATGTAATTTGACTAGAGAATACATTTTTGGTATTTGAGGATTCATTGTCTTTAATTTATATTTATCAGACGCAGTAATAACACTGTCTGAGTTTTTAATTGCTGATTGTATTTCTTTTTGGTATCGATTTGTAGGATCTTTATCGAGTATTTTATACTGTGCTGTATCTAAAAAACTGTTAGTTTTATCTACATAGTCTGTTTTGTTTATAGCAATAACTGTATTCCCTTTATCAGCTTTTGTAAAAATTATATCATTAGCTATTGTTTTGTTTTTTATTGTTTTAATAGCATCGCGGTCTTTGTTATGAAAATTTTTATTTGATTTATTAAGATCATTTTTAATCATTTTAGCGGCTGAATATTTGTCTATTATGTTATTGGAAGAGTTTGATAAAGCTATGTCTGTTTCTACTCCTAAGTATTCTAAATTATTTCTATTGATATTTTGTGTAATATTATGTTTGAATCCTTTTTCTAAAGTTTTAATTTCGTTATTGTTAAACCTAGTGTTTGATAAATTTACAAATCTCAAACACTAGGTTTAACAATAACGAAATTAAAACTTTAGAAAAAGGATTCAAACATAATATTACACAAAATATCAATAGAAATAATTTAGAATACTTAGGAGTAGAAACAGACATAGCTTTATCAAACTCTTCCAATAACATAATAGACAAATATTCAGCCGCTAAAATGATTAAAAATGATCTTAATAAATCAAATAAAAATTTTCATAACAAAGACCGCGATGCTATTAAAACAATAAAAAACAAAACAATAGCTAATGATATAATTTTTACAAAAGCTGATAAAGGGAATACAGTTATTGCTATAAACAAAACAGACTATGTAGATAAAACTAACAGTTTTTTAGATACAGCACAGTATAAAATACTCGATAAAGATCCTACAAATCGATACCAAAAAGAAATACAATCAGCAATTAAAAACTCAGACAGTGTTATTACTGCGTCTGATAAATATAAATTAAAGACAATGAATCCTCAAATACCAAAAATGTATTCTCTAGTCAAATTACATAAAGATAATCTCCCGATAAGACCTGTAGTTTCGTTTTTAACAGCACCATCATTTAATATTTCACACAAATTAATAGATGTAATAAAAGAAAACACTAAATTCACCCCAAAATATAGTATCAAAAATTCTTACGACTTAATAGACAAACTAAAGAATATGACACTACCGGACAATGCAAAATTAATTTCCTTTGACGTACAGAACTTATTCCCTAGTATACCACCAAAAGAGACAATAACCTTAGTAGAAAATCTTTTAGATAAAAATAATACAAACATTGTTAAAAAACAGGAGATTATAAATCTTTTAACCATTTGCCTAGAACAAAATTATTTTCAATTTAATAATAAGATTTATACGAGCGACGAGGGTCTAATTATGGGTAATCCTCTCAGCCCACTTTTATCCGAAATATTTATGGACTTTTTAGAAAACCAAATACATAAAAACCCAGAAAGCAATAAATTTCTTTATTGGTATAGATATGTAGATGATATTTTAACTTGTTTCACAGGAACTAAACGACAACTCAACAATTTCCTAAATTTCATAAACTCACTTCACCCTAAAATTAAATTTACTCTCGAAACTGAAACCGAAAACGCTATTAACTTTCTAGATTTGACTATTACAAGACTCAATAAAAAACATGATTTCTCAATTTTTCATAAACCATCCCACACTGACATAACAATACACAACACCTCAGCACATCCTCGCCAACACAAAATAGCAGCATACAACAGCATGATACACAGGCTTTTGACTGTCCCCTTATCAGAAGAAAATTATATCAAAGAACTACAAATAATAAAACAAATTGCATTCAACAATGGTTACAACCCAGAAGTAATAGACAATATCATTGTGAAAAAATCTTTCAATAAAGCCATTAAAGAAGTATATCCAACAATAAAAGATCAAAATAATAGTTTCAAAGTTCTCACTTACATTGGCTACCCAACAGAAAAAACTTCCTCTTTTTTAAAAAAACGTAATATTAATGTAGCTTTCAAAACTAACAACACAATAGGAAAATATTTAAAAAATGCAAAAGACAAAATTTCATCAGAAAATAAATCAGGCGTCTATAAGTTGACTTGTGGTGCTTGTCCTAAGGTATATATTGGACAAACAGGAAGAAATTTTGGTAAACGGTTGTCAGAACATAAAAGAAGTTACATCAGTAATAAAACAGACTCAACTTATGCTAACCACCTAATAGAAGTAGGTCACGTGTTCAACGAAGAGTTTAAAATTTTACACACCGAGAAAAAAGGGTTAAAACTCGATTTACTAGAATCCCTAGAAATAAATAAACTAAAGTCGTCTGATATTTTATTAAATGACCAAATTGAAACAAACTCATCTCCCTTACTAAATTTATTTACTTATTAAAATTAGATTCAATAAATTTCCTAGAACTATATGTACCTTTCCATTTAGTAATTAAAATTATATTGTACTTTTCCGCTTAGCAATTAAGATTAGGATTACATCAAAATTGTATAAAACCATATAGTTTGTGCATTGTAAAATTAGTATACCAGTACTCAATATCTGAAGAAGCCACTGTGTGGCGAAACAATTGTCATGTTGACAAGAAATAAAGTGAAAATCAAAAACTAATATAGTTTTCTTCCCAATTATTATCATGGATTTTCATCAAGTAACGGCCCAATCTGTTCAATATTTAATAATGGATAACATTATCCTTGAGAAAACACATATATAATGAGTACATTATTTAATAGTCGTGGACAAAAGATATATATTCCAACCGGTTGCGAAACAAGTGCCCTAGATAATTTTGAACGAAAAACTTGCGAATCGTGCCACTGTGCGTCGTGGTAAAAAATAAAATCTATTTTTGTCAATTTAACAACCGACTGATGAAACGTACTTTTAGAAATATTCATTCACAAGAGGATTTGTAGCAAAAAAAATAAAATTTATTAATTATTAAGACAGATATGTATTTGCCGGCGTGTATCTCAGGTAAATTTTTAAGCGTTCTTTTTTTTAGAAACGTTAAAAAAACACATAAAAAAACAAATTACATAATTTTTGAATTCGTGCCTTAAGAGGCTTTCATTTGATACCCCATACGATGACATTGAAAAAAATATCTTTACTTTCCATTTCCGGTCTCTGCAAATACTTGCTGAAACTAAGAAAATAATTTTCCAAAATTTAAGAAATATTTTTCGATTATCGAAATTTTTTTAGTAACTTTTAAATAGAACGGCAAGGGATTTAGGATTTCTTTTTCTCAATTGATTGCTCATATTCGTGTAGTATTGTATAAAAACTCTGCATAGTCGCGTCATTTTAGCATGAAAAATCTGAAAACCTCAAAAAAAGAAAGATCAGGGTCAATTAACTTAATTTTTATTGCAGAGTTCACAACGGCATTTAGAAGAAAAAAAATTTTTAGCAGAAATGTTTGGTTTCCTTTTTTTTGGCCAATATTAATGGCCAATTTAATTAAATTAATAGAAAAATTTGTTATCATACACAATATGCCATAAATTTAGACGAAAATGCTTATTCGGGGGTTTTTAGGGTCGTTGATCACCAGTCTGAAGACCCAAATTCAAAGTGGCGGACCGGAAATCGGGCCATTTTCCATGAGAAATAAGAATAAGTATCTTGGCCTTGAAAATCTGTACTGTAGAGTCAATTTATCAGGAAAAATTCGTATTATTTTCGTTCTTGGGCTGAAAATGAGTACTCGGGGGTTTTTGAGGTCGCTGATTACGGATCAGAGGTCCAATTTAGGAAATTCAAAATAGCGGACCGGAAGAACAGTCCAGAAAACCTTGTGTTTTTTACTTTTTTGGACTGAAAGTATGAAAAATACGAGTATTTCCTGAAAAATATACTACTTCCGGTCCGCCATTTTGAATTTTCTCTAACTGGACATCAGATTCGTTGTCAGCGATAATGAGAACCCCTCGAATTCCCACTGTCAGCAAAAAAGAAAAGAATACGAGTTTTCCGGAGAAATGGACTGTTATTCCGGTCCGCCATTTTGAATTTCGTAAATTAGACCTTTGATTCGTGATCAGCGACCTCAGAAACCCCCCAGTAGTAATTTTCAGTCCAAGAACGAAAAATATACGAGTGTTTCTTAATAAATTGACTCTACTTCCGGTCCGCCATTTTGAATTTCCCAAATTGGACTTCAGATTGGCGATCAGCGACCTCTAAAACCGAGTAACCATTTTCGTCTAATTCTATGGCATATTGTGTATGATAACAAATTTATTAACTAATTAAATTAAATTGGCCATTATTATTGGCCAATTATAGGCCCTTAATATTGGCCAATTTTTGGCCCAAAATTTAAACCAAACATTTCCGCCAAAAAATAAAAGGTACTGTTTTTTCTAAATGCCTTTCTGAACTCTTTGCAACAAAAATGAAGTCAATTGAGCGTGTACCTTTTTTTTGAGGTAAAATGCTAAAATGACGCGACAAGCAATAGAAAATATGTGTTATCTAGATGGGTCAGTTAGTGCAAAGATAAAGAAATGTAGTGCAACAGTAACTGACAGGCGACTTCCACTTTACTATTCAATTTGATTTTCGAACTACATATATATGTACTTTCATACTATACTTTCATAAGTTTTAAGATGGGAGTTCACACTAGAGTACCCAGTATTGGTTTCTATATTCGTATAAAAGTAGTACCATGCATGTATGATAACCCAGCTACAAGCTCTTACCAACGCTACTATTATATAAATTGAAACAAGGAAGTGCAGATTTGTACGGAATTTTGTCTGTTAAATATTGATATAATACTTATTAAAAATATTCAAAGTGATTCATTCATGGTTTTCGAAATTGTAGATAGATATTCGATAAGAATCATAGCTATGTCAGGTTGCATGCCGTCATATTTATAAAAGACAACTCAAGGCGGAGATGACTTACATATTTTTTTGTTCCGCGAATATTTGATTAACACTTTTCTCTAGTACGACGTGCCATTGAGATTAGATTAGATTAGGTAGAAGTCACCACAGGAATCTGTACTAGGACCGACGCTGTGGAACGTCGCCCACGACAAAGTTCTCAGGCTCCCCCTACGCAGACGAGGCTTTGAGAAAAATCTGCAGACGGATGAAACAGAGATCCCTGGAGCTGGCCCCGGCAAAGACGGTGGATCTACTGGTTACTGGTCGCAGGAACATTGGACATGTATCCTTCACTATACAGGATATCGTAGTGACCCCGAAAGACAGTATTAAATACCTAGGCGTATGGTTTGATAAGTACATGAATTTTGCGACGCACATCTCCAATACTGCAATCAGGGTGGGCGAAAAGATCGCCGAACTAGGCAGACTAATGCCAAATGTCGGTGGACCCAGCGCCAGCAAGCGAAAAATCCTTGGTTCAGTGGCGCAAAGCATAATGCTTTACGCCGCGCCGGTATGGATAAGGGCTATGAACATCGCAAGAACAAGAAGGAGGCTGGAATGTGCACACAAAAAGGCATCCATCAGAATAGCCAATGCCTTTAGGACCATCTCTGCAGACGCGGTTCACGTGATAGCCAGCGTGGCCCCCATCGACCTGTTGGCTCTGTAGAGAAAGGAATCCTTCGAAGGAATGGTTGGCAAAAACACGAAAAGTCTGCCCTACGAACGGTGGCAGACTAGATGGGAGACGAGCACAAAGGGCCGCTGGACAAAGACCTTAATACCCGACATTAGGAGATGGGTCGAAAGACTACACGGTGAAGTCGGATACCACCTAACCCAAGCACTATCCGGGTATGGCTGCTTCGAACTTATGCCAGAGGCATAGGTATGGTCGACGACGACGAGTGCGTCTACTGTGGCAAAAGGGACTCTTCTGAACACACTATTTTCTGGTGTCCTAGATGGGACATATTCAGGAACGCATGCCAAGAAGGGCTAGAAATAACTATCCGGGTGGAAAACTTGATTCTCCTGATCTTGGAAGGAGAGGCAAACTGGGATAAAGTAGAGACCATGATTAGGGACAACTTAAAGATCAAAAAAGAGGAGGAGAGAGACGGCAACTGGTGACATATGATTTTAAGTGGTGCTCCTATTCCCTTAGAGCTCCTTATCAAACTTTGTTCTGTATACCAGACTACATAGCCTTGATAAGAGCCCGTTGGTATCAAGCTGTCGCCTCTGGCTTCTTCTCGCCAATTATTGAAATCTCAGTTCAGTTAGGCCTTCGCCATGGGTCAGTGTGTGGACTGAGATTTCAACGAGATACTTGGTCAGCCATCTAAGCGCCACAGTGGTCCCAAATCGAGTTTTTTGGTTAAATAATGGCGCAAGTCTTGTCGGAAATGAACTTCTTTTTTATTAGAGCTTACCGAAATTCCAACAAATCCTCGAATCCCAGATTTTGAAAAAAAATATATTATTTTAAGTTAAAGTCCAAATAATTTTTTAAATAATTTATTATTTAATATACTGCATAACTGCATACGATAAAAATATCTAATCCATGAAGAAAGTCAAATGTCAATTTGGCAGCTGTCAATTGACACTTTTTTGTTTAATTTGACAGCTGATTTTGCTTTACTTTCTTTTCTAATTAGCTTTAATTATTCAAAAAACTTCGAAGCAACTATTTTGGTCTAAAAATTGTAAAGTATAGGTCATCTGTCATTTGACAGCTGTCAAGCTGTCAATAAATGTCTTATGCCAAATTAGACATTAAATTTTGACCTAGTGACATAACTTATTCTCGAGTTATGATCTTCAGCTTCCACGACTTTTTATCGTATGAAGTTATTCAGTATATTACATCAAAAATTACTTTTAAATAAGACATTTTTTATCGACAGCTTGACAGCTGTCAAATGACATATGACATATACTTTACAATTTTCAGACCAAAATAGTTGCTTCAAAGTTTTTTTAAATGCTAATTAAAGCTAATTAGAAAATAAAGTCAAGCAAAATCAAGTGTCAAAACAAAAAAGTGTCAACTGTGAGCTGTCAAATTAACATTTGACTTATATTCGAGGATTCGATATTTTTATCGTATCAAGTTATTCAGTACATTATATCAAAAAAACATTTTTTTTTGCCGTTAACTTAAAATGATAAAAAAGGAGTATTTTTTCAAAATTTGGGCTCAGAGAATTTATTGGAATTACGATAAGCTCTAATTTTAAATAATTGTTCATTTTCGACATGTTTTGTGCTCTCTACCCATTTTTAAACCAATAAGCTCGATTTAGGACCACTGTGCAGCGTTGCTTAACTTCGCTGATCGAGTGTCCATTTCCATTTTAACATTTTTTACTTTGTTTAACTTTGGTTTACATTGCATTCCCTAAAACTAAGTATTTTATTTATTTCATTCAGTCTACAATTTTTGAAAAAACAAACATCTATTTGATACATTATACGATGCAAAAATAATATGCAGGGTCGATGCCGGACCAGGGAAATTGGTAAGAATACTTCGTGTTGAGTCTGTTTATTGCACCCATCTGTATGTGAGTTCGCTTTATTGTGTTCTTGGAGAGAGGATTGAAGGAATGCCTAGAAAACAAAATTTTATCTGAGTAATCTTATCTTGTGTCAAACCGGTGACCGTACCTCGCCCAGAAATATAATTTTTATATCTGCGATTGCACTTCGCTCGGTTCGTAATAGTTATTAGTTATATACTTTAATAACATTTTATAGTAAAATTTTAAAGATGTATTACCTCATCTCATAAAATCTGTTCGAACCTGAGAGATATACTATGCAATCAAGTTTTGATATCTTGTGCATGCTTGTATTTTTGTGGTCTTAATCAAAAACCAGTAACAAAGCAGTTTTCTCTGAAGTTATAAAACTATGTTGTTTATGTGAAACATGACACTTTACATTGCTCTGTTGAAAATGGGTTTGTATTGTTGCATTAGGGTTTTCCTCAGCCCAGAAATGTTCATTCAAGCAACAATTCATAAAAATCAACTATTCTTGGCATATCCTCTGGTAAAAATTCTTGAGTTTTTCGGTAATGGAACGGGTGAAAATGTTGTTCATGTAAAGAAGTGCTTTGGTGAAATTTATTCATTCTTAAACCTAACCTTCTAGTATTTATCGTAGGATCTTCCATTGCTATATCTAATATTTCTGCTTCAAGGTCAACAGTTCTTGCATTTCTTGGGCGGCACTCGGCTCTGTTTCTCCCTTGAAAACTTCCTGTTTCTCTAAGTCAACATTCTGTACTCAAAACAATTTTGGTACCAGGATATTTCTACTCGGAAATTTACCTTCGCAACATTTTACAGGTGCAGCAGCATTACCAAAACATTGTCTCAGAAACTACGTCTGTCGATTCAAAGAACGAGTAATCACCCGTGTTTAAATAATATGAACAATTATAAAAAAAAAATAATCAAAATATAATGAAAACCGCTGCCTAAGGAATCACTACTTCCACATCCAGATTTTTCATCCAAGTCGCTTTAAAGACAACATCTTGACTATATTTGTACTGTAGTATATGAATATTATAGGTTATAGAATTTTAATAATATTTGGAGCAGATGTCAGAAAAATTTGAGGCGTTGGTTTCTACCATATAGGTACGTTAAAAATGTTTCTAGTTTGCTTTACTTATCTTTCCCTGTTCACATCCTACCACCTGAAACCCATTCCACGGAATCATCTCAATGAGATGTCATTACAATACATACGTCGAAAGAAATCTGAGGCCTTGGTTTCTAGTATATGTACCAAATTTCAAGTTTCGGTACTCTTACAGCTTGCTTTACTTATTTTTCCCTATTTACTTCTATTTACCCCCACTCTTTCAACGGAATCATGTCAAATGTCTAGTTTCAGATGTCGTTATAATACATACGTGTACCTACCAAACATCAAGTGAAAATCTCAATTTAATTGTATCAACTCTTTTAATAAGGGAGTGGGGGGTGGTGCGGGGATAGAAAATATTATAAAAAAATCGGTAAAGGTATTTACACAGAACTTCCCTCGTTATTTGTGCATGACGGTCACTCTAAAAAATTATTAATTACGAAGTGACATTGAGAATAATAATCGGAATATAGTTATTGCTATTATTACAAAGAAAACCTGAGAACTTTTGGTCAAAAATATACAGCGCTCATCCAACAGCAAAAGTTCAATACTAAATAACAGGTGCTAAATATGGAAGGCTTGCGCAAATACCTTTACAAATGTCCACCATGACTGAATGAATTCTTGGGATGACCACCCTGTACATTTTTCAATAAAAGTATAATAGGTGCATATGCCAAATATTATTGCCATTTGTCACATTTTCAATCCCACATTCACGTAATGGAGTGGAAGTATAGTGGTGGTTAAAAAATTTCATTTTTTTTTTGAAATTTTTCAAAAATGTTGGTAAAAAAAAAATTTTTCTTCTGAAATAGGTTTAGAATGTCATGAAACGTAGAAATTATAAATTTGAGTAAAAAAGAAAGTTTCCTTCTATTCTATAGTAGTGGTAAAAAAGTTTACAAAATGTGTATTCTTTTTAAATAGGTTTAGAATGCCATGAAACGTGGAAATTTTAAATTTGAGCAAAAAAAAATTTTTTTCACTATTTATTCCGTTTAGACGGTCCACCCTGTATATTTTCCAGTGAAAGTTTTACCATTTCTTCGCTGACAGTAGGGTCCACTACCTGCCCAATTTGACTGCTCACCGTCAAGTAGTTTTTTTAGTTAATGCACCAACAGACAGACAGACCGACTGACGGAATTGAAAAACCTATATTTTGCGTAATCTACGTGATCTGAAACGTCAGAATCCGAAAAAATCTCGGAGGGTAATTTTTTCTCGAATACAATACTTCCCTTCGGTATGCGAGGGAAGTAAAAACCTGAAGCCTTCGCTTCTAGTATATACACCAAATCCCAAATTTCTGTACTCTTACCAGCTTTCTTTACTTATTTTCCCCTATTTACCCTTATTTAATCCCCAACCCTTCCAAGTGAATATCTCAATTTTATTTTATCAACCCCTTTAATAATGGAGGAAAGGACCCCGCACGGAACATATGGAAATTCGCCCCCGGTTAAAGTGTTTGATACTCGGGGATATTATCCAAATATCGATGTTGATCAAAAGTCTCCATGGGCTCAAGGTCGAAAATTGGACGGTTTTCCAGATATCGGGGGTGTAAAGGGGGATGCTCATTTCTTGTGGGAAGTGGCCCCCGCTCCAGTAAAATTCGCTGGAATCGATATATGTCATTCCTCTCGACCTGCTGATCAAAAATTCTTAGGGGCACAAATATGGAAAATAAACAGTTTTCTAGATATGGGAGGTGCAAAGGGGGTGCTCATTTTCTATAGGAAGTGACCGCCAGTGAATTTCACTGGAATCGACATATGTTGTTCCTCTCGACCTCCTGATCAAAAGTTCTCATAGACACAAGGTCGGTAAATGCACAATTTTTTCGATATCGGGGGTTCAAAGTCGACTTTGCAACTCCCGATATCTGGAAAACTGTGCATGTACCGGCCTTGTGCCCATGAGAAATTTTGATCAGGAGGTCGAGAGAAACAACATATGTCGATTCCAGTGAATTTCACTGGGGGTCACTTCCTATAAAGGAAATGAGCGCCCCGCTTTGCACCCCCCATATCTAGAAAACTGTCCATTTTTCAAACTTGTGCCCCTGAGAATTTTTATCAGGTCAAGAGGAATAACATATGTCGATTCCAGCGAATTTTACTGGAGCGGGGGCCACTTCCCACAAGAAATGAGCATCCCCCTTTACACCCCCGATATCTGGAAAACCGTCCAATTTCCGACCTTGAGCCCATAGAGACTTTTGATCAACATCGATATTTGGATAATATCCCCGAGTATCAAACACTTTAACCGGGGGCGGATTTCCATATGTTCCGTGCGGGGTCCTTTTGATGCCTTGGCGTCTAGTACATGCACCAAATTCAAATTTCTCTACTCTTACCAGCTTGCTTTACTCGTTTTCCCCTATTTACCCCTATTCAACCCTCAACCCTTCAACGGAATTATCTCAAAATATAATCTAGTTCCAAATGTAATAATACATACGTGTACCAAATTTAAGGCGAATGTTTCAATTTTATTTAATTAACCCCTTTAATAATGAAGTAATATATATTGTATACGTATACAAAATTTTAAGTAAATATTTCAGTTTTGTTATCAACCCCTTTAATAATCGAGTGGGGTGGTGGTGGGGGGATGGCAAATATTGTAAAAAATTTTGAGACCAGTACATACACCAAATTTCAATTTTCCGTACTCTTACCAGCTTGCATTACTTATTTCCCCCTGTTTACCGTTCACCGGATATGTTAAAAAAATTGTCCAGTTCCAGATCTCGTTATAATACATACGTGTACAAAATTTCAAGTCAATATCTTTTACCGTTCCGGAGAAAACGTGCGGACAAAAAAATTAGACAAACCGACAGACAGAAATTTTTTTTTCGTTCAAATTTAAAATCTCGACGTTTCATGGCACTCTAAACCTATATCAAGAAAAAAAATGTTTGAACATTTTTTTGCGATGGATGTGAAAGTAACTGAACATTTAATATAGTTGACCACACGTCAAATTTTCAAACACACAAATTTCGTTCCTCTGATTTTGAAATTCTTTCAGTATAGTTAGATGCGCTCATGTCAGTTGTATATACATAGAAAAAATCACATCAATATCGCACGTAGTTAATTTTCTAGCGAGAGGTATACGTGTAAAAATACGAATTCTTGAAATAACTTTCCACCATATTTTTTTCTTGTGGAAAAGTTGTGCAACCACCAGCAAAAGTCCAAAAAGCCATGTGTGATGCCCATTAGGACCCTCTCTCGATATATGAGCTCAAGAATTAATTACCTTGCTGGAATGGGTTACTTGACGATTTTGACGGCTTTCGAAGGCGTGGACCCTCTACCAAATTAGATATTCCATGATACACTGACAATATTAAGTTCAACCCTGTCGCGGATAGGGTATACATAACTGCTGTAAACCGTTACAACTTACAATATTTTCGGTGGGAGCGAGTGGAGCAACTATATCAAAATAATTTAAAATTGTAATTGAAACAAGTGTGTTCCCGCTAATTTTTTATTTTACTCATGTCAGAAGATACTTTACTTGAGGACAATTTTGTTCTTTGTATTAAGAAATATATTATATCTATGATTTACCATTTTCTGCGAATACATAGTATTCCCCGCTCTCTCATCTATACGCAAGCGGCACAGCTTTGACTTTTTTTATGTGCAGTAAACATATTATGGAGACAACTATCATATCTAGCTTAAAGAAACTATTTGAAATTCATAAATGTCTTATTTCCTATTTTCACTTCGTTGCCTATTCGAAAAAAATTAAACAAATTAAAATGACTAATAAATAGAAGTGTTTAAATTTTCGTCAGATCTCGCTAGATAGTACTATTTATAATACATGAAGTATAACAATAATTATTGTCTCATTAAGTTTAAATTATGCATTATCATTACAACACGTTGTGGATAATCTAAATAACAAACATGGGTAACTCAATGTAAGAACAGCCGAGCGAATCAGATGAGATAACCCATAATGGCGTCATAATATATATAATTAATCAGAACGATAAAAAATTATTTATTTTTCAATTATACATGACATACTCCTGCTAATTTTTATCATTGGCGTAATTCAATCCCCTGCACTGCTTTCGCGGTACACGGGAGTCCAAACCTCTTAAAGAAGCTGTATCCCACCGAGACTGTTAGTCTAGGGGCTGGGTAGAAACAGTGTACTTTCCACAAACAATATTAATTAAGTACGGTTGTAGTTACAGGATCTGTTCATATTTTGTACACGGTTGCAAATTTATGCTAGGTATTGAGGTCCAACATGGAAAACATGGAATACTTTCTAGTGATGATGGCGATTTTTTTTTCAAAATTTTTAGCGTGCCATTATTTGCTTAGCTTCCTTAGTTTAAATCAAACTTATTGCCCGTATAAAAAATGTTGGGGCCTTTGATCTTTACCGCAAATTCAAAGGGGCCGACACTTTGATGCCGCTTAGATAAATGAGAAGAAGTATACTTGATGAAGTCAGACGTATTTGTAAGGGCATCATCTGTATGTTGGTCTTCATATGGTGACAGCAAGTCATTACATTAATCGATGATTATTTATAAAATTTTGTCATGTTTCAAAATATTATTTTTATCTATGATTGCACCAAACGTCTAACTCTTAGAAGATAATATGATTTTATCTCGCTGATAATAAATTATCTCCAAGGTTAAGTTCTATCAAGGTCGACTAAGTAGATGCTGAAATACAACCCAAAAGAACGAAGTGAGAAACACCTGCTTTTACTATCAAGCGACACTTTGAACTTAGGAGGTATTGTGATCGTGCAAAAATTCACAGATTTCGCAATTCTTGCAACCATCGGGACATTGGAAATGATTACACCATACATAAAACATAAACAGCTACGATCCACTTTCAATTGTGACATCGCTGTATTTCGACATTAAATGAAAACTGGTAACTTGACCCCCTGTGACGCATGCAACCCATATTACATTTGCTATCAGCCGTTGCATATACGACAGTCTCACTCGACCGCGACACCGCTGTCTTTTGGCCTTGAACGAAAACTGGTAACTCGGCCACCGTATACGAACATAAACATTTCCAATATTAAAATTTGATTTTTTGACTAATTCTGATTCTGTAGATATATTTCATCTATATTATACAATACACAGATTCGGAAAATGCAGATTAGGGTATAGGAATAACGATGTAATTGACCACGCCCCGCTAGTTCTATAAATCGTGAAAGCAGAGACACACAATGAATTGAATTTAGTACGGCATGAACTAAGGTTGGATGCGGACGTAGGTAATAATTTCTATACGAAACGAGAAAATATCTCTTCGTCAAAAGCGAAGAAGTTATTTGTCACATTTTTGACAAATAATTTCTTCTATTGAAAGCATTTCTGCAGTTTCTTTTTTAGCCGTAAATGCTATGGGAATAAAATAACAATTCTTATTAAAACCGAAATGAAAATAGAACATTAAAATAAAATTAAATAACTCGGAAACTAAAATTTTTCAATTTCAATTTATTTTATTTATGAGTTAAGATGCATCATGTTTCAATGAGATGGGCACCTAAATTGGGTAATTTATCTTGTGCCCAGTCTTACAATAACCTAAGCAAAATATAAATTTTGATTAACAATGTAAACGATAAATAAAAAATAAAAAGAAAAAATATTATGCCTAAATCATTTGAAAAGTATATCTAATTGTGTTACTATAAGTAAAATTGGTATTGACTGGAAAAAAATGGAAAAAAGGCTGAAATTGTATACATTAATTGTTGATAGAAAAATGGCAGACTGTTGGTATTTAACCTATTTTCATAAATATTTAAAGATTGTTCCGAATATACTCTCTGGCCAGTGCCGCAATTTTTTTAAAAATTAATTGTGGATCTTGTACTTGCTGGAAGTTTGTTATAGAATTTTGGTCCGGTAAAAGAATGTTGGCAAATACTTGTTGTTGAATGAAGCAGTTTGTAATTGTTCTTGTCTGATATGAATGGTTGACATACTGTTTCTCGTTCATAGTGTGAATAAAAATACAACTTTGTACCGCATATATCTATTAATATTTAGCAAATTACTTTCATTATATAGGTTTGTTGTGGAATATATTTTCGGTTTTTTCAACATTACTTCTATAATTTTGTTTTGACTTGTTTCTAAATATTTTAATGTGGAGTCCTAGATTCCCGCCCATATTACTATAGCATATCTTAAGATAGATTCTACCAAAGCGTTGTATATCATAATTAATTGTTTGATGCTTAATACATGTCTAATATTATGAAATACAGGGATTACTGTTTGTAATTTTGATGTTATAAATTCTACATGGTTCTCCAGTTTAAATGCTGGTCTATAATAACGCCTAAGTACTTTATTTTTTCGACAGACACAATACGAGACAATCAACTAATAATTATCAAACAATAAATTAATGAAGTACGGATTCAAACAAACCACCTTTTTGTGCCAAACAATAGTCAAACCGATTATACAATGAACCTCTCATATCATTGAGTTGATTTGGAGTAATGCTTGCACAAAGTTGGATAAGTTTTTCCCGTAATTCAACTAAATTATTGGCTCGTTCACACGCATGTTTGTACGCGGTTTCCTTTAAAAAGCCCCCACAGAAAGAAATCATGGGGTGCTAGATTAGGTGACCTGGGGGGCAATTTTATCCGTTTGAAATTGTCCTCGGCAAATATTTCTTGCGTGTTTCAACTTTAAAACAACTGTACCCATTTATTTTCAAAATATTTCTTACAGTTCTTTCCTTCATGTCAACTTCATCAGCAATTTAGAACAAGGTTCACTAGTGTCAACAAGTGCACAGACATTAGTTTCGCGAATTTCACGCTTCGCTCATTTGTTGATGACACGGGGTTCGGGTTGACAGCATTTTTTACAATAATTCACGACACACCCGAAATTCTCAATTTTTTAAATAATGTATGAAATTATGCTAGCTGAGGGGATTGGTCTGTCTTGATATGCCACAGTAAATAAATTTATTGTGTCATCAGTGGAATGGCCCCCGAAATTCCAATTGGCACTTTTTCTGCAATTGTATAAACACACAGCATTTTAATAACGAAATTGAGATTAATTTATTTTATTCCCACGCGTCTAAACAGCTACGCTATTAAAAGTAGAATGGGTGCGCTCGCGCTTTTCTCAACTCGTCGCGGTCAAGCGATGGAACAATGCCCTGCATTGTTCTACGACAAGGCGTGATTTATCTGCGCAGAAACAAGTTTACGTACCTAAAACTAAATTTGCTGAATCTGTATACTGAAAGAGAAGTTTAGAAGGTATATGTGATTGTCGCTTAGCCCAGTGCCGAAACCAACTGGCCGATATCGTCTAATTTCGACATCTATTGTCCACTTATAAATATTTTCAAACGCCTTTTAAAGGACCAGGCACTAATCTTATGGAATGGCGGTCCCTGTCGAATTGGCTGAAATGGTATATTGTAGTTCACAAACGTCTGTTTTTGCTAGTTTCGTCACTATAGTCACCCGAGGATAAAATTATTGTACTATACAACATTTTAATAAAAATGCTTCCGGTGTTTGAGTTTTACTTAAAAGTTCCTTAAAAATGTAATATTAAGGTGTACCAAGAGCATACCTGAAATAATGAAAAGAAATAATAGTAATAACTGAGTAATAATTATACAGGGTGTTCCTTAATGATGTGCTAATATTTCAATTTCAATTGTTTCAATCATAGTACAGGCAAATTAACAATTTAGGGTAACAAAAATTAATAAAAGGATCATCTCCGGGATTTATGTAGGTAGGAACCTGTAGAATGGAATGATGCATTCTTTGCACTTCCAAGTTCCGGGAAAAATTCAAAAAAAATTGGAAAAACTTTTTGATTCTCGGTTTTTGCTCTAGTGGCCAAAATAATGAAAATAGAGAAAGAAGTTCCCAACAAAAGTTGTAGCTCGTCTTTTTCTCTACAAAAAAGGTCTTTACAAATTTTTGTCTTACTTAAACCGTTTAGAAGATAAATCGAGTTTTCCACTTATAGTTTTAAGCCGCTTCGAAATGCGCGAAAAATGAGAATTCTCCAGGAGTTTCGTACGACCGGGCTCATCGATCGATAATTCTTACTATTCAGAGCCCCTAAAAAAAATGAAAATAACATGAAATGTAGAGAAAAGTCTCAGCTTTAATGTGGAACTAATCACAAAATTCATTAAAAAAAATATCAAGGAGAGAAAGTGTCAGAAGACGGCTTAGTGAACTTTGTACAGTTGATCCACAGATTATTCATATCTTTGCCGGGAGTCGTTAGAATGATAATTCATTTTGCTTATATATTCTTATATAATGATATATTAATCCAATTAACATTTTATTGCAATTACTTTTGTTGGAAATATATGCCTTGCGATCAAAGTAGAGGGTATATTTCTCATCGATCAATCACCTCCAAATGTTTTAGTTCAATTCGCTATATCTTAAGCAATAATAATAGCAGTCTTAATTTCTGGATTATAAGTACAATGAATGACTTTAGAGTTTTTTAAATGTGCGCAGTACTTTTTGAATTTGTCTACATTATTCATACACGTTCAGAAAATGCACAATTATACAGTAAAACATATACAACTTATTTGTTTCTTAACATTCTTCAATGAAATTTTCACGAAATATAGATTAGAGTGCGTGGAATCGAGTCCATGCAATGAAAAAGCACCCAGTGTTACGGGAGAAATAGGCAGGATGCATAAAACTCAAAGATGTGAATAAATCAACTGTATAAAGTTTACTAAGCCATCTTCTAACACTTTTTTCTCTATGATAAAAATTTGTATGAATTTTGTGATTGGTTTCACATTAAAGCTGAGATTTTTCTCTATATTTTACATTGCTTTCATTTTTTTAGCGGCTCTGAATAGTAATAATTATATCGATCGATATATCCGGTCGTACGAAACTTCCAGAGAATTCTCATTTTCCACGCATTTCGGAGCGGCTCAAAACTATAATTGGAAAACTGCATTTATTTCCTAAACGGTTTAAGTAAGACAAAAATTGGTAAAGACCTATTTTGTAGAGAAAGAGACGAGCTACAAATTTAGTTCAAAACTTTTTTCTATATTTTCATTATTTTAGCCGTTAGAGCAAAAAAACCGAAAATCAAAAAGTTTTTCCAAATTTTTTTGAATTTTCCCGGAACTTGGAAGTGCAAAGAATGCATCATTCTATTCTACAGGTTATTAACTACTTAAATCCCAGAGATGATTCTTTTATTAATTTTTGCGGGGTTTTTACAACATTTTGCCTTCGTTGCCTGTACTATCAAGAATTATGCATCTGATGAGAAAAACGAAAGAGACCGTTTTCCTGTAGAATTGACCAGGCTAATCAGAAAAAATATCCATATGGAAACTGTCACATTGTTAAAAAATATCAGAGAACATGTTAGCATGGACGCCACTGGTGGAGCTGTAAAATAACTTTTCTAACTCATATATTCTATTAACACACAACAAAATTGAAAATAATATCTAAATATCTGAAATATTAAAAAAATAACGATAAAAAAAATTCAACATCACGGGCCATTTTTTGTAATTTTTCGCAATCGGACATTGTTCTGTACCCAAAATGGTTTCTTTTCCTACAGGAAATTTTAATTTTTATATAGATCACTTTTGCTACAGGGTGTTGACATTTCCTTTTTTTAATCATCATCTTTTAATGTCTTTTACTGACTTTAGTTATTATTTTCAATTTTGGTATGTGTTAATAGAATATGAAACCACATGTTTCAGATAGAAAAGTTATGTTATAGCTTCACCAGTGTCATCTCTGCAAACATGCCCTCTGATATTTTTTAACAGAAAAGTGGTACGCTACTGACATTTTTCAATATGGGTATTTTTTCTGATTGACGTGGTAAATTCTGCATGAAAACGGTCTCTTTTGTGTTCCTCGTCAGACGCACAGTTCTTGATTGAAACAATTGAAATTATAATATTAGCACGTCAGTAAGGAACACCCTGTATAATTATTACTCAATTAATTTTATTATTTCCTTTCACTATTCGGGTATGCTCTTGTTACACCTTAATATTACATTTTTAAGGAACTTTTAATTAAAACTCAAACACCGGAACCATTTTTATTGAAATCTTGTGTAATACAATAATTTAATCTTCGGGTGACTGTAGTGACGAAACTAGTCATAGCAGAGGTTTGTGCACATCTAGACATTTATTCAGCATCACGTGAACTACAATAGGTATATCAAAATTTCAGTCAATTCGATAGGGACCGCTTTTCCATAAGATTAGTGCTTGGTCCTTGTTTACCTACCCTTGAAATTAAGGGGTTAACTCACTGACGCGAGAAAAGTTAACTAATAGCTAGTTAACTTCAGGTTTATTTTGTAAAGCTTCGTGCCATTTTGAAGTCTGTTTAGGAAATATAATACAGAAAATTACGTTTTTGCAAAAAAATTAAGAGTACATTTTGACTTGTTCTAGACATTTAAAGATCAAGGAAAATTATAGGGATTATTTTTATCAATGGCGTGTGTGTCTCCCACGAGCCCTTATGATGGCAGCCATCCTTGGTGGCAAATGTTATTAAAAAATGAAGGCCTTGGCTTCTAGCCATATCCCAAGTTTCAGGATTCTTACCAGCTTGCATTACTTATTTTCCCCAGAGAAGCACAAAGCCACTAATAAAGATGTTTTATGCAAAACCAGGACAATTTCTATGAATAGGTATGAAATAATTATATTTGACATTGACTGATAACAACAACAGATCTTCACCTATCTATTAGCTAACTAGTATTGGAGCCTATATACTCTATGCATGTTTAAAAGTGAATTATTAAATTTGTTTGCTTATAATTGCATTGAAACATGTTCTTTATAGATGTCAAATAGAATTATTTCATACTTATTGATAGAGATTGTCTTGGTTTTGCATGAAACATCTTTATGTGTGGCTTTGCGCCTTTTAGATTAGCTCCAGAATAAGGGCGAAAAACATTCAAAGACTAAGCATTTCCAAAAACAGAATGATAGATTTCATGAAAATGTAACACAGCCACACAAAAGAAAAATGTTTTTTGGACCTCAAAAAATCCATAATTTAAGCGATTTCGACATCTCTTCACATAAATCGCTGTAACTTTTTCTAGGCAAAAATGACCCCCTCTTTTTTATACTAAGTTGCAAATTAAATTTCCAATCCGATGATGTGGGGCACGATATTTTTCCGGCGCTTTTTAAGTGAGATATCGGCAGCCAAAGTGGCCATTACTGCCAAACGAAAGTTAACAAAAATCTGAAAAAAATCAGGGATACGTAGGAAGATGTAAGAAATCGTTTGGCGCAATATGAGGTCGATGTGTGCCTTGGTTTTCGAGATGTGGCCGCTCGAAGTCACCGGAAGGTGAAAATCGAATTATTTTACCGCTTTCCGATGCTATATCTCGAAAACAAAACGAGATACAGAGCTACGGTTTACTCTATTCGATTTCTCTCGCCTGCTTACATACCTCTAAATTTTTTAGAAATTTTACAAGAAAAAATGCCGGCAAGAATCTGAAAGAATTCAGAGGCATGTGGGAAGGCGAGAGAAATCGAATGGAGTAAACCGCAGCTCTGGATCTCATTTCGTTTTCGAGATATAGCCTCGGGAATCGGTAAAAAAATTCAATTTTCACCTTCCGGTGACTTCGAGCGGCCATATCTCGAAAACCAAGGCGCGCACCAATCAATTTGCGCCAAACGATTTCTTATGCCTTTCTACGTACCTCTGAATTTTTCCAGATTTTTTCTGGCTTTCGTTTGTCAGAAATGGCCCTCGAAGCTGGGCCGTATCGCTCGAGAAGCGAAATGCTCGGACCTCTCACTTTGGCGGCCGATATTGTGACGTTTTGTTCACACTCTCGAGTAGTGAATCGTCACTTTGACACTCGAGCCTTCAGTCGGCGGTGACGGTAAGCTCGGGCGCCACCTTTACAATTGTTTTTCGTGAGGTAAAGGACTCACACTAGCCTCTTAACACAGCCTGTTTCGGTAGGGCTGGGATAGCGTCAGAGGAGATACGGTATGTCCAGGGGTCTAGGGATGTCAGACTTCACACACACACAGTAAAAGGCACAGTTTAAATAATATACATATTTATTATAATAAAAATCCTAATATCTACAATTCTACTACCCTAACGTATTTGAATTTAAACAAACAAAACAATACTTAGACGGCGTAAGCGAGGGGGTTACTACGGTTAAGTTACTACAACAACAAGCACGGTTATTATCGGCGGTGATTTACCAAGCGGGGAGGAAGCAATTACCAAATCTACATGCAATACGGTACAATACCTATGCAACTTGGCTAGTGCGCAGCGGAAAAGAAAGATACAAGATTTAGCATGCACACGTAGATAAATCACCCACTCCTGCTCACTGTTCCCTGTCGGCCAATTTATACCTAGGCATAAATTGCCCTCTAGGATGTACTCACTCCAGTACGGGGGATATTTTGGATAGCCGAGGGCTTATGTGACAAACCGGCTGAAGGGACTAGGCTAGCAAGTCACCTTATCTACCCAAAACACCTCAGAACCAGGCGTGCGTACTCAACAGTGAGTTAGAAAGAAATATCTCAAGTGATTACCCAGCTGAAGGGACTAGGCCAGTGAATCACTCAAGATATCCCCTTCGACGGTCTACAACCAGAAACACTCCGGCTCACGGTTCCCTCTTGGTTAATCCACCCGCAGGGATAGACCAACCTCCAGGGTTTACGGACGCGAGAATGGAGGAGATGCGGGGTATCAGCGAGCCCGTGTGGTCAACCAGCTGAAGGGACTAGGCCAGCAAACCACACCCGAGTCTACCCAGGATACCTCCACCCTGCGTACATACGCTCCGGGCAGTAAGGATAGATAATATCCAGGATATCTAAAAGCCGTTGGTATCTGACCAGCTGAAGGGACTAGGCCAGCCAGAAACCTCAAAACCTTTTTCTGTCCTGGATATTTCTATACTCACTCGAACGTCCGTGGCATACCAGACACACAACTGGAAAAGAAAGTATGATTAGCAGGCCTGTGCTTAACACTGGCCAAGTTGTTTACCAACGTTCCTAATATACTCACTTCCTTGCCGGTGGTCTTCTTAATTTCGTATTTCCTACTCCTGATTCCCTTCCTATATCGTTGTCTCGGCAGAGTATTCGATACAGATGGAACATAATTAATTGGTGTTGGAGAACTAGCGCCATCTAGCGGAGCTCTCTCCAACCGGATAATTAAATTTAAACAACTATTTACTTTCTGTACTTAGAAATAGTGTATAATAAATATGCGGATTTATAAAATAAAATTTGCTTCGTTACAATATATCACTTAAAAAGCTCCGGAAAAATATCTTGCCACACATCATCGGATTGGAAATTTAATTTTCAATCGATCTAGTGCAAAAAAAGAGGGGGTTCATTTTTGTCTAAAAAAGTTACAGCGATTTATGTGAAAAGATGTCGAAATCGCTTAAATTATTTTTTGAGGTTATGACAAAATCCTAATGGGATGGAGTTAAACAGACCTCGGATTCGGATTCAGCGATCCCAAAAACATATAGCAAACATGGTCAGATTCTCAGGCCAGAAAGAATTTGTTTTGTATGGCTGTGTAATCCATTACAATGAAAATTTCACACGTCTCCTTTTTAGCCAATCAGAACTTTGTTTTTATGCCGTTATCATGGCAACCCAAAAATTTTCCGGAAATTTTCATCCTCCAGGGTACCCTGAGCGAAATTAATAAGTGGAAATTTTTCTGTCAAGTTATTGATATATGATCATAGCTGACATTTGCTTTTACATAAAAATGGAATTTTATTTTTCATATTAAACAAGATAATTAGGTATTAAAAAGATGATCGAACTTTGTGAAAAAATATTTTATTTAATGTTTAATTATGATCATGAATAACTTCTCATTATGGTTTTCCTCCATATTACACTTCTCAATCAGGTATGATGACTATTTCAATTCAAGATTTCAGATTTCAAGATTCAAGATCGTGAAGAAGTGCTTATTAAATAGAATAATTAGTAAATAAAAGAGGGAATTTTTATGTAAATAACGTTACCCTTTTTTGAATTTTAAAATCCACGAGTAAACTTTGTTTTACTTTCTAATGTATCCAGTAAAACAGAAAAAAGTATATGTTTTATGCTAGGACTGATCCCCTCTAGTAGAATAATTTTAACTATCTTTTCATCTACTTAACTATAATGAATTAATGTTTTAATAACGTAATTTGTTTAAGTTGAAGAATTTACGCAAAACATCATATCACATGGGGGCAGACCACATGTCTACAACTTCAGATAGGACTCGAGGTCTATTCAAATTCAGAAAGATATGGTATCTTCGGCAGCGATTGTATCTTCTTAAATTTCAAGTGAATGGTGAAGATAACTATGCAGAGTAACGGCAATATATTATAGAACTAATTTATCATGAGTTTTGGATCGTTCTTTAATAATTTATAATTTATATCCTAAAGTTCTCCATTGTACGTCTTTGAACCTCATCTGCCGCCATTAAAAACACGAAGCCCGTTTTTAGTTTTTCAAGGGTTTTTGGGTTGTTTCTATAGTAATGACTATAAAGTACAAAAATAAAAAACAAAACATTCTTTGTAATATTTTATTTGAGCAATTTTTTAATAATATTAACAGGATTCAAGATATATGTATAAAAATTATCGAATTTAATAGATATTCGTAGTCAGCAACACCGATTACAACTTTCACTTGTCTCGTATTTGCCTTATTAAAAATATATTAATAATATAATGTTTGCTCTATTATAATAATATACCTATTTGTATAAATCAAATTACACATGAAAACATTAAATTCTTCATCGTATTACTGAATGTTTTAATTGTTAAACATCTTATAATTTGCTCAGTTTTTTGAAAATAAGTAAAACATTTTAGGTAGGATTGCTATACTTTTATTCTTCTCTTGATGATGCCATCTTAATTTGCGAGACGTCCTTCATTATATTTTATTTTCTTTATTTATTTAATGGCCTTATTTATATTAACGTCCTGGCGGAGTTCAGCTATTGATAGTCCACCACTCAACCAAAACACGTACATTAACCTTTTAAACTTTTTTATTCTTTTTAGTTATTTGCTTTATAGGCCTTAAGCTATGATATTTTATGTAAGTATATAAATATATATGAAAACAATACATTTAATTCATACAAGTACAAAAACAAATGCACTGCGCGCCAGGTGGTGTGGCTGGAGACCATCAGTAAGCCCATTACAGCAAATTCGGCAGCAACCAAGCATTTTTGGCAATCTTTGCTTATTTTATTGATGTGTTTTTCGACGAAAATTAAATTTGTGCAAGTGAATGCATTTGAATAGTGATTTAATCAGGTAGAGAAAGTAACACTTAAAAGCACGTAGGGAAAATAAAACAAAAAGCTGCTTAAAGAATGGGTCATTTTGTTACAAGCCGAACACCATAGCACTGCGCCACTACTACGCAGTATTGCCGTGTTTATAGATTTTTATCTTCATGTCCATTTTTTTCTTAAAACGTTTGGAAACTTTTATACTTAAATACTGATCATTTTTTTCAAAAACGAACTTTCAGTAGAAGTTTTAATACAATCGTTCTTACAAGAAACGTGACAGATGGACCGGCAGACGAACTGATGGATATTTTGAAGGTGGTTCAGAATTCAGTGATTTAACAGTGATACGAAAATGTTTCCTGTATAAGCAATATTTATGGTTCTAGAAATGTGCCGATTAAATGCAATAAACTCTTCGTTTTCATATTTGCGAAGGGTATGATAACATTATAAATAACATCGTGTGACGTTGTGTGACGTTGTTTTTACTTCCCACGCTTACCGAAGGGAAGTATTGTATTCGAGAAAAAATCACCCTCCGAGATTTTTTCGGATTTTGACGTTTCAGATCAAGTTGGTTACGAAAATATAGGTTTTTTCAATTCCGTCAGTCTGTCTGTCTGTCTGCCTGTCTGTCTGTTGGTGTATTAACTAAAAAACTACTGGACGGAGAGCAGCCAAATTTGGTAGGTAGTTGACGCTACTGTCAGCGAAGAAATGGTTAACCTTTCACTGGAAAATATACAGGGTGGATCGTCTAAAGGGAATAAATAATGAAAAACTTTTTTTTGCTCAAATTTAAAATTTCCACGTTTCATGACACGCTAAACCTATTTCAGAAAAAAAAAATTGTTTCACCAACATTTTTGAAAAATTTTTTGCCACTGAATTAGATGAATTTTTTTTCTTTGTTCAAATTTAAAATTTAAACGTTTCATGGCATTCTAAACCTATTTAAAATATATATATATATATATATATATTTTTTACCAACATTTTTGAAAAAGTTTTGCCACTAAATTAAATGGGATTTTTTTTTTATTTGTTCAAATTTAAAATTTCTACGTTTCATTGTGTTCTAAACCTATTTAAAAAAAAATGAAATTATTTTTATCATTTTTGAACAAATTTTACCACTAAAAGAGATGGATTTTTTTTTTTCTTTCTTCAAATTTAAAAGTTCCACGTTTCATGGCATTCTAAACCTATTAAGAAAAAAAATTACCACTACTATAGAATTGAAGGAAACTTTCCCTTTTGCTCTAATTTGTTTAAATTTTTTTACCAACATTTTTGAAAAATTTCAAAAAGAAATGAAATTTTTTGACCACCACTATACTTCCACCCCACTACGTGAATGTGGAATTGAAAATGTGACAGATGGCAATAATATTTGCCATGTGCACCTATTACACTTTTATTGAAAAATGTACAGGGTGGTCATCTCAAGAAATAATTCAGTCATGGGGGACATTTGTAAAGGTATTTGCCCAAGTCTTCCATATGTGGCACCTGTTATTTAGTATTGAACTTTTGCTGTTGGATGGGCACTCTGTGACTCTATATATTTTTTTGACCGAAACTTATCAGGTTTTCTTTGTAATAATAGTGATAACTATATTTCGATTATTATTTTCAGTAATTTCGTAATTATTGATTTTTTATAGTGACCGCCATGCACAAATAAAGAGGGAAGTTCTGTGTAAATACCTTTACCGATTTTTTTACCAGTAGAAATATGGGAATTTTGTTTTGCTCAAATTTAAATTCTCCACGTTTCATGACATTCTAAACGTATTTAATAACAACAAAAAATGTTTTTGAGTGAAAATCTCATGACGATTGTATCATGTGGATAGGGCATATGAATTTTTTCGTTTTCTGGTGTTGGTATTTTAATTTAAAGGGCATTTTTTAAATTTTAAAGCTAAATTGTACCTAAAACCGAATGCAATACCAGTTTTTTGCAAAGCACGTTCATTGCCTTTCAGTATGAAAAACAAAGTGGAAAAGGAGTTACAAAGGTTATGTAATTACGGGGTGTTAACTCCAGTAGACCACAGTCATTGGGCCAGCCCTATTGTACCTGTATTGAAAAAAAATGGTGATGTAAGAATATGTGGGGATTTCAAGGTGTCCGTTAATCCAAATTTATATATAAATAAATATCCAATTCCCAAAATTGAGAGTATTTTTAGCTGCTTATCAGGGGGGACATTATTTAGCAAAATAGACTTATCGCAAGCATATGCGCAGATAGAGCTAGATGATAATTCAAAAGAAATCGTGACAATTAACACACACAAAGGATTGTTTAGGTATAACCGACTACCATACGGGATTGCTTCAGCTCCAGCTATTTTCATGAAAATTATGGACGAATTATTTGCCGGCTTGGACGGCGTGATCGTATTTTTAGACGATATTCTAGTTACAGGTCGAGATCACGAACAACACATGAAAAGGTTACGTCATGTTTTTAATATAATTAAGAAAAGTGGTTTAAAAATTAATTTACAAAAATGCACTTTTTTTCAAAAATCAATATCATATTTAGGTTATACAATTGATGCCAGTGGGTTGCATCCATCTGAAGATAAAGTCGAGGCCATAGTTAAAATGCAGTATCCCACCAATAAAACCGAACTAAAATCGTTTTTAGGGATGATAACATATTACGGGAAATTTTTACCTAATTTAAGTACACATGTAAATAAGCTCTATAATCTTTTGAAAAATAATGTGAAACGGCACTGGGATAATGATTGCAAAAGGGCTTTTAACTGGGTAAAAAGTGAATTAGCCTCCCCCAAGGTGTTGGCTCACTTTGATTCTAATTTGCCATTGGCGTTATGGTGTGATGCGAGTTCGGTAGGAGTGGGGGCCGTAATTAGTCATATTTATCCAAATGGGGATATCAAACCTATTGCGCACGCTTCTCGCACACTAAATAATGCCGAAAAAAATTTTTCTCAAATAGATCGTGAAGCACTGAGTATTATTTATGGCGTGAAGAGGTTTCATGAGTTTCTTTTCGGCAGAAAATTCATTTTATTCAGTGACCACAAACCATTACTGTCAATTTTTGGTGAGAAAAGAAATATCCCGCAGTTAGCAGCTAGCCGCCTTCAACGGTGGGCAATCATTTTATCTGCATATCAGTACGAGATAAAATATATTAAATCAGAGAAAAATCAAGCGGATGCTTTATCGCGTTTACCATTACCTTACAGCAGTAATAAGGAACCTGATTTTGGACACATCTTATATATACAAGAAGCGGTTCCAATTGATTACAAAAAGATTGCTGTGGAGACACAAAAGGATAAAATTTTAAATATGGTATATAGATATTGTTTTCTAGGTTGGCCAGAAGATAATATACCGGTGGAAATTAAGCCCTATTTTAATAGAAGAAATGAGTTACATTTGGAACATGGGTGTATCCTATGGGGTTATAGGGTTGTTATTCCATCGAAATTACAACACATTATATTACAGGAAATTCATTCTAGTCATTTGGGAATTAATAAATGCAAATCCATTGCCCGGTCCTACTGTTATTGGCCTAGAATTGATAATGACATAGAAACATTATATAAAAATTGTAATATTTGCACAAAAATTCAAAACAATCCACAAAAAGCTATTTTGCAACCTTGGCCACAGACAAACAAACCCTGGTCTCGATTGCACGTAGATTTTTTAGGTCCTATATTTAATGAAAAATATATAATAATTACAGACTCTCACACAAAATGGTTAGAAATATTCAAGATGAAAAATACTTGTGCAAAAATGGTCATTAATTGTTTACGTTCTGTATTTGCTCGTTTTGGATTACCGGATACCTTGGTTTCAGATAACGGTCCTCCATTTTCTTCAAGTGAGCTATCAGCTTATTTGAAGAGCAATGGAGTGAGGCATTTATTTTCGCCACCGTACCACGCACAAAGTAACGGAGCGGCAGAAAATTGTGTTAAAAATATAAAAAATGCTCTTAAAAAAGCCTATATTGAAAAGGTTGATTTAGATGAGGCACTGCAACGTTTTCTCTTTAATTACAGAATTTCGCAACATTGTACGACAGGGGTTAGCCCGGCAATGTTAATGTTTGGCCGTTCTATAAAGACTCGTTTAGATTTAATTAGACCATCTCAAAGTAACATAAATAATAACAAAATGCAAAAACAAATCGATAATTTTAATGGGAAACAAGTAGCCATGGATGACAACAGTTCAGTTTATCTTAAAGAGTTTTCTGATACTTCAAAACCTACATGGGTGCCGGGAAAAGTTATAAATAAAACAGGGAATGTCACTTACGAAGTAAAAATGGGGGATAATAAAATAGTAAAGAGGCATAGTAATCAACTAAAAAAACGATCGTCTTTATGTTTTCCTGTCTCCGGTGGGGGAAATTCTACTGACACAGGGGGTGAAAAGATATCTGATGATACCGCCGATTCAATTGTACCGGAAGATTCATTAAGTGAAGACAAAAATATTATAGAAATCTCGGACAGTGATAGTGATTCTAATGTAATAGAAAGTAAGTTAAAAACAACAATTCACTCTGGTGGTGAAAAATATGAGTTACGTAACCGAAAAAACATTGTGAACCCAGACTTTTATCAACCTTCTACTTCCAAATAGATTTGTTAGAATTGTTATTTTTTTTTAGGATTAATATAATTAAAACTGTTTGGTTAGGGATAATTTTAGTGGGGAGGAATTGTAATAATTAATTATTTGTTTACTTGTGGATACATTTCCACGTATATATTGTTTTGTAGTCCCTTTTTATGAACACATTTTTATAGAGAGTTTTTGTACATACATACAACGGCGTTGGGAAATAAACCAGTGTAAAATAGAATGGTGTTTAATTGACACGTCCTTCCAACATAATAATAATTATTATAGTACAAGTTATTACAATTACAAGGTGTTGGAAGGTTGTAGGGCAATTTCCTAAATTCTTCCAAATACGTTGCAGAATAATGTATAATCCGTAAAAAAAATCATACAATATAAAATCTGAGCAATAACAGAGTTGTTTTATCTTTTAAAAATTTCTCAAAGTTTGATTTGAGCCCTATAGGATTTATTTTGCTCTTTCCTTTGGCCCGCTATCTACTATGCAAAAACAGGCGAATTTTAGACCTTTTTTGCGGTCATTCTTTGTAAGGGTATTTACGCAAGCCTTTCCATATTTGGCACCTCTTATTTAATATTTAATTTTTGCTATCGGTTGACCACTCTGTATATTTTTTTTACTAAAAGTTATCAGGTTTTCTTTGTAATAGTACCTTCCGATTACTATTCTCATATGTGATTTCGTAATTAATAATTTTTTAGAGTGATCGCCCTGTATAAATAAAGAGGGAAGTTCTGTGTAACTATCTTTACCGATTTTTTTTGAATAATATGCATTTTAAGATGCATGCACCTTGTTTTTTAAAGTGAAAACAATGCATGTATAATCTCGTAATAGCTTATTGTGTTTGTATTCATAATGAATAAATATCATTTTAGGTGCTAAAATATAGTGTGTTTATGAACATTGTATTTATGCATAATACATATTATAAATTATTACTGTATTATGGCGTTTAATTTATTGCTTCGTAAAGGTTTTGAAACAATAAACAAAGTATATTAACTTCGGTGTCTCGCCACTAGCTCTATTTGCAATTGAGATCGACTACGACAATTGGCAATGGTATCAGCATCAGCCCTAACCATAACCGTTTTTGTGCTGAAATTATAAATCTTCTGTTAACGAGTTTTAGGTAGCGTAGGTGACGAAATTGAAATGGATCTTTGAAGCCGAAAAGAGCACTAAATTGCGTGCCACAACGGCATTAAAAGTAATCTGGTCTCAACCATAACTTTTCAGATCTTCTAAAACACTAAAGAAACCCTCATGCAAACTTTTATCCAAATCCGTTCAGTAGTTTCGACGTTATCGTGCTAAAAAATTTGTATAAGATAGTTGTATAGGAATGCACGTGACGTGTGTGGCGTGCTTTCTTCCAGTTGCTTAGCGCATAGGCCAGTGGAAGCGTCACTTTAGAACTGAGCTATATTTCGGTTAAATTCGGTTATCTCGAGTGCCACCTTTGCAAATTTCACGGTGGGGCAAAGGTCCCACATTAGCCTCCTAATGCAGCCTGTTGCAGTAGGGCTGGGATAGCTACAGTGGAGACACGGTATGTCCAGGGGTCTGGACGGCAGATTAGACTTTCACTCACATTTAACAGTAAAAGGCAGATGTCGGTAAATAACAAAGTTTATTAACATACAATAACATTTACAAAACAATAAAAAACGGTTAGGTACCAAAATACGGAGTTTTTTATACATAAAATAAAAAACTTAAGATGTGTCATTTTAATTTATTTTGACTTAGGTAAGGCGCCATTTTGTGACGTACGGGTAACCAGGCGGTGAGAAGCTAGTTAACTAAGTACTAGTTACTCATTAATGCGGAAGCAAACGGTGAAAGCGGTAAAAAAAACAGTAGTAAAAACGGTATATAAAAAAACAGTGAGCGGAGAAACTACACAAATAAGTAATTTAAAAAAACGGACAGCGTGTAAGTACCAGGCAAAAGCAAGCGGTTATCTACAGCAATAATCATGCCTACATGATGCATTAGAGTGTAGATGTGAAGAACTTGGCAACACTTAATAAAACTGATAGGTACCAAATAAATAAAACTGTTTTCGGATTCGGTGCGGTGTGTAACTTAAGTCACACTCGGATCGGAAAATAAAACGGTTATCGGATTTGGTATCAGCTTAAGGCGGAGATTATTCTGCATAGATGGACAGACAGCAATAATCAGAACGGTGGTATTTCGGTTCGGTTCGGAAATGTTGAAATTACATCAACATTTGATGCGGTGTTTGCCAAGCGCCTCAAACCCCACAGCTGGGTGCCTTCATTAAATGCATTTCGTTTCGGCCACGTGGAATCTTGTCGGATTTGATGCGGAAAACTTCTATATATCAGAATATAATGTTAGTTAATTCATTTACGGTAGCCTAGATTTTATTCTCAATTCCCGGACTATAATAAATTTCTACAAATTATTTCAAAGTAAGGAATTTTGTTCCATTTCGTATCAGTACAAAATATTGGAAACAAAATGAACGGTAAATTGACAACAACACTACAATAAATTTCACAAAAATAATTTTTGCAAAGACAGATTTTATTTTGCTACGAACTAGCTAAAATAAAATATACGGTAAATATAACTTCTACACCTTTGGTAGAACAACAGATATTATTTTATCGCAGTACCATCACAAATGGTCTGGATTAAAATAATATAAACGGTAAACGTTAAACAGTTTTCTCTCGAAATATCATATATGTTCTTTTTCCCATTTGTAAATTCTTGCGAACATAGCTATTTGGATAAAATCGGAGAAGTTGACAGGTTCTAACTCGGACCCTCTTACTATTGTAATAATTTAACTTTAAATTTATTTAATTTCGGCTAAGTCGGAAAATAATAATTATATTCCGATACATTTAAACGGAATCGGTTTCAAATTATTGCTTTATAATTTCAGTGAATTACTCTTATCGCTGTTAATATAAAAAGGCCGACAAGAAACCAGCTGCGATGATAAAACGGTGTACTTACATGTGTTGGATATACGGAATAATACCCGACTGGACTGTTTGACGGATCGGACAGAAGTGATTTCAAAATGTGCTCTAATGAAACTAAGTTACGCAGCTCTCTTACCAACGCCCTCAATGTTAATTTTTGTAATTAATGTTAATATTACGGACAGCCCTCTCACTGCGAGGTTTGTCAAATTACCTATTTAAAGTAGAAATCTGTTTCGCGGTTTTAGCTAGCTAAACTTAGGAGAAATCTATAATAATAATTTATAATATATATGTTCGAATGTAAGCGGAGCAAATAACGAAGTATATTAGTAATTCAAACTGCATTTTTGGCCACGGAAAATTTACCTCGTTACACGTGACGAGTTTCACGGCGCAATGCACGCGAAAAGCGATCTTATGATTCACATTTGCTTTGTTTTTAATTTTTTTCACGAAACCAAATAAAAAATGTGCAAGTATGATAATTTTAACTGCTTTTCAAATGTTCTACAAATTGTAAGTAATTATAAAATAAGCTTGTGGTGCCAAAACGGCACTAAACATAATCCGATCTCAACCAAAACCTTTCAGATCTTCTGGAGCACTAAAGAAACCCGCATGTATAGTCTCATCCAAATCCGTTTAGTAGTCTCGCCGCTACCGTGCTAACACATACATACACACATATACATTTTTCAAAAACCACTTTTTTGGGTTCCTGGGACGTCAAATGGTAAAGATTTTGATGATTTTCGATTTGGAACCAATTTTAATAACCTCCCACAATTTCACGGAGGTTAAACAGTAATAACAGTAATAATTAACTAACAAAGCAATTATAAATGACTAAAAAGTATTATATAAATATAAATAAAAAAAAGTCGGTAAAGGTATTTACACAGAACTTCCCTCTTTATTCATACAAGACGGTCACTCTAAAAAAGTATTAATTAAGAGGTGACATATGAGAATTATAATCGCCATGTAATTAGCCCTATTATTACAGAGAAAACCTGATAACTTTTTCCATCGTCTACTGTATAGTGGTGGGATTTTTTTTTTAATTTTCAAAACGTTTTTTGTTGAAATAGGTTAAGAATATAATGAAACGTGAAAATTTGTGAATTGAAGAAGAACATGTTTTCCATCATCTATTCTATTGTAGTAGTAAAATAATAATAAATAAATATATTTTTTAAATTTTCAAAACGAATTTCTTTCTTGAAGTATGTTTAGAATGCAATGAAACGTGGAAATTTCAAACTTGAGGAAAAACAAATTTTTTCCGTCACCCATTTTAGAAAAAACTTTTTTAACTTTTCTAAAAAAAATTTTTTGAAAATATATTTAGAATGTCATGAAACGTGGAAATTTTAATTTGAGCAGAACAATTTTTTTCCATCATCCATTTTACACAAAATTTTCAAAATTTCAATTTTTTTTCTATTTTAAATTTTCATATATATGTATTTTTTTAACAGGTTTAGAATGTCACGAAACATGAACATTTTAAATTTGAGCAAAACAAAATTTTTTCCATCACCCATTTTATCACAAATTTTCAAAATTTTCAAAATTTCTACATTTTTTTCTAAAATATTCAAAATAATTTTTTTTTTGAGGTAGGTTTAGAATGTCATGAAACGTGGAAATTTAAAATTTGAACGAAACATTTTTTTCCATTATCTATTTATTCCCTTTAGACGGTCCACCCTGTATATTTTCCAATGAAAGTCTAACCATTTCTTCGGTGGCAGTGGCGTTAGCTACCTACCAAATTTTACTGTCTTTCGTCAAGTAGTTTTTTAGTTAATGCACCAACAGACAGACAGATTCACGGAATTGAAAAACCTATATTTTCGTAATCTACATACATGATCTGATACCTGAAAATCCGAAAAAATCTCGGGAGGGTAATTTCGGTATGCGAGGGAAGTAAAAAATGTTATGGTGAAGCTATCGCGGCAAGCTTTTAAAAATACAGGGTGTCCCGTAAAAACGTGCAAAATATTTAACTACCAATTCCTTATCGAAAATGAAGATGAGATCTTCATATAAAATTTTTCAAAATAAGTCTGTGCTGTCCAATTACCCCCCCCCCCTTAAGGGGGTGTGAAAAAAAATGGTTTTTAATTTCTATCTGAAAACAGGGTAATCCGAAAAAGACAAAATTTGACACAGCTCGGTAACTAATGAAAAGACATCTAACGAAATTATTTCATCCATCTAGCTGTTATACAAAGGGGTGACATTAACTACCCTTCTTATAATTTTGTAAATATCTTTCTCTTTGCTGTTTTCTTTTAAATAAAAAAAGAAGAAGAACTAAATAGTACGATGCATTTAGAAACTTTTTTATCGCTTGAAGAGAAAAAAAACTAAATTACATCTGCCTAAGTGATCAATCAAAAGCGACGAGCACTATTACATTAGTCAAAATACTAAGTAGGCTGGTGTTAAATCATAATTTGACAGTGCACCGATATATGATAATTTAATGCTTATAATTTATTTTCAGATACAAATTAAAAACCGCTTTTTACACACCCCCTAAGAGTAGATAAACAGGAAAGGCTAAGGAATTGGCAGTTAAATTTTTTACACGTTATTACGTTACACCCTATATATATTTTTTCTCTTTTTGATCCTAATTTATTTATATAAAAGCTTAATTAAAAAATATTTGTTACTTCCGTATATTTATTTAACAAAATTATTAGGTTCATCATAAAAATATACCTTGTCTAAAATGTCATTGTTTTGCTGAAAATAGTTTTTGAAATAAATAAAATATAATTAAAAAATACTTTTTAAAACTATTTCAATTTTTGCCGAAGTCGCCGGTGGGGCAAACAAGGCCTTTTTTCGCATTTTGACTTATGCAAGCTGATTTAAATTGGATGCTCGCCACTGGGATGTTGGAAACCGTAAGAGATAGAGAGGCTGTTAAATGGTAGCAAAGTTGCGCAATGTAGTACTCGATAATATTGCTTAATAAAATCAGAGATACTCTGGTTGGTTTTTGAAATATTGGATAATAATCCAAATCATGGATGTTTAATGTTTCGACGTACTTCGATTATTATTGAACTTATTAAAAATCCAATAATTCATAGACGCCTGTAACATCCCGTTTTACTTGGTGACGTTACGTTGCCTGAGGACCATCATCAATTTCAAAATTTTAAAAACAAAAAAGGACACACTTGCATTACTTACTAACTAAATTAATTACGGAAAATAAGTTGAACTGAAAATCATAAACCTTTCTTGTAATTAACAAATAATAATTAAATATAGACTACTTTTATCTTTATTCCTAGACGCCCTAGATAGACGTTATCTATCAGTATCGACTGGAAATGTAACAGATCGTAACAACATTCGTGATTCAGCCAACTCCCAAATCACTTTTATCACTTCTCGAATTTGCTAAGACGTAACAATTCGCACGATGTACAGTTTGTCTTATTGAATAGTACTTCCTCATTTGAGCTCATTTGACTGTAGTTACAAAAGAATATGTCCATTTTGAGAGACTCAAGTTGTTTAGTTACCAAATGCGAAATTCTAAATGATAAAACAACATACCTTTAGTAGACTGGAACATTCAAAATAAAAACAAAGTAGCAAAATAAACCTTGAACCATTGCCCAAATTTTAGACATTTACATCTTACTATATAATCATTTAGGTAGGTACCATGTTGTTATAAAAATATGAATATTTTGAAGCATTCTATTTGTGACACAGCCAGTGTGTATTTAAAACACTCCCAAAATTATAAAATGTTTTTTTACATAGGGAACAGTAACTCACTGTGTACCTCCCTAATGGGTTAAAGATTAAGGAAACATAGTGTTATCAAAAATGTGATAATTTTTCATATTTATCAAAGAAAATAATTAGGTATAAATAGTTGATCTTCAACAAAAAAATGTTTGTCATAACACACTTATTAGGTGAACTTAAAAATTCAATTATACAGAAATAATGTTATCTTTATTTATATAGAAAGAGAGGACCATTAATAAGTATAACAACAACTTCGAGAGATAATTTATTTAATTGACAGTACGAAGCGTTAAACATTAAACAAAACTTTCAGTTTAAAATTTACAGTGATGGCAATATTCAGTTACACCCTTCTTACTATCTTTGCAGGTAAGCATTTATATATGGTTAATTTTTCTAACGTGAATTTAGAATAAGTTTACTTTTCTTTTTATTGCTATTTCTCTGGAGGGTGTCTTCGATACTTTAAAATAATTATGGTGTAAGTTTCTAGGCGAGAATTAAATAACGTTTTAAATAAATATATTGTGTCCGGACGTTGCAGCTAACAGGAATAAGCTTTTATGCAAACAATAATACTAGCCTTTAGAGGAATACTTTTGACCTCTGATGGCGTGATTAAAGAAAACATCACGAAGGATACTAAGGTTTTAAAAAATAAAATTTCTATGACTGAAACTACTACTTCTTAGTTACTATGACACTGATATTTCTTTAAATAGGACCCTTCTGTTTGTTTAATTATTGAAAAATGAGTAATATTATAAGCATGTTGTATTCATTCGGGTCATATTTGTTTTAACATTCGCTTTTGAATTATTTGAATTTTAAAAATATTATGTACTTTGGACTCTGGGAATAACGATCTGATTGATTATGTATCAGATATTTTTGGTAGGTAATTACTTACTAATATTGACATTACAATAATTCCAGGCGCCGCACGACGGCCGGTGTCGCCAATTTAACAACTGTTGCCGATGATATCTGTATAGATATATATTAATGGTTTGTGACGCGAAAAGAAGTGAATTTGATGATAATTTCGAAAGTTTGGTAACATACAGGGTCCGCCATTTAAAACTCCCCAGACTCGCAACTTCCCTATTTTTTAAACTACAACCATGTTCGCACATCAAATTGTGGATATTTGTAAGGCTTTTAAATATGCATACATAGTGATTTAAAAAAAAAAATGAAAAAATTATTACGAAATGAAACTTAATTTCCTTGAATATTTCTTTCCCTCAGCCTGTACATGAGCTGTGTTAATGTTTTCTTATAAAGGTTTTAATTAGCTTCAATTTATGTTATTACGTCATATTCGATATTCTCTTTCGTTTTAGAGAAAAACTCTCTTTTTGACTCCAAACCGAGATCCCTTAAAATAAATTTGAAAAGAATGTAAATAATAATATTAAGCTTTATTTGTAAACGGCATATAATAAACAATATTTAAATGGTGAATTATTGCGTATTCCAAAACATACCACCACATCATATAAACATTCACCTAACTATAACTGCATCAATTTATATAATAAGTTGCCCATTAATTTGAAGAAAGTACAAAACTACAATACTTTTAAAAAACATATAAAATCCATGTTGGTCAATGGATGCTTTTATAGTATAGATGAATTTTTATCTGCATCCTTTGATAATATATAATACATATTTATTTTTTTTTTTTACACTCTTGTTTTACTTTTGAAATGCCTCATGGCATATTCAATGTAATTTGTTTTATATACATTATCTGTGATACATGTGTGTGTGTATATATGTGTATATGTGTACATATATGTATATGTTTTCTATAATTTTAAAGTGTAATTTTACATTTCTGTTTTGTATTCGTTTATATCCCATACGTACCACGTACATTTTCATTATGCTGACGTTTCATATCTGTATAATCTACAGCTATACATGAATAAATAAATATTATTATTATTATTATTATTATTATTAAAGTAACAAAACAGCAACAACAAATAAAAGGAATCAATTCTTTTTTCTCTTTTGTGATATCACTTGATGAACGCATTGCTAATAAGTGCATGTTTTCATGTAATACACATTTCTTACTAATAAAATTTGGTGGCTCTACAGATATTTAAATAAAAAATGTTATAATCATGATTCAGTTTCATGAACTTCGTTACTTTTATTCATTTTGTTTTATTTTTTTGACTTTTAAGTTGTTCAGATTTAATAAATGAACCATAGCTTTGTTATTAGTAATATTTCACATTTTCTAAGTTAGCCATGAAAGTTTTAATGAAAACACTTTTGAAAAAAGTATAAGCTGCTAGACTAAAAAAAACAAAAATAATTGTTAATTATGTTAACAAGAATACTAAAAATAAAACAATGTTGATTTTGCAACAAACATTAATGTTTTCTTAAAAATTTTTATCAGGTGTAGAGAGAATTAAAAACTTTTTTACAAATATTATTTTAAATTTAGATCATTAACGAGAATGAAGTAGTTAAATCTTTTTATTAATTCACCATTCACTGGACATAATAAAGTATTAAGTCGAATAGAATTACATCCATTTCTTATTCTTTTAAATCCTCAATGTTCTGAGGTTGGGTGTTATACACAATTCCCTTAAGGTAACCCCACAAAAATAAATCCAGCGGATTTAAATCTGGCGATCTAGCTGGCTATCGCACAGGTCCGGTATTTCCTATCCACTAGTTTCCAAAAATCGTGTTTAAATAATTAAAAACAATACGACCATTATGTGGAGGAGCACCATCCTGATGGAACCAGATACGTCTTCTAACTTGCAGGGGAATTTCTTCTAAATAATTAGGTATCATTACGTAAAAGATCAAGGTAAATTTCGCTATTTAAATTATTTTCACAAAAATGTGGCCCTATTAATCTGTCACCAAGCGTACCTATCCACACATTGACTTTATATTTTACCAGAAAATTTCTTTCTCGCGTCCATCTAAGATTGCTATAACTCCAGTAGTGCATATTGTGCCTGTTTACACTACCGCTTTCATTAAATGTCGCCTCAGCACTCCAAAGAATTTTATGAAGGAAATTATATCTTATACTTCTCTACATATATTTAAGGCAAATAAAAAACGTCGGGGTCTTTAATCTTTACCGCAAAGTCAAAGGCGCCGACATTTTTTATGTGCCTTAAATATAATAATAATAATAATAATAATAATGATAATAATAAATTGCCTTTATTTAGTATTACAATATATAATACCAAAGGCGAAGTTTAGCCGAAGCTACTCTACTTAACCCTACCCGAACATAACATTAATAATATTAACAACAGGTATGCATAAAACTAAACTATTAATTTTTTATTTTTTACAAAATATGATAGAAATATTAAAACATAATTGTTGTTACAAAATGTACGTGAAATACTAAAGTGAAGGGAAAAAAACGAGAACACATATAGGAGACTAGATGTATATAAAAGGCATTTAGTTGCAAATACAACTGAAAAATAACATAACAGTTAAACAGAGATTTATAAGAGATTAATAAGATTAATAAGATTGATAACAGACCATACCGTGAATAACCAATAATTACGGTTAACTTTATGACTGTAGAAGGGTGTGTTTAACTTTATTACGAAAACTGCATAAGGAGAGGTTTTTCATATTATCGCTTAAGCTATTGTATATTTTGGCTGTTATACGCAAACGATCTAGTAAATAAGGCTGAATGAAATCTAGGCAAGGATATTTGACCAACATGTCGAACATTTATGTTATGTAGATCACGTCTAAATAAATTTTTTTCTTGTAAATACGGTGGTAAAGAACAAGTGAGAATGCGTTTAACAAGTACTGATGTGTGGTATTTGTAAGCATTTTCTAATGTTAGCCAGCCAAGTTGATTTATTTTTGCCGAAACTCTATCGTATTTTCTTAAACCGTAAACAAATCGACAACAACAATTTTGTATTTTTTGGAGTCTACTTTGTGTAATTTTGTTAAGACAGGGATAATACAATGTAATTCCATAATTTAAGATTGGCAGTACTAGAGTCTCCGTAAGTTCCTTGCGTAACTTAAAATTTATAAGTCTTATATTTCTGTATAGCAACTTCAAGGCAAGGTATGCTTTTTTGATGAGTAGTGACACATATTCCTCAAATCTTAATCTACAGTCGAAGATAATTCCTAAATTTCTTGCACTATTAACAATGTGGATAGTCTCATTATAAATCATTAACTTGAGATGAGTTCTACTGTAGAAAACTATACAGTCAGTACGGACATTCGTGCTATAAAATGAAGTCGCCGTGCATAATCTCCTTGGTGAAGTTGTTGTATTAAAATCATTTTATAAGCATGATAACTTTTGTCTTTGAGGATTCTTCTGACCGAAGTCGAAGAAATATTTGTCTTAGCACTGATTGCTGATATGAGGTTTGTGGATTTTCATTAAAGGTTTAATTCTGTTTCTCTTTGGTTTAGTAAAAGAAACATATCTTTTCAGATTATCAACTAATAATTTTATGGTTTTATGGTCAGGGCAGCGTCTACCAGGAAACCTTTGAGAATAGACTGTGCAACCTTTTCTAGCATTACGTTTATATTCTCCATAAATCAATAAAAAACTCTGTTTTTTCCACAGTTGAAAATTGAGCCATGTCGATTGACGAGCGAATTAATGTTCAACAGAAAATAACTCTGATTTATTTTAATTTGACATATTAAAACTTTCATAGCTAACTTAGAAACTGTGAAATATTACTAATAACAAAGCTATGGTTAAATCTGAACAACTTAAAAGTCAAAAGAATAAAATAAAATGAATAAAAGTAAAGAAGTTCATGAAACTGAATCATGGTTATAACATGTCTTATTTAAATATCTGTAGAAACAGTAGAAGAACAACCAAAGTTCATTAGTAAGAAATGTGTATTACATGAAAACATGCACCTATTAGCAAGGGATTTATCAAGTGATATCACAAAAGAGAAAAAAATTGGTTTCTTTTAATTTGTTGTTGCTGTTTTGTTACTTTAAATATTGTTTATCATATGCCTTTTATAATTAAAAAAACTAAAAATTATTATTTACATTCTTTTCAAATTTATTTTATGAGAATTCAGTTTGGAGGCAAAAAGAGAGTTTTAATTTTTTCCTCTAAAACGAAAGAGAATATCGAATATGACGTAATGACATAAATTGAAGCTAATTGAAACCTTTATAAGAAAACATTAACACAGTTCATGTACAGGGTGAGGGAAAAAAATATTTAAGGAAATTAAGTTTCATTTCAATTCTCGTTTTAAAAAATTTTCTGCCGCGTAGGTTTCGAGTAAATTGCAGTTTTTATCGTCAAAAACTGTATTTTGGCAAAAAAAGCCGCGATTTGCTCGAAATCTACGAGGTAGAAATTTTTTTAAATTGAAAATTCGAATTCAGCACACAAAAACGCTTAAGGAATGATAGGTTTAGTCCTTGGATTAGAAAATTTTGTTTTTTTGTAGTGTAGTGTTATTGTTAATATCTATATATGTCATATTTTTAAGGCATTTGAACATGATGAATCAAATTCTCAATATCTTTTTTGGCGGGAACCACATAGTATAGTGTAGATTTTACTTAGATATTCTCTTAGTCGCTGAAATTTGGAAAGAATGATTTTAAAAAGAAAATAAATAATTATTTTTAATTCATTTGCTTTATTTGTTTAATAAATGAACTTTGAAATACAAGTTTTTGTAAAATGTTATAAAATATCTTGCTTTTAACGAGAGACAGATTTTTGAAGTTTATAAAATTGCCTTTCAGTTGTTTTTTGTTGCTACGATAAATATTGACCAAGGTATGTTTTTGTGATTACGACAATCCTTCATTCTTCTATTGCATTTTGTCCCGCGTTTTTTTGTATTTTACTCAATAACTACAAGCTACATGTGGGGTAGAAATCGATAGCTTATATAATATCATTAATTTGTTTTTTATTTCTATAACTTGAACAATATGAACATTGACCGGCATGAGATCCAAAAAGTTCAATTTCCAGAAAAATCAATATTCCTAAATAACATTAAGAATGCATGCTATCAAGAAATTACTTTGGATTTTTTGTTGAACGTATGCTTATTAGTAAAAACAATGTTTATCAAAAGTAACTTTAAAAATACAGTTTTTCTGCAAAAATCACAATTTCCTGACATTTTTAAAAATCTTAAAAAAATAAATGTCAAACAAATCGCTAAATTTAAACATTATGAATATCCATTTAAATGATACCAGACTTGTCGATTTATTTTTAGTTTTTCGGTTTTTATAGCAATTTGAATTATAACGCAATAAGTACTACGTAAAACATTATCTGAGTATGTTGCAGAGAACACTCATACACTCCATTAAACATTTAATATGAGATTGAGGAACAATAAATGACTTATTCATTATGGATACTGACGATCTACTTCCGACCATCATCATCCATATTCATATTCATCGACATAAGAGATCCGCGAGTATAAAATTTCGTGATAAAAGTACCAGAATTTTCCGAGATATGTCATATTCCATTTATTTTTGAAGAAAAAGTATTTTTTAAGTTTCTGAAAAAATCTAGGAGAGCAAGTTTTTTAATGGGTTGATTGAATCATTTTACATTCAGATATATCGAAGAAAGGTTTTGTATTTTAAATTAACAGTGTACTTTTCATACACAAAACTCTGTTCTTTTTTTAGCTCAGTTTTATTACGTTGACAAACTTTAATTTCATTTGTCTTCTTATTCGCAAGATAAACAAATTTAATTACTATCTCACAATCACCTATTCCTTAACGTGCCTGGTCGTTTTGTTGTAATTTGCACTTAAAGCCTATTCAGAGCTTGTTTTGAGGTCACCTGAGTAGATGCATAAGCTCATTCTCGCTCGTTGCAACTAATGTTGTAACATCCGCTAATCTCAAGAGCAAAAAAAGGTCTGTTTCAAAAAAAAATACCAACCGGGGCTTTCCAGCGGAAATATACTGAATGAATATGAAATATGCTCATTCGAGCATGTATAACTATTCTACCTAAAATTCAACAATTGAACATTAGTGCGTCTATAGTTAATTAACAAGTAAAATTCCGGAAAACGAGTTTTTGGCTTGTATAAATTTGTCGTTAGGTTTTACAAAAATACGTAATTAGAAGAAGTTGTTGTATTAAAAATATCTACAAAGTGAGCCCAACCGCATAAAATTCGGTTAATTAGTATTTTAAAAAAATGGAAAGTACTACTAAAAAACGCTGTTTCTTAATGAATTTTTAACTAACAAACTTTGATAGTTTATAGATTTTGCTGTATAGAATGATTGAGTTTTTACATCGTTAGTAGTTGATAAAATTCCACAGGCATTTTAAAATAGAACAAAACGAAAGATTTATTAAGTTTTGTTAGGTTAGATTTTTTTCGACTTTTAAGTGTCTGGCGGAAGTCAGGGCCCACGGAAAGTGTCTGGCAATAGTGAATGTTGGTTTTTAACTATTTTGTCCAATATATATGAAAACCAGCTATCATACTTTAACGTAGGTTAGTAAGGTGTTAGTAACCCAAGCAATATTTTTAGCCTTGTAAACAACGTAACGACGTCGTTACGACGTAAAATACAACTTACTTTTAGTCATGACGACCGTGTTACAACCCTTTTATGACCCGATTTCGACGGTTTGAAAAGGGTTGTCACGACTTTTCATACAACTTTTATATGACTTAATTGGATGTCATAAAGAAGTCGTTACAAGGTCATGACAACCTTTATTAGGACCTTCATACGACCTAATAGTCTTAAGGATTGAATGCGGTATTGTCGCATAAAGGTTGTGATATAGTCATTATAAGGTCATAACAATCTGATCTGACTTCGATATGCCCTATGGTCTGATTCTGTACGCATGCGTGTTTGTGAATTTTGTTCAAACACGACAACAGAACAGAACGAGTCAGCATGTACTGTAAATATTTTGCCTATCCGTATGTCTTGTATTAATTCGTTTACAATACGGAAAATAAAAATTCAACAACCAAACTGCTAAGTATGAACCAAGTGTTATTTAAGAAAATGTTAAATATTTAAATCGATATCTAGCAATGTTATGATGCCAAAACTACTGGGGATTAATTTTTACTGTAAAAGTGTCGAAGATACCCCAAAAAACACAACGCGCCCTCAGAATAATGAAAATGAAAGAAAATTTGAGAATTCAAGAAAAATTAAGGATTTTTAAATATTGGTTTCAATGAGCTACAATGTGTACATATTTGCAGAGAATAAGAGAAAATATCAAAAAAACACATTTTCTAGTCAAACTTATATGTAAAAAGCCTACAAAATAAATTTTAAGTTTTAGTATTTTTGACTGTCAAAGATGGACGCCAAATTTGGTTGAAATTCCAACAGAAAATATGGCCGACACTGCTTATGACCTAACAGTTATAAATTTGTATGTGAAACTACCAAGCAGATATAAGACTGCTTTCAAATTACTCTGAAGTCATTTTGTATTTTAGATACGAACATAGAGTCTTATTCACCAAAGAGTAGTAACCATATAGACTGCCCAATGGCGTGTTCACACCGTTCGCGTTCCCGTGACTCAATTGTCGTTTCATATGATTATATTGTCATTTTGCATGCTTTAAACTACCTTGTGTTAGCCTGTTAGTAAAAGTAGGAGAGTGAACGTCTCTTACTATTATAAAATTTAAAGATGAATGTTACAAGAGATTGGTGTAAATATAAACAGTCAGGGACCTATAGAAGGGCAGTTAAAAAAAATGTAGATAAAATACGGAGTGACAATGTGGTCACACAAGAAATCTTTGAGAGAAACCAAATGAACCCGCCTGTAGTGTTAGACAGTATCGATACTTTTTTATATCGATATTGATATCGATACTTGAATTAAGAATCGAATAAATATTTGATAAAACTAGCCACTATTTTTGTTTTGTTTTAGTCTTGAATATCGGTCAATACCTAATCGATTCTATTTATAATACTTTCTGACGTTTTATGCAATTATCAATAATACCTAATCGAACAGAATAATTATTTCGAATAAGCGCTAACATTGACATTTGATATTTTTATTCACGAATCGTATCGAGGTCGTATGAACCTCTATTACAACTGTCACATTTTGAGTGTAGTGTTTATGTTTATGGGTCGTATCGAGATCGTATTGATTGTTGGTATAACTTCTGCTACTATTATCAATATTTGGACGCAATGTTTTCATTTGTGGGTCGTATGGAAGTCGTATTCAAAATCAATATAACCAATTTTATGACTCCCCTCCATTTCAGGTACTATATCCTGTCAAGGTCCTATTAAAGTCTTATCATGTTTTTTAATGATTTTAGTATAACTATCTTCCTACAAGGTCATCATGAGGTCACGTTATTTTATTTAACGACCTTTATACAACTATATTCGTTAAGTCGTGTTAGGCGTTTTATTGTAGATGATATCAACCTCTTCACAACCTCATAATAACCTCTTAAAGACCATTCACCGTAGCGTCTAATTAGTCGTCTTATACATAGCATATAACCGTCATGCGACGTGGAATTTTGATAGTCGCGAGTATAACCTTATAACGACCTTCATACTATCTACAGTCGTTAACAATATTTTAAAAACCATTTTACGACCATTGTACAACTAATTGGGCATGTAGACAAAATTATAACTCAAAATGTTGCTTGGGAAGGTTTTTTTGTACCTTTTGTACCTGTTATCTGTAAAAGGGCCCCGCTTTCAAGCTAGCAAGTACGTTCTTAACTACATATCACACTACTTATTGTCAAAATATTAGCTTTGTTGATGATGTAGCTCTGGGATCTTACTCTATAGAGATAAAATAGTAATAAACTAAATAAAATACTATTATCGTTTATACGAACAATAAAATACAGAGCTATTGGAAGCGGCTGGAACCTTGCCACCAAATGTTTGCGAACGTTCCATGACCTAGTTAATAACCGCTGAGCTACGCCATGCAATATTCCGTTCCGCAGATGCTAGAATCTATACTTAACAACCCGCCGCGACGCTCCGTTGCGAAGCTTGCTTACTCCTCAAGAATTAGGTTTTCAGCAATAATTTGAAAGCCGCTGCCTAAGGAATCACTACTTCCACATCTAGATTTTCCATCCAAGTGTCTTTAATCGAAAGCGTCTTAATATTATATTTACACTACAGTATGTGGAAATAATTACTATAATTTATCTGTTTAAAATGCAGTGCTTGTGTGAAGATATGGAACGCGTGTCCTTGTCTCCGACATTTGCAAGCGAAGTTTACGCACTTTTGTGAAAAATAATTTCTATAGCTTAGGGATGTCATAGCGTAACATGGTTGGGCTTATTTTCTTCCTCAAGAGTTGTACTTTTGACAACAGCAACATCGATAATGACATCAATAATAGCAATACAAATAACAATAATTGTTGCAAAGACACGTGCAGAAGAATGGAAAGTTCATGAACTTAGATGCATTTTTGGCAAAATTAATACGATGTTTCGTTGTGTCTCGTCAAGCTACCCCACATCGATTGGCTATACCTTTTTGCACATCCACAGAAAGCCGACATAATGATGATTTGGCGAGTTCGCATGATTTTGAACGTTCGAGTTCGGTTTTCCTTGCGCCAGCTGGCACTCAATTTTGCAAGTAAGCACTTTTTGTACTCAATTTTGCGACGCACGCGTTCAAATATCAATTTGCTATAAATGAGAGATCGAAAGTACAATTCTTTAAGAAGAAAATAAGTCCAACCGTGGTACATTGACATCCATAAGCTGTAAAAATTAATTTTCAAAAAATGCCTTTTTAATAAACAAAAAAACATTCGTTCTACACAGCAACGCCTATAATCTGTCAAAGTTTCTTACCTCTACGTTCATTACACAGCCATATAAAAAAAACTGTTTCTGGTCTGGGGGTCTAACCATATTTTCTGTATGTTTTTGGGATCGCTGAATTCGAATTCGAGGTCCATTTAACCCCATCACATCCGGATGTGATGCCATAACCTCAAAAACCCATAAAATAAACGATTTCGATATCTCTTCACATAAATCCCTGTAATTTTTAACATTGGAAATGTTTATGTTTTCGTGTATGGGGTAGAGTTACCAGTTTTTGTTCGAGGTCAAAAGACAGCGGTGTCACAGCACAGTAGAGAGAAGACCAGTAGGCTCACTTACTCTTGAAATTTGTCGTAATCGATTTTATTTTTTATGAATCCACTACGCATCCGATATTTGTACGCTCATCTACATATACACGGCTCGAGCTAGAAAATGCTAATAAACTGGCCAACACCTACAATGACACTGAATTATTTTTGTTCGATGATATCCTTTGCAGATGATTTATTTTGCAATTGAATTTAATATTTACTGATTAATCAATAAGCAATAAGCATGTCTTTACTTAAATTTATTACATAACATCCGCGTCTGACGCCACAGGCTGAAAATGTATGACTATATTATTCAAGCAAAAATTTGTACACGGCTGCCGAAAAGGCCGCGCTAGTATCGATTAGGCTGCTGCGCTTGCCAATTAACTTACCTACCGTATCGGGAGATTACCTAAAAGTTGTACAGCGATGCTGACGGTAGAACACAAAAGTGTGCAGCTTGCTACAAATAGGTGCCTGCTTGCAAATAAATTATGTGTTAGAATTGCAACTAACTGATATAGGTTGTCTGTTGTACAAATTGAGTAACAATAACAATATCTCTTTATTTCAAAGTAATATGTCGCGGTCGACTGAGACTACCATATTCAACGGCTGATATTCGCAAATGTAATATGGGTTGCATATATCACAGGGAGTCAAGTTATCAGTTTTCATTTAAGGTGGAAATACAGTGGTGTAGTGGATCGTGCTATTTCCGGACGGACGAACAGACAGACGGACGGGCGGACATTTTGAAAGTTGTTCAGAATTCAATCACCAACACAGTGATATGAAAATGTTTTCTCTACGAGGAATATTACCGGTTTTAGAAATGTCCCGATCGAATGCAATATACTCTTCGTTTTGTATTTGCGAGGAGTATAATAATGGTTCTGTTAAATTTTACTATGCGATGTGCGGTGTGCGAGAGGCGCGGACGTGGCCATACATTAAGACATTGTGAATATGTCACAAGTAAACAGTTATAGGCAATATCCGGACCTTTTTTAATCTTCACTGTGGGACTTTTGACTTTTACATGTTTACCTAGCAAAATAATGGAATATCATCGTTTAGAAATGGAGATTCTGATACGCATCGGTATAACATCAGTCCAAGTACTTACCGATGTATCGATAACACATATTTTCTCCCAAGCCAAGCATGTACTTTTGAAGTATTTTCCAATTAAATTTACGTATGTGACATACGCAAAAAGAATGCGATTTCGTATGTTTTTATCCTAAATCGAGGTTCAAATATTACAAGCTGATAGGTTTTATCTTCTGAAGTTGATGCATAGTTAGGGGGCCAGCTATGAATTACGTGCACTTTTTGTAACAAATTCCTTTGATAGCATCGGTAGATACTAATCTGAAAAAATTGCGCCTTCAAAGATTTGAGGCAATAAGCATCATCCGACTCTTAATTATTTTTTGTAGTTTGGTTCATGTTAACATTATACTTGTATATTCCACAATTTTGTGTACGAAACAATGAAAATGTTTTTTAAAAATGTGCAAAAAACACAAAATCGTGGATTGTTCAGTTCCAGGTCGACATGCTTCATAAGAAATAGTTCTTGGAGAAAGAAATATTAATAAAAGTATGCATAAAACAATAAGAGATGTTTTACTCGTAAAGATTTCTGAAATATGCTGTTCCAAAAACCTCATTTTTTTTCCATTATAGCCCAAAAACCGTACGTTTCAATTTATTGCAACACGCAGTCATCCTGTGATCTCTTTTATTTTTGCCAGAAGATTCTAGCATCTACAGGAGCTACTCGGCCAATAAAAGTCCTCTCTGTAGTTAAGTACATGTCCTTTGCAAAACATCAAATTATGACCTAATACAGCTATTAATTAATCGATAAGAATCTCATCTATAAGTGGCAAATAACATAATTAGATACATATATCAGTTTTGAAAATTAGATTTGGTTATTACCAGATCTGAGTAATATTTACCTGCGGTATCCGAATTTGAGTTAAGCATGTTTTTTCTTCTTTATCACATTCGATAACAGTCCAATGCCAAATGTTATTTTTTTTCTTTTCAAATTCGCCAGAATATGAAAATATCCAGTTCGTATTTACCGGATTTTTTGTATTTCTTGTATACAAAATGATATGGGCCCATACTTCTAACTTCTGACCTTTGTCTCACTAAATTCTACGGTTTAGTTAAAACTGTTTTAATTTTAGTTACATGTAATTTAACATTAAATATATTACACAAAATTTAAAAATATAAAAACTTTTTTCACAAAATTCATTTATATTTTATATATTATTTCCATCCTATAAATGGTTCTTGTACTATTGGATGATGTATGATTAAATAAAATATTTCAACCATGTAAATGCCCAACAATGCTTTATAATTGTCATTTCTACAACAATTTTGTTTTATTGCTATAATATTACATTTATAAAATTGCATTAAAACAAAATAGTTTTATAACATTTAAATTTTGCTTGTTGGGTGGTCTGTCTAATGATATGAAGCCCATAGACCTTTATTAGCAGAAACATTAATTACGGATTTCAAGTTTAAACTTTTTAATAATCAGAACAATAAACGCGTAAAAGACGTACAGTTTTAATTTTTTTTCCTTCTTCAATTCTTTGGGACTTCCTGCCACATGCATGTTTTCTTTTTAAGCGGTGCTCGGGGAATCTACAAAATATCACAATTAACCGGTATGTTACTGGTAAATAACCTCTACGCCTGTGACTTTTACGTGAAAGGATCAGTTAGAGGTTGCTTTTTTTAACTAAACCACACAAATAAGTATAAAAACTTGAAATTAAATATTTCGCCGACGTTTCGGAAATCTATTCTGTTTCCCTTTTCAAGGCTTTTTTTGAAAAATCTTTTTTGCTGTGTGTGATAAATACACAGCTCTAAAAACGTTTGTTTTATTCAATATCCATAGATACTTACCATTTACATAGAACTGTTGATATAGTTAACAGTTTTTTTAGTTTCTATACAATGTTAAGTTTGTGAAGTTCTTATTTTAACATTGGCAACCAAATTGTACAGACATCTACGGAATAATTCGACACGCATCTATCCTCATTCAATAATATTATCGCGGATTCTTTAATTCTTCTCTTTTTACTATCTGCCTCTTTTGTTAAAATATTTGCCGAGTCCCTGTTTATTCTGTGTCCATTCTCCCAAGCCTGTTCGCACATCTTGGACCTCTGAATTTCATTTTTTCTTATATAATTTTGATGTTGGCCCAATCTTACACTAAAAGGTCTGAATGACTCACCCACATATTGTTTGTTGCACTCACATGCAGTTTTTTGAATTTTGCTCGTGATTCTTCGGTTTCGTCTTTGTCAGAATAGATCTTAAAGTGTTGTTTGTTTGAAATACCGTCCTAATATCAAATCTATCACCGATGCGGCGCAACTTTTCGGATAATCCGCATACATAAGGAATTAACGCTGTGTAACGTTTTTCAGGTTTTTGTCGTATCTGATTGTTATTTTCAACAGTAATGAAGGTTTTATCGACAAAACCCCCTGGGTATTGGTTATTTATAAGAACTTCCTTTATAAACCGCTTCTCATTGTTTAGTATTTCATCATATTTGTCAGAATAGATCTTAAAGTGTTGTTTGTTTGAAATACCGTCCTTATATTAAATCTATCTATCACCGATGCGGCGCAACTTTTCGGATAATCCGCATACATAAGGAATTAACGTTGTGTAACGTTTTTCAGGTTTTTGTCGTACCTGATTGTTATTTTCAATATTAATGAAGGTTTTATCGACAAGACACCCAGGGTATTGGTTATTTATAAGAACTTCCTTTATAAACTGCTTCTCATTGTTTAGTATTTCATCATTAGAAGAAATGATTTTGGACCTATCATACAAACATTTTACAACACCCCTCTTAACGTGCATCGACTGATTTGAGTTGAAATTTAAATATATGTTGGTATGTGTTGGTTTTCTATAAACACTTGTTTCAATTGTACCATTTACTCTTTTAATTAAAACATCTAAAAATGGCAATTCATTTCTAGTTTCCTTTTCTAAAGTGAATTTAATGGAAGGTTCTTTATTATTTAAATGTTCCAAAAAACTGTCTAGTAACTCAATACCATGAGGCCAGATTGCAAAGATATCATCTACGTATCTCCATCAGGTAACCGGTTTGTATGCACAATTTTGAACATGTCTAGTCTCAAAATCCTCCATAAATATATTGCTTAAAATCGGTGACAATGGAGAACCCATTGCCATACCGAAATCCTGCTGATAGGAATCATTTTCCAATTTAAAATCAGTTGTTTTTATACACATAGTTAAAAGTGTTTACACTCAATTTAGTTCTAGTAGCTTCCAAATTATTTTCATTTAACAATTTGTCTTTGATTATTTTTAAAATTTTGTCTACTGGAACGTTAGTGAACAGACTAACTACGTCAAAACTAACCATCAGATTTAAAAAAAAGCAACCTTTAACTGATCCTTTGACGTGAAAGTCACAGGCGTAGAGGTTATTTACCAGTAACATACTGGTTAATTGTGATATTTTGTAGATTCCCCGAGCACCGCTTAAAAAGAAAACATACATGTGGCAGAAAGTCCCAAAGAATTGAAGATGGAAAAAAAAATAAGATAATGTCACAAATAACATTTAGACAGTACAGTTTTAGATTAGATATATTTGCATATGGACTAGCACAGAACGACAGTTGAGAAAGTTTTTGTACTTTATTAATTCACCAGTCAAAAAATTAATCACTTCATCATGGAAATTGAATAAGAGAAACACAACATGTTATAATCACTTTCTAGAATTTGATATTTATAGAAAACCTAGCTGTAATCAGTCTTGGAAAATTAAAATGTCTTTGTCTCATAGTTATATGCATATATCATTATTATCGTTAAAATTAGGTAAGATGAATAGTTGATAGACTCGACCTTTACTTGGTGAAAATCCATTATCACTAATGAAATAAAAAACACTAAACTGTTTTTCACGTTTTCACATGTATTACGTCAACATGACGATCGTTTCGCTAAAACATTAGCTTCATCAGATGAGCGCACTGTAACACTACTCACAAATTGAACTTATTGAACCTTAAATACATGAAATTGAATTACCTGAAAACTAATTTGCATAAAATTGTGATTATTTACTTATAATATAAAATGTACTACTAGGAAATGGAATTAAAATAGATTAACAAGTGGAGAATTATTTATGTCTAATTGATCGTTAAGTAAAATATTATCGTTTTTATACCTATTAATTTCTAAGCTCTCAAGTAACGACAACTTTGATCCCTTACTAGCTGTATGAAGGATATCAAAATCGTCGTTAAATAAGTGCTTTTCTTCCAAAAGGTACCTAAAAGGTACCTACCTACCTTTACCTTTACCTTTACCTACCCTACCCTACCTTTACCTTTACCTTACCTTTTGGAAGAAAAGCACTTATTTAACGACGATTTTGATATCCTTCATACAGCTAGTAAGGGATCAAAGTTGTTGTTACTTGAGAGCTTAGAAATTAATAAGTATAAAAACGATAATATTTTACTTAACGATCAATTAGACATAAATAATTCTCCACTTGTTAATCTATTTTAATTCCATTTCCTAGTAGTACATTTTATATTATAAGTAAATAATCACAATTTTATGCAAATTAGTTTTCAGGTAATTCAATTTCATGTATTTAAGGTTCAATAAGTTCAATTTGTGAGTAGTGTTACAGTGCGCTCATCTGATGAAGCTAATGTTTTAGCGAAACGATCGTCATGTTGACGTAATACATGTGAAAACGTGAAAAACAGTTTAGTGTTTTTTATTTCATTAGGTAAGAAGAAGCTTACATCGGTATAGTATTTCTATTATTAATTTGGAAATTCAGTCTAAAACATTACTACCAGGATAGATAGATAATACGTTTATTTAGCCCTCGGCTATACATTAAAATACACAATTTACATTGCTGTTTTATACATTAGTACCCTGTAACCACATACATAGGCCCAAAACTAAAAAACTGCCTAGAGCTAACTATACCAAAATGTATAATTAAAACTACCCAGAACCAACTAAAAAATATAATTTAGACATTAAAGAATATGTATACTATTGTACATAATTCATAACAGAACATCTTTTAATAGTCTTTTAAAAGTATGTAAATTAAACATATTCTTTATAGAAACTATTAGAACTGAAAGAAAAACTATATTAATGAAATCTATGCATTTTTTCGATAACCTGACTTCTAGTTATGGTAGCAGATCAAGTATCCTTAAATAAATTTGTCCAATTTTTTTTTTGACATTCTCATTATGACACTAGCATCACATAGTCCCCTACGTCTAAGCAGATTAAACCAGTATCTACATAACCCCCTACGGTATGAAGACTCAGGTAAAAATGAGAAAAAAGGCCTAACATGAAATTTATTTACCTACCTTGTCTTAAAAAATTTTTATGTTGGATTCTAGTGTTATAATGAGAATGTCAAATAAAAAATTAGACAAATTTATTTCAGGATTTTCGATTTGCTAGCATAACCAGAAGTCAGGTTATCAAAAGAATGCAAAGATTTCATGAATATTTTTTATATGTAGTTTTTCTTTTAGTTCTTATATATAGTTTTTTTCCGCTGTTTGCAAAATCCTGTAAAGAATGTTTCATTACTATAAGCAAACAAATAATAAATAATTCACTTTTAAGTATGTAAATTAGTTTCACGTAAATCAATACCCAAACGGTTGTACTCAACCTCAGCGAATACTAATAATAATAATAATAATAATCATACCTTTCATGCCCAATAACTGAACAATTCTTTAGAATTTTTGTATTTTTCACAAGAATTGTTCAAAATGACCTCCATCTCCACGTATACACATTTCGGCACGTCGAACTAAGGACATACGCACTCCGTTCAACACATTTGGTAAATTAGGATCATTTTTTATGGTTTCTATGCACATTAAAATACGTTGTGGCAATTGTTCTAAAGTGTCAATTGGATCACGGTAAACCAGAGATTTAAAATGCCCTCAAAAATAAAAGTCCATCGGATCTAAGTCGGACGATCTAGCAGGCCATGGTACTGGTCCGCCACGTCCAATCCATCGTCGAGGAAACTTTCCGTTCAAAAAATTTCGAACAGCTACACTAAAATGGACTGGCCCGCCATCGTGCAAATACCACATTCTTCTGCACGTACCCAAGCGTATATCTTCCAGCAAATTTGGCAATGTTGCAAAAAATTCAAGTATACATCACCATTTAATCTTTCGGGTTATTGTACAGGTCCAATTACCATTACCGCAAGTTCCTGCCCACAAATTAACGCTGAACCGTCGTTGAAAATGCGCCCTTCTTATTACACGTGGATTTTCGTCTGCCCAATAGTGCATATTTTTAAAATTAAACACCCCATTTGTGGTAAAACACGACTCATCTTTTAGGAAATCCTCATTTGCCGCGTGTTTTCTTAAAATCTACCTACAAAATTGAATTCGCTCTGCAAAATCTTGAGGTTCTAGTGCTTGGACACGTTGATAGTGATAGGGATGTAAGTTCATATCTCTCAATATACTCCATACCACAAAATGAGATACTCCCACATGGTTCGCGACATCGCGGGTGCTTAAAGTTGGATCCTCTTCTACAAGTTCCAAAATTTGAACTTCTGCGTCAATTACACTTTCTTCGCATTGTGGACCTCGTTCTCCTCCATGTCCATCGAGACGGCCTGTTTCTCGAAGACGCTGGTCAATACTAACAAATGTACGAGCACAAGGATGAAGTCGATTAGGGAACCTTAAACGATAAAACTCTTCCGCATCAGCTGCATTTCCACCACTTTCTCCATACACCAAGTGCATATCCGCTAGCTCTGAATAAGTGTAATCTCCCATAATGTCCAAAATCTGCGTTTTAAGACACCACACTAAACTGTGAAATAACGCTATCAATAAAGAAACCAAAAAGAAAATCTTGGCCCAAAATCCAAAAAGTAACACAAAAAGCACGAACGAGAAGCAGTGTCTTACGTAACCAAGTACTAACGACTTGAACGAAAAGTCAATAAAAGAAATCTTAATATAGTTTTTTTTAATGACATGAGACTTAATTACACCCTGTATAACTCTCTTTGTTAGTTGTGATTTGACTAAAATATTAAGACTTAAAATAGAAGGACAAAACGTAGACCCTCCAGAAAATTATAGCACATTCTTCTTACCAATTTTTGTTTGATAAACTAACGACACCATTATTTTGCTTTTAGTTGACCTTCTGGCAACCTCTGGAGACGTAACGCTCTCATGGACCTCCCCTATATATCCAAAACTGTACTCGAACGATTCATCCATCAATCCCTTAGGAGAGCCGATCACCGAACAGCAAGACGCGTGGCTAGGATCTCTCGTCACGATCGGAGCAATATTCGGCACACTTCCCTTCGGCTTTATCGCTGAAAGATTCGGAAGAAAAATAGGACTCTTGTCTATCGCATTACCGCATATAATATCCTACTGTACCATGGCGTTCGCAAATAATATTTACTGGTTTTACTTCGGGAGGGTTTTGGGAGGACTGGCAATGGGAGGAGGATATACACTGTTGCCCATGTATATAGCGGAAATATCCCAAGATTCAAACAGGGGAATGATGTCGCAAACTTTAAACGTATTTTGGGCCATAGGAAATTTTACTCCTTACGCTATCGGCCCATTCCTGTCTATTATGTGGTTTAATGTGATGCTGGCGTGTATTCCCACGGCGTTTTTCATAATTTTCTTGATAATGGCGCCTGAAAGTCCTTATTACTTGGTAGCTGCAAACAAAATCGAGAAGGCCGAGGAGTCGTTAATGTTGCTGAGATCCCTGGACAAGAAAGGAGTAGAAATCGAACTTGACTCGATCAGGGCTCACTTGAAAAAAGAAGAAGACGGGCATCTCACGGACATATTCAAAACTGCAGGACTTCGAAAGGCTTTCTTCATTTGCTTTGTTTTAATAGTCGCTCAGGAACTATCTGGGTTTTGCGCTATTACGTTCTATTTGCAGCCGATTTTCGAAGCAGCTGGTACGAAAATTGCCTCAGACATATCTGCACTCATAGTGGGATTTGCCATGCTGCTTTCTAGCTTCTTCGCTCCATTTTTAGTGGACAGGGCAGGCAGGAAAATGTTAACGATATACTCTTGCTTCGGAATGTTCCTCGCGTTGGTTATGATAGGCACATTTTTCTATTTGCTGGATTCCACCGATGTCGACACGAAGCCGCTATTTTGGGTACCAATCTTCAGTTTGATTTTCTACATATTTGCTTTCAATTTCGGTATCTGCACCGTGCCTTGGACCCTTACTTCGGAATTGTTCCCGAATAATGTTAAGCATATCTCTGGGTCTGCCATAGCTTGCGTATGTTGGATAACCTCGTTTCTGGTGACGAAATTTTTTAACGATATGAACGACGGTATGGGCAGAGCGGGTACGTTCTGGTTTTTCGCTGGAACCTGCCTGGTCACTGCCATATTCAGCATATTTTTCGTTCCTGAAACGAAAGGTAAAAGTTTCAGCGAAATACAAGACATGTTGCACTCTAGGTATAGCGACGAGAAGGATATTAGGGAGATGCAGGAGATTTTGAAGAAGTGACCGAAAGTTTTTATTAATTAAGGGAATACAGAGATACTGTTGACGTACAGGAAAGCATAAGTAATTGAGAATATGCTTTTCAGTTTAACTGCAGACGGCTGTGATGTAACTGAGTGGAGTATGGGAAAACCTATGGCATATATTTGTCTGTAGTATTTATAGATAGATTAGCTAATTGTTAAGTTATTTAATTTAAATACAACCGGAACCAAAAATAAAGGACATTACCAAATTGCAATGGTTAGGGCTTGTTTGTATTTGTTTTTATTAATAGCACATTTTATATAACTCATGTCTTTTTAGTAGTATTTGCTCGGCTGTCAGCTTGGCTAAATAAGATCCTGTCTTATTTCTTATACAGGGTGTCCCAATAAAAACTCCCAGGCCGGTTATATTCTAAACGAATAGGGACATTTTAATTCTGTAAAAGCCAATTTGTAGAGCATAAAGAGAACTTAATTTTTGAATATAATTGTTTTTTTAATATATTAGTATATAGATGGCGCTGTGCTCTAAAGAAATATTTCGATGGAAGAAACTTTGAAATGGGGTTTAAGTGAAAGAAAACGCATTTCTAAGCAGATTATGTTAAAAGGAAAATATATCATAAAACTAACCGTTTTCGAGATATTTGAGTCCAAATGTTGGCATTTGCCAATATTGAATAATTGTAATCTCTCCAACATTTCAGTCCTTTAAGTGGGACAATCTGTATTTAATTTACAAATTTTAGGAGAAAATATTTAAAGAATTTTTTAATTGCTTTGTTATTAGGTTAGATTATAATTAAAAATATTTGATATCTAGTGAGTATAATAACCATTATACCTTATAAATTAAATGCAATTAAAGTTACCTTTGGAATAATAGTTTTGACATTTCTCAATTTCAATCACATTTTGTTTATTGGTGTGGCAATAGAACTATATTATTGTACCTAATTATTGTTTTCTTTGTGAATATTTATTATTAAATATGGTTTCTCATACAAATGAAGATAAATTAAACATGATTTTAATTTATGGGGAATGTCATAAAAATGCTTCAAGAGCTGTAAATTTATATAAAATACAATTCCTGACAGACCTTTACCACATAGGAAAACTTTTGTAAGTTTGTGTTCTAATTTGAAAAATTATGGAGGTTTTAAGAAACCAAAAACAACAAGAAGAAAAACAACTGCAACTGAAGAAAATATTGCATTGGTATTACATCAAGTAGAAAATAACCCAAACATGTCAGTACGCAAGTTGACGCAAGAAACAAATATTGCACGTTCCACCTGCCACAGAATTCTTAAAACAAAAAATTTTTTTTCCCTATAAAGTTCATTTAGTTCATAATTTGATTCCAGGAGACAATGAGCGGAGATTAGATTTTTTGGCTCAATTTTCAATTCTCTTAGAAGAAAATCCAAATCTTTTAGATACAATTATGTGGAGTGATGAAAGTCGATTCCACAAGAATGGAGTAATCGCAACAAATAATTGTCGTTACTGGTCTCAAGAGAATCCTAGGCGGATGAGACATACCAGATCCGATAATCGTTTTAGACTAAATGTTTGGTGTGGTATGGTTAATGGCTACATTGTTGGCCCATACCTCTACCATGAGAATTTAACAGGTGAAAGATATTTACAATTTTTGCAAAATGATTTACAAGTACTATTAAGGAATTTGCCCGCTCAGTTGTATATGTGGTTTCATCAGGATGGAGCATGCCCACATAATCATCACAACGTTGTTAATTATTTAACTCAAACATACCCAGGAAGATGGATTGGTACCAATGGAGTACTTAGATGACCCGCTCGATCTCCTGACATTACTCCGTTGGACTTTTATTTATGAGGATTTTTAAAAAGTGAAGTGTACAAAGAACCAATAGAAGACATGGCAGATCCTTATAACAAGATTTATGCTAGTGTTGCCGCCATTAATCGGCATACATTACTAAAAGTTTGTAGATCTGAACTAATTAATAGGTTTACGATGTGTGTTAATGAAAATGGCAATAATTTTGAACACCTATTAAAATAGTTATTTTAATTTCATTAGTTGGTAAAAATTGTTTTATGTTCGTAATTGTTTTTTTATTGTTTAAATGTTTGAATTATATGATAAACAATATTTTTAGTTTTTTTTTCCAAGCGTTATTTCAAATATATTTAATTCATAGGATATGAAAAATTCTTTAAATATTTTCTTCTAAAATTTGTAAATTAAATACAGATTGTCCCACTTAAATTACTGAAATGTTGAAGAGGTTACAATTATTCAATATTGGGAAATGACAACATTTTGAACTCAAATATCTCGAAAACGGTTAGTTTTATGGTATTTTTTTTAGAACATGGTCTGCTTAGAAATGCATTTTCTTTCACATAAACCCCATTTCAAAGTTTCTACTATCAAAATATTTCTTCAGAGCACAGCGCCATCTATATACTGATATATTAAAAAAACAATTATATTCAAACATGAAACATGAAGCTCTCTTTATGCCCTACAAATTGGCTTTTACAGAATTAAAATATCTCTATTCGTTTAGAATATATTGGGTTTTTTATTGGGACACCGTGTCTTTAGATTGATGAGAGATTAAACTATTTATTATCCTTGTACATTTTTTGTTGTTACATACAGGGTGAGTTACTACTATCGTTCACGTGCTAGTCAATGTCTCCTCAACTATTTAATATACGAAAAAAATGTCTCAGATAAAAATAATAGCATAAGCTAGATTTCATACATATGTCAATCTTATTCTAAAACACCCAGTAGAACATAATAATTTTAATTGTACTTGCGTATACTTTTTTTCTTCAAAATTTAATTTTTAAATCAGCACATAGATTCATGCTATGTACAATGCTGTTATACAAAGTAAAAAGCAAATATAAACATTTACTGAAGTAATTATAGGAGTAATGGTTTAAACAAAGGTTTTTGTAGGCAATAGGTTATATTACTGTTTACTCGTGTAAATATAATGGTATGGTGGTAGCAATATAGGCATTAATCGACACGAAAAATAAATCCATATTCCAAATAATCTCGAAATAAAAATCACCATGTGAGGGTTTAAGTTGTACTACAAAGAAAAGTTTATTTCAATTAGTATCTCTCTTGAAATTGTTTCTAGTCATTTTTTTGTTGCAAGCATTTCTTGTTACCTGCATGTGTTCTAGAGAAATAATTAAGTATGATTATTGTATTACGATATTATAGTTTTGTAGGTACATTGTTGATTGTGTTTTCTTGTTAAACAATTAAATAAAGAATTATTTATTTTATATTTTTTTGTTTTCCTAATTTTTTTAAGCTTTTTTGATATTTTGCTTCTTAACGAAGTTTATATTTTAACTAAAATGATAAAACCCCTGTAGCACAAACTGATTGGACCAATATAGGATTCACATATTGGGCCAATATACCGAACGTCAGATTTTTGCAATAAATGTCCAATATTGCAATCACATATTGGTGTCATATTATATACCAACATAGATGCCATATTGAATCCCAACATTGGTGACATATTGGATACCAATATTGGTGTTATATAAGATAGAATAGAATAACAATATATGCGCCATATTGGGTATCAATATTGGCATTATATTGGATACCAGCATTGGCGCCCCATTGCTACACAATATTTAAAATATATAGAGTGTGCCGAAATTCTCACATTTCCCTTTAGACACTGATACTACATGCAAAAATAGTAAGAAAATTTTCCGTGTCTGTTACAAGTTACAACCCTCAGAGGGTGGCGCCTAAGTATAGGTTTTTACTGCTTTGGCCCAATATACAATATAGGTAACACATTGTACCAATATCCACCCAATATCTTGTGCTCCAGGGGAAATAGCAAAATAATATGATCAGTACATCCTGCTTAGGATTTTTCTGGTGTATCGTGAACACCTGAAAGTATAATGTGACGGTAGTGTTATAACTGTTATAAGTTAAGTAAGAAAAACGTTTTAACTTATCCACCTTTAAAAGGAAAAATACTATATATTCTTCTTGTTGAAATAGGTTTCGAATGTCACGAAACGTCGAGATTTTAAATTTGAGCGAAAAGAAAATTTCTGTCTGTCGGTCTAACTTTTTTTTTTGTTCGCACGTTTTCTCCGGAACAGTTTAAGATATTGACTTAAAATTTTGTACACGTATGCACTATAACGAGATCTGAAACTAGATTGTTTTTTTAACATATCCGGTGAAGGGTTGGGGGGAAATAGGGGAAAATAAGTAAATATGGGGAAATATGTAAAGAAAGCTGGTAAGAGCACAGAAACTTGAAATTTGATGTATGTACTACAAGCCAAGGCCTCAGATTTTTTTAAATATTTTTCAACCCCCCCACCACCTCTAGTCCATTATTAAAGGGGTAGATAAAATAAAATTGAGAGACTCATTTGAAATTTGGTACACGTATGTGTTATAACGGCATCTGGAACTGGATTATATTTTGAGATGATTCCGTTGAAGGGTTGGGGGTTAAATATGGGTAAATAGGGGGAAAATAAGCTCGTATATACTAGAAGCCTAAGCGTCAGATTTTTTTATAATATTTTTCAACCATTCACCACCCCTACTCCATTGTTAAAGAGGTTGATAACATAACATTAAGATATTCATTTGAAATTTGGTACACGTATGTACTACAGCGACATCTGGAACAAGATTTTATTTTGAGATGATTCCGTTGAAGGGTTGGGGGTCAAATAGGGGTAAATAGGGGAGAATAAGTAAAGCAATCTGGTAAGAGAACAGAAACTTGAAATTCAGTGTATGTACTAGAAGCCAAGGTCTCAGATTATTTATAATATTTTTCACCCCCTACCACCCCTACTTCATTGTTAAAGGGGTTGATAAAATAAAATTGAAATATTCACTTGAAATTTGGTACACGACATCTGGACATAACGACATCTGGAACTAGACTATGTTTTGAGAAGCTTCCGTTGAATGGTTGCGGGTTAAATAGGCTTAAATAAGAGAAAATAAGTAAAGCAAGCTAGTATGAGTATAGAAACTTGATATTCGGTGCATGTACTAGAAGCCAAGACCTCAGATATTTTTGTAATATTTTTCAACCCCCCACTACTCCTTCATTATTAAAGGGGTTGATAAAATAAAATTGAAATATTGACATGAAATTTGGTACACGTATATATTATAACGACATCTGGAACTAGATTATATTTTGAGATGATTCCGTTGAAGGGTTGGGGGTTAAATCGTGGTAGATAGGGGAAAATAAGTAAAGCAAGCGTAAGAGTATGGAAATTTGAGATTTGGTGTATATAGTAGAAGCGATGACCTCAGGTTTTTTTATGATATTTTCCATCCCCCTCACCTTATTAAAAGACTTGATAACATTGAATTTAGATTTGCACATGAAATTTGTTACACGTGTACTTAAACTAGATTATATTTTGGCATGATTGCGTTGAAGGAGTGGGGGTAATTGGTGGTAAATAGGGAAAAATATAAAGCAAGCTGGTAAGAATACTTAAACTTGAAATTCGGTGTATGTCCTAGAAGCCAAGGCCTCAGATTTTTTAGTAATATTTTTCAACTTGAATTGAGTTTTTACCTAATTTTTGCGTAGGGCTATTAATATATAAAACTACTGGTCTTATGGGTGCAATTATCTGTGTGATATTTAATGAGGCCGTAGAGTTTGGGAGGTCGCGGGTTCATGTGTACTAATTTATGTTTGTCTGAACTACTGAATAAAGCATTTGCCGACAGAAATTGTTTTGTTTTTAATTGAAAAGTGTTTATAGCATCTATTTTAATTTCTTTTAGTTCGGACTGAATGAATAGTAGCATTTTGTCTTCATAATCATTTTTAGGAATAACGACTGTCGCATTTGATTTATCCGCCTTTGTTAGAATTAAATTATTATTGTTGATAGATTTGATTGTCTGGGTATCCGCGTTTTTATGCTGAGGGGTATAATGTTTTTTAATATTAGAAATTTTTGATTTGGTGAACTGGGTATTTTCTAAAGATTTTGAAGCCTGTTCCGTTTCAGTTATAAACGTTTCCATCATTGAATTACTATTAACCTGTGGGGAGTATTTCGGACTTTTTTTTTAATTTCTTTTTCGGAAAATTGTTTATTGGAATAATTAATAATTCTGTTACTAAAATGAAATTCTTGAACATTTGTAGTGATAGTTTTACATCTATTCAATTTAAATTTTTCTAAGTGCTTTAATTTCTTGCTTTGTGTGGTAAATTTTAAATGAATTAATCTACTTAATTTATCTCTAACATAGTCATCGAATAAATCCAATTCTACAGGGTAGAGCTTGTAAGGTAGTTCAGAGCGTATTGCCTTGATATCATGAAGGATGACATCTCGTCTTCGAAAGAGTGACCACTTCTTTTAACGAGATTTTTTGTGCACTGTCGAGGGCTTTCTAGGCAATTCAACACTTTGTTTTATATGTTACAATAAATTCAGTGATAGGAAACAAAATTATAATATGTTACCGTTTGGAATTTATACGCTAATTTTCAGAAACTGTCGAGAGTTTCCAAGTCCAAAGTGGTCGGCTTCGCTCTAAAAAAAAACTACCCCTAATACCCTAAGCCGAAGTTTTTCGTATTTTCCCATGAACATTGATGATGTATAAAAGTATTTGTACGTATGTACAGCGTAATTTCAGAAAAAATATAACAAATAGGGTATATAAGTTACAAAATTGTTAATTTTCCTCAAAAAAGTACCTTTATTAGTTTTTTTCCTTATATTAATTTACTGAAATCCCTAATATGCTTTACAAGTTTGTTGATGTTTTCTGGCAAATGTTTTTATTACTCGATGTATCAAACCCTACTTATTACAAGCTTCATCACCTCCCTCGTCACCTCCACCTGTTCATCATATGTCGAACCATATTTAACACTTCGTTTAACACACTGAGTAGGTACTTCTTCTTTTCAATTTTTTATAATGTTTAACCAACAATCTTCTTTTAAGTGAATACGTTCGCTCCATGATAAACAACTAAAAACTACATACCCAGGTTTACAGGTGATCTCCCAAAGAATTTTAACAGAGCCAAATAAGGTGGGTATATTTATTATATATAGGCTATAACCTACAAATAAGCAGCACCATATTTATCTAGAATAAAATATCGATCTAAATACTTATGTATTAATAAATCAATTAAATAGACTTACCTATTTTTGGTACTTTCTTTTGTAGCCGTTAAAAGTAACTAGTGAGCGGACGAAATAAAAATGATGCAATAACTATAGGGATGCCAAATTGTATTCCCCGTAGTTTGACAGCAACTAAGCGAAATTCCCCCATCTCAAAAAACACGACGCTTGGCGGGAATTTTAAAATAAACGAGCTTTATTGGAACTTAACATATTTTTGTTATTCATTCCAGTATTTCCGTTTATTCTCATTGCGATATTTTCGTACTAAATTATAGCAACACACTAATACAGAGGATAGTAGTATAATAACTACACTGCACTGTCAAAAAGTACAAATTAATGTGATTTCGCAAGATAAAAAAATAGTTGAAACAAATATAAGATTTCTGAAATCAGAAAAATAAAATTGACAAAATTTAAAAGGACCATGAAAAATGAAAATATTTTGTTATCAAAAGAAATTTTGTTTGTAAAACTTTTTAAGGATTTTAATATTATTTTTACAGTTTTTAATTTCCTTTTTTAAACATGGCCTCATCTGCTCAAAAAAAAACATCACTCCTAGAGGTTATTTCACAAATGTGTTTAGGTTCGTCTGGACCAGACTCTAGCAGGATGTCCTTAAAGCCTTTATTCAGAACCTTTTAGGGACGATACCAAACGGACGTCTTTGGGACGTACCATATAAACCCGGGACGTTCAGACCTAACGAGGACCTAACTATACGTCCTGGGGACGTTTGTTGTTATCAGGATAGTTACAAAAAATTAAATCTACTGATCTACTCTTGCATTGTTGTATATTTTTTCATATAAATACTTAATACTACTTAATCGACGTTTGTAATCGACCGTGTAGCAGAAACATATGCCAAATCCTGGGATATTATAATTGGTTTTAAATCATTTAAACATAGACTGCAGGCAACCAACAATACAATATATGTCTTGCATATCATAAAATTCAAACATGTAACGTTTCAACGAAAACCTGTATATTATATCACTTGTCTACAAACATTATCACCTGTTGTTAAATTTGTTTGTCACTGTTAATCTTGAGAGTGAAGTTGTTTTTTGGGACCTGTAAGATGACAAATACACCACTTTATCAATAAATTCGAACTTTCCATTTATTCTATCTTAACATCTACGAGACCACCTATGTGCGACAAACACGCATTCAAAGAATGTAGGTTGTCTAATTATTCGTTATTATCTCTTATAAGTCTAGCTATGTAGGTAATCGACGACATTGCATAATCTCGGAAGCACTTCTTTTTATAATCTATGTACTGATTATAAAAAGTTAATACATTTTTTCGATAATTTAAAAATGGATTTCTTAGAAGTTTGATAGGTAGCAGTATTCATCTTTCAGACCGAGAAGCAGTGGCGGCTCGTCAGGGGAGGCAGGGGAGGCTGAGCCTCCCCTTGGAAGAACCACCATATCTTCAAAAGTAATATCTTAAGAAATTTCTATTAGGTATATCTCAATTTTCAATATTTTTTATTGTTTATTATTCATTAATTAATTTTCAGTTTATATATAACATTTTTGCATTTCCTTTCCACAAACATACCTATAACGTTACAGTCCGGATAGTCTTTGTATGCATATTTCCCGGTCCGCCGGTCTTTTACTGAATGAACACTGCGGTTCGCTGGAGGCTAATACGAAATAGCTTCCAACTCTACCGCATTTACTTATAACATGAACGAACTTGAATTTCTTTGCGCTGTGTAAAATAACAACACTTGGAATAGCCAAGTATGAGGCTAGCCTCCAGATCTCAGTTCTTTATAGCGCATGTGCACAGGTCATTCAAGAGTCAGGTGATTCACAAAGAAAACGAACTGACGTCTGACAGTTGCGTTTAGCCGGTTATACGAACAACTTCACGTATAAATACATAAAACATTTGATAGGCGGGCTAGAAATAAGTGCTCTAGGTGAAAATATTCCCAACAACATGTCTTGTTGTCCAGACGTGGTGGATTATTTGTTATTAAATGGATTTACTACTCTTATTTATGACGAAAAGGTAAGAATTAAAAGAAATGCCAGGCCTACACTAGCAATGCTTTCGTTAGTTTTTAAAAGTGGTAAACAAAACAGAGGGTTTTGTGATAACAATTATAAAAAAGTCGAGTGGTTAACGGCATCAACAGTTAGAAACAAATTATATTGTTGGAGATGTTTATTATTTACTAATGCTCAATCCTCAATTTGGGGCAGGGCCGGGTTTAATAATTTGCAAAATTTGTCGCGAGGTTTAGAAAGGCACGAAAAATCATAGGAGCACATTTCATCTTGCATTAAATTCGAAATGTTTGGTAAACAAAATATTGTAAATTTCTTGGATTCTGCACATAAGAGAGAAATAGAAAATGTTAACGAAAAGGTCCGTGAGAATAGGGAAAGATTAAAGAGGTTAATAGATGCCGTTATATAGTTATCTTCACAAGAAAATTCTTTCCGAGGACGTGACGAAAAACGAGAATCGTGCATTAAAGGAAATTTCAAAGAGCTGGTAGATTTTTTAAAAACTTATGACCCAAAATTAGAGAACTTTTTGAATAACGCCACTATTTTTTGAGACAATTCCGGTAAGCTTCTGTAGAATGATCATTTTTAGCACTTAAACGCATAAAAACATTTTTACTAGAAACAAAATGAGTCAAGACCGCCTTTCAAATGTATCGCTTATTTCAATAGAAAAACGTTTTTTGTCAGAATTGAAGAAACGCGATTCATTTTATGATGAAATAATCAACCATTTTGCTAGTTCCAGAAATCGCAGGTTACCACTCATTTATAAAAATATTCAGGCTTTAAAGCAGAGATTAATATAGGTAGTTGTTATTTTAGAAAAAATATTTATTTGTGTTATTTATTTTTTAGGAAATATTTTTTATAATTCTCCATAATATAGAGTTCCGCGGTTATATTTTTTTTATATAACTTCTTTCTCAAAACTATTTTAATTTCTATTAAAACTTATAATTTTACACGCCTGGCAGTAATAATGAATGCAATTTTTTGTTTGTAGAAAAACACTTTAATTTTTTTACCAAAACTGTTTTTATTTTTATTAAAAGTTATATAATTTAATTACAAGTGGGATAGTAGGACTCCTTTGGATACCGATACTCGAGTCGTAGGAACGAGAATTTCATGAGAATGATTTTCTCATCTCATCATATTTTCTATTTCCTTTTCATTCTATTCTTTTATTAGTTCTATTCTCTCAAGTCGTGAATCGGTATCCTGGCGAACAACCCACGGCAAAAAAATGTAACGCGCCGTTGTAATACCTCAGGGGTGGTGGGGAAATGTACAAATTGTAGTCATATTGCACATCAGTTGTCTTTCAGAATATCAAGCCTCCTCTGCAGACAATATCACGAGCCGCCACTGCCGAGAAGTGCCTCGTTCTTATCGAGGATGACAATGACAATATTACTTGAGGACGTGATCAATTAATTCCATCATAATGTGGCATTTTCACATGGTACTAACACAAGTGTTGATTGTTATTAAAAGAAGGAAACGATATATTAAACTCGTGTCGATTGAATTTATGGTTGCCTATCTACAGCTCCGTGTGCTCCTGTAGTTACGTATATGAACAAACAGGTGTCACCACTAGTTAGATATGGATGGTGCTAATTGAAAATTAACCAATCGTCGATTAACGGTTTGTCGGTTTCAGATAATTGATGGTTAAAGGTAAATGGGATATTTTGAAATACTAGTCTGTTATTTAAATCATTTTCTCATATTGATATTGCAAAAATATTTGTATGTAGTTCCTTAAATCATTAGTAATAGCATTTGGTAATAACTAATCAAGTTATGAATTTATTTTGGCGCATAGTTCCTTTTCAATAAATAGTTAGATGGTATTTTTTATAAATTCAAAAAGGAAACCAACCTAGACAATCTGCCACATTATTTGTTGGTTCTATCATTGATTAATAGAAATTAATCAATGGTTCTATCTATAATGGGAAGGTAAAAACGAAACAGTTTCCTTTTAAATGAATGTTATATTTATTTTCTCTAACACTATTTCAGAAATACAAATTCCACAACTAAAAATTGTGTCGAAACAAGTATCATTCCAACAAACTGTGATGGAATAATACCGAACCGCTTCTAACATATAATACCACATGGATTTCGACAGATCAGAGCCACATTTAGTAGTTCGGTTGTTATGGTTATGTTGAACAAACAGTATTTACTTCTAGCTTCGCATTTAACGTTTTGAACAGTTTTGAAGTTTTTTTGTAAATTTCCAAAATCTTATTAGAGAATAGTATGTGGCGTATCCACATTCGCGGACCGTAGTCCTCGCCTTCGACTCGGACTACAAAAAGGCGAGAACTACAAACTTTTTGCCCCTGTAGAATATGGGCTATTCCATAACTTGTAGTAGAATAGACTATTCCATTATTTTGAATCTGTTCAAATAAACTCAACAAAACATTTTATTCCAATAAGGAAAGAAATCATTTTAATATTTTATTCTATGTCCTCTATTTGAGAATCTGTATTTTGCCCAAGTCCATCAATGTCATCCTCAAATTCCTCCATCTGACTTATTTAAAAAAAATCACTTACATCCACTGGTATAAATTTGAACAAACATTTTATATCTGCTCATCAGTAACTAATTAATTTGTTCCCCCTCTTGGTTTAATATCAAGTTCTCTAATATGGTTAATTTAAAAAGTTGTTACTTGGATTTCTTCTCATAAATTACAAATTTGCCTGTAACTAAGATATCGCTTAGGACTTTGCTCCATAGAGGTCGCTAAAATATAAAGTGGAGCTTGATTCATTTTACACAATAGATTGAATCATGATTTATTGCATATCAGGCGCGAATTTAGGGGAGGAGCGTAAGGGACGCCGCCCCCCCCGAGCTTCTTTTTTTAGCGAGGCGCCTGGAGGTCGCCGCACTCAGGCCTTGTGGCCCATTGTGCTACCGCTAACAAGTTAAGAAGCTCCCCCGCACAGACCGGATTCCAGCCCAAAGGCTGAAATCCTTCCCACGGGAGAACTCCTTATTTCCTCCAGCATTGGAAAACCAGTGCCGAAGTGTTTGTGCCTCCGGTTCATCAGTCCTGGGCAAGAAGTGAGGACGTGGATGGAAGTCTCCTCCTCGTCCTCGCAGAACCTGCAATCGGGGTGGTCAACCACCCCCATTGTGTGTAGGTGTTTCCTAAAAGAGTCATGTCTGGTCAGGAGGCCTGTCACGGCTCTAATTTGCTTTCTCCTTAGACGCAGAAATTGCTTTGTTCTCTCCGGCAAGGTCCCTGAGATTAGGAGCTTCGCTTGCCGCAGTCCTGGATAGGAATCCCAGAAGTCAATGAACTGGGAGCGAGTCCAGTTATCTATTAATCTTCTGGCCAGAGCGTCCGCCCGCTCGTTACCCGCGAGCTAGTAATTTTCTATTCGGGGTTATATTGATTTAAATATCGATTTCAAAAAAAATTATTGACTTCGCGATTTACATCAAGACCTGTTTTTGCAGAAATGCAAGTAGAAAACAAATCTTTTAATAGAATATGAATTTAATGCTAATCGACGAATAATTTGCACCACGAGGTTTCATTATTCACAGTTTGGTTTATAGATTTCAGTTTTTTTTAATAAAAAGTTCAAAATGCCATTATATTTAGTTTGAATGTACTAAATCCGCGTCTGTTGCATACATGGTTACTTTAGTAGTATTTTTGGAATTTTGCGCTTGGTTCCTATTCTATTCTTAATAGCACTATTCATATATAGTTTTACTCCAAAAATATGTCGCTAAAGGCGGGTTGTACATTGTATCAACTATAGTTAAGCTTATATCGCCTTATTAATCAAAGATCAAAATCCATCTTGCAATTGTTGCAACCATTGATTCTGACCTTCGGTAAAGCTGATTTTGGTGTAAACTTGGTTGATACAATCCGCTCTAAGTAAATTTCGTAATCACTAGTAGTACTTTATATTATATAAGGCGTTTGGAAAGGAAATTAAAATATGTTTATAAGAAAAAAGTAGTAATGGTAATTTAATTGTTTTGAAAGCTTCTCTGTTTTACTATCTTTATGTGGTATTATCATACATACTACCTACCAGATGGGCCTGTAACGAAGAATGTCATGAAAGAAGGATTGTCTGAAACCATGACAGAACGGCGTAAAAGAAGAGGAAGAACCACCCGATGTAGGCGATATAGCTCCGAGCGGTCGGGGTCGTGGCGTTTCTCGGCAAACATTTAAAATTTTTGTCTTCTTGCCGTTGGGAAAATTGTTTGAAAGTACATTGGGTTGATTCTGCGACTGGTTCCTTGTGAAACATTCTTCAATAATTTAAATATACAGGAAATTATGCTTTTCAATGTTTCAAAAAGTTTTATTAAAACTACAAGATATTAGTAATATCTTGTACTCTTGATAAAGGCCTAATAAGTCGAAACACGTGTAGAGTTTTAATAAAACTTTTTGAAACATTAAAAAACATAATTTCCTGTATATTTAAAAAATTATTTGAAAGTGTTAAAATATATGTTTTTACAATTTTCCATATTTTCAGAATCCTAAAAACATTTGGTCCAGTAAAAATTGGCTTAATTTTTTTCCGAAAAACTGATTTTTACCACCACGACTAACCAAAGAAAAGATCCGTTCAAAGGACCCCGCACTAATCTTATGGAAATTGGCTTTCGGCCCAATTTTCTCATATGGCAGGATTTTGTAGATGTTGATATCCTGATTAAAAGTTCTCATGAGCACAAGGTCCAAAAATGCAGCTTTTCAGATATCGGGGATGCAAAGTCGACTTTGCAACCCCCAAAATCTGGAAAACTACATTTTCCCACCTTGTGCTCAATGACCACAAAAGTTCTCATGAGCACTGCTCAGGCGCGGATCCAGCATTTTGTTGAGGGGGGGGGGGGCAATTATTTAATGGGTAGTAAAAATAAAATAAATGCATTAAACTAAATTTATGTTTATATCAAGTGTTCTTACCTAAACTTTGCTCCAGGCGGAGCTCAAGAGGAAATTCAAGAGCAAACAGAACTTTGCGTAAAGGACCTCGCACAAGCCGGGAAATGGGTTTCGGTGGAATCGTCTGAATTTTTGGTATATTGTAGCTTCTGTCACCCTGAACAAAAGTCTTCATGGCCACGATGCTCCATATTCAGTAGTTTGGCGCCTATGGAGCACCAGAGCTACATATATAGCTCCATCCTAAGTTATTACTTTGAGTAGTTTTATAACATTTTTATAACGCATGTTTTGATTACTGAATTACCTAACTTTATGTTTTTGAGGTTGCTGAATTCAAATCTGATATCAAATAAACGATATTGACAGTTGGCGGCTGTCAATTAGCAAGGAAAGGTATTCTTCCCTCTTTATTTGTGAATGGCGGTCACTCGAAAAAATTATTAATTAGGTACGAAATGACATTGAGATTAATAATCGGAATATAGTTATCACTATTATTGCAAAGAAAATCTGATAACCTTTGGTCAAAAAAATATACAGAATGGTCATCCGACAGCAAAAATTCAATACTAACAGGTGCCAAATATGGAAGGCTTGCATCCACCATGACTGAATAATTTTTTGGGATGACCATGTACATTTTTCAATAAAACTATAATAGGTGCACTCGTAGGTGCATATGCCAAATATTATTGCCATCTGTCACATTTTCAGTTCCACATTCTCGTAGTGGAGTGGAAGTATTTATAGCAGTGGTTAAAAAATTTCATTATTTTTTTTTTTAATGGATTTAGAGTGTTATGAAATATAGAAATTTTAAATTTGAGCAAAAACAAATTTTTTGCGTCATCCATTTTGTATTTTGTAGTGGACAAAAATTTGCAATTTTTTTATTTTTCTTTATTTTCAAAAGTTTTTGGAATAGACTTGGAATGTAATGAAACGTGGAAATTTTAAATTTGAGCGAAAAAAAACTTTCCGTCAATTCTGTAGTAGTCGTAAAAATAAAATTAGATTATTTTCCAAAAAAATTTTAATTTTTTTTATGCATTTAGAATGCCATGAAACGTGGAAATTTTAAATTTGAGCAAAAACAATTTTTTCCCATCTATTCTAGTGGTAAAATTTTCCCAAAAATGTTGGTAAAAAAAATGTCTAAATTTTTACTTCCTTCGCATACCGAAGGGAAGTATTGTATTTGAGAAGAAATCACACTCCGAGATTTTTTCGGATTCTCACGATTCAGATCATGTAAATTACGAAAATATAGGTTTTTCAATTCGGTCAGTCTGTCTGTCTGTCGGTCGGTCTGTTAGTGCATTAACTAAAAAAACTACTTGACGGAAGACAGTCAAATTTGGTAGGTAGCTAACGCCACTGCCACCGAAGAAATGGTTAAACTTTCACTAGAAAATATACTGGGTGGGCCATCTAAAGGGAATAAATAGATAATGAAAAAAAAAGTCGTTCAAATTTTAAATTTCCACGTTTCAAGACATTCTAAACCTATCTCAAAAAAAAATTTTTTTGAAAATTTTAGAAAAAAATTTTGAAATTTTTAAAATTCCTTATAATGTGGGTGACGAAAACATTTTTCACGTTTCGTGACATTCTAAACTTATTTTTAAAAATTATGAAAATTTAAAATTGAAAATAATTTTGAAATTTTGAAAATTTTGTGTAAAAAGGATGAAAAAAAAATGTTTTGCTCGAATTTAAAATTTCCGCGTTTCATAACATTCCAAACATATCTGAAAAAAAAATTTTTTAGAAAATTAAAAAAAAATTGTGAACATTTTTTTATTAAATGGGTGATGGAATTTTTTTTCTATCTATTCTAGTAATTTTCAAAAATGTTGGAAAAGAAATTTTTCAAATTTCTTTTTTTCTGAAATAGGTTTATAATGTTATGAAACGTGAACATTTTAAATTTGAGCAAAAAAAAATTTTTTCATTATTTATCCCTTTAGACGGACCCTGTATGTTTTCCAGTGAAAGTTTAACCATTTCTTCGTTGACAGTAGCGTCAACTACCTACCAAATTTCTCTGCTCTCCGTCAAGTAGTTTTTTTAGTTAATACACCAACAGACAGACAGACGGAATTGAAAAACCTATATTTTCGTAATCTGCATGATCTGAAACGTGAAAATCCGAAAAAATGTCGGAGGTAATAAAGATCAATGTAAAACTTTATGTTTTTGACGTTGCTAAATTCAAATCTGATGTTAAATATAAATTGACACCCAAGGGGACTTTTGTTCAGGATGACAGAAGCTACAATATACCGAAAATTTAGACGATTCTACCGAAACCCATTTCCCATATGATTAATGTGGTGTTAAACACTTCTGAATGTAAATACTATAAAAGGTTCACATGTTGTCTACTCTAAAACCTCTCCATAAAACCCAGTTTAAGCACAATCCTAAACACATCGATGATGATGATGATAAAGCTATAGTAAACTATACTTTCATCATTGTATTATATAAACTATTTCTTTTACAATATACAAATACAAAATGCAATATTTAAAAATGATAATTTGGTTAGCTAATTAAATCAGTTTTTGATTGATACTAATTACTACAATTTGATATGTTGAATTCTGAATTTAAACAATTACGTACATTTATTATGGCCGGAGAAAAATTATCAGTATTCATAATAGAAAAATAACTTTTGTAGTAACGCTGTACCAAAGTAGTCCGAAAAAAAGGTTGAGTGTCTATATGCGTATATAATCTGTATGAGTTTCAAACTCAAATTATTGTTACATACCCCACTTATTTAAATTAAGGGAATTTCCAATTAAATCTAGACTGTTCTTTTAAACGATGATGAATTATTAAATTTGTTTGTTGAATAATATTTCTATTTTGAAGCACCTGTCTATGATAATATTGCTACAAAATAAATGTTGTTTTTGTTAACAAATATGTTGTTTACTAACAGGTTAATTCCAGGAGAACTATCCTATATTTTAATACAAGCTCTTATCTCGTTTTATTTTGATAATATGAATCAAATTTATTTACCAAGGATTTAAGTAATCTTTGTGTCAATAATATTCTATTCTTGGTAATTCATTATATTTTATTAATGATTGTTAAAACTATTGTCAAGCAACGACGAGAAAAACTTACTTATTTAGCTCTCAAAAATGTTCTAATGATATAGTCAGGATTGGATTAAGCCACCAGACCAATGGAATGATTCCTAGAGTCTAGGGTTCGATTCGATAGAAAGCACGTTTGATGAGCGTCAATACTGTCCATGATTTAAATAAATTCAACAGATTCGCTAATTGTTTAAAAAGGCGAGGGTCTCATATTGCCAAGGAACCAGTAGGAAAAGTCTTTGTTGGGGTCGTTGCCTACACGGGCAACCACAAGAGATGACGTGATGTTGTTGGTGCAGCAAAGGAGGACGACTAAAATAATGCGTGGAGAACCAAATATCTTGCAAGTATTTGTAAATACCGAGAAAGTCTAATGACAGACATTAAGAAGATCCTAAAACTTTATTTATTAAATTAAATTGAGACTTTTTCATATTAGCCTAAAATTAATGGAAAATAATACCTTCAACAATAAATGACGCATATATTATAAGAGATAATGGTGATAACAAAAATGTTTTGAAAAGCGTGTCTTGCAAAACATAACCTTGTTGAATTAATACTCATCGGTTTTTTTTTGTTCATGGAATATTTCTTTTATTATAAACGTTCAAATTTTAGACACCATTAAATCACCTAGAAGGAAGTTTCCATACACTTTATTCATGGGTTTTAAGTAATATACAAACAATTTGAAAGATAAAATTTAAATTCTGCAAATATTTGAAGATAAAAATAAAAGCCAAAAATATTCGTAAGCAAATGAGAAAACTAAAAGGTAGTTTTGCTTGGTAAATTTTGGCAGATTTAAGATAGTGTAGTACATCTGCTTACAAATTGTTTATTCCGTTTAAACTTACGCAGTCTTTTAAGCATAAAGTATGTAAAATTTTGGTGCCACTTTGAAATTCTTCGAATTCATCACATCGATCTTACACAAGCAAACCATATTAAAGGTGAAATCAGCTTTATCTTTCTCGGTATTTTCTTTGAGAATCATTAGGCAACATTGAGTTCCTCAGCAATTTTAATTCTTTATTAGCATTTTACGATTAAATTTACATCATTAATCACCATATAATAATTAGAAAATCGATATTTTGGTGGAGGCGCCAGTTGGAGTTAAGCAGTTAGGTATTTTCGGAGTAGTTGATACTGAATCTGATGCTAAAAGTTGAAAGTTCAAAGTGATGATAAAGCTGATTTGCATTTAACCAAATATTTAGAACATAGTAAAATAAATTCCGTATTAGGTCGTAAGATGTTGTGACCAAGTAGGAACCAAAATTGGACGTGTCTGGGCCGTTGTATGTTATCCGGGATTTATATATTAAAGAGATGCAATAGTTTTAAAAACATGTAAGTAATTTAAAAATTTGAAAAAATTCAGACGTATGCATTGAGGCCTTCTAAACATTTTTGTGTCTTGACATTTTTTTGTAACTTGCAAACTATTCGAGTTATAGACAGTTTTTAATTAAATAAATATACTATGTACATTTTTGCATGTTAAAAATTACACAAAAATTCGAAAAATAAGCGTGATTTTTATATATTATTACAAAAAAATATGAAACCTATATGATACCATTTTAAAGGTTCAATATAATTTTTAAATTCAAAATGTGCAAAAAATGTAGTGCATTATTTATCGTGAAAAACTGCCTGTAACTCGGAAAATTAGCAAATTACAAAAAAATTCCAAGAGACGAAAAATGTTTAGAAGGCCTCAATGCATAGGTCTAAATTTTTTCAAATTTTTAAATTACACGTTTTTGAAGCACTACAATTTCAAAGGGGTAGTTTTTCATGTTTTTCCGGAAAATCTCTGTCAAGACGCACTTTACAGAAAAGCTGCAAATATATTTTTTTAAGGGTCAGAAACGCGTATAACTCTTCAGGGATTGAATATTTTTTGTAGAACTTTTTGTGGTTGATGGAAAAACTTGTTAGCTTTGATATGCAACGAACCTCCTGCCCAAAAAGTTGTTAATAAACAAATTAGAGCCTCTCACGCAATGTCACTTTTATTTCCGGTTCCGGTTATTCGATCAAGGTCTTTCTGGTCCCAAAATTTTCCTTTTTGCAAGCACTTTCATATGTACAAAACCCCATTTCGATCCGCTTACCCAGAGCCGAGATATTCCATTTGTTAATTTGCAAAATTAATTTAAACTTTAAATAAACAAAAGCAAAAAGTTGCATTCATGCAGACTTCTATGGGGGTTATGCCCGACATCAATATTTATCGTTTAAAGTTGGTTTGAAGTCGATCAAACTAACGAAAAAAAAGTTATTTACTAATTAACAAATTATGTCAATTGTTTAAACATTTAAAAAGTATTGAAGATATCGGGCCAAAAAAAATTCTTTGGTATAAAAGGTATATATTTTGAAAAAAAACAATATAATAACCTCATTAGTTTCGGAGTAATCAATTTGTTAATTATGAAATTTATTTTGACTATAACAAATGAACGGGTTGACAAAATGAGTTGTCCCAAACGACGCGTATTGAAAATATGTTTCGATTGTATTAAGATTTTTTCGGATCCGTCAAACCGTTTTCATTTTATTAAATAAAAACGAAAAAAATGTTGTTTAAACAATTGTTTGACCATGAAGCTAGCGTTTTATGAAAATTTTTCATAAGAAAATCTTGTTCAGCGGAATTTTTCCTATAAGAACCCGCTAACTCAAATGGTAAAATCACCTCTTTTTTACCCCAGAACAGACTCGCCTTATACGGTTTCATTAAATAACTACTGACGAATATAGTATCTATAGAAATCCAATAATTTCAGTGTAAATTAGCACCGAATAGACGTATTATACATCAAATGAAAGGTTAATATTTTGAGCTTTGTTGGTGCAAGTAAAAAAATATGGTTACACTTACACAAAAAATTGAATAAAATTCATTTGCTTTTTATGCTTTTTCAAAAAATTGGTTTTCAATTCAAAGTACTGATTTTCGCACGAAATAAACTAGAAACCAAGGTTTCAAAATTTTTATCTTCCACTCCATTATTAAAGGAATTAACAAATTATAATTGAGATATTCACTTAAAATTTGGTACACGTATGTATTATAACATCTGGAACTAAATTTTGTTTCAAGCTAATTAGGTTGAGGGATAATTAGCGCAAGATAAGTAAAGCAACTTAGGATTTGGTGATATACTAGAAGTAAAGACCTCAAACTTTTTTGTGTTATCTGCCACCACCATCTGTCATATAACAAAGAGTCTATTCCACAGTTGAAAGTATCTTAGGACACTTGAAACGTTTCCCTTTATTTTTAACCCCTAGAAATTATTTCGGAGTTTGTCGTAATTTTAATTCATCTGTGATTCAAAACCTATGCCAGGACGTTGTTGAGTAAGAACTGGAAGCTCTTAATTCGTGTTGTATAAAATGTAAATTCAGATATAAAAAAGTATTGTATTATTATATCATTAAACAATACACATTAGTAGCAATATGTAGCAAATAATCACGCTAAGCAAATAGATTGATCCAGTTGTTTATCTCGCCAGATTTATTTTTCTATATTTAGATTTGAAAATAAGCATTCTTTTGTTGTTTAATGTCTTAAAATAAATTTAGATTATCTTAAGTGTTACAAAAATAAGCTTGATATGATAGTTTCATATCCGCCAAATATGGAGGACAATGAAGACGGATTGTAATCTGTTAATGCGACTTTTCTCTAGTACGAAATCGATTGATTTGATGTTATGAAATTCTCATCATTTATCTTCCAAAACTCTGAACCTGAGAACTTGAAAATCTATGGAAAGGTCAAATTGAGGTTCCAGATATGAGATAATTCGGCGTGTTGGGACATCCAACCTACAAGAATACAGAGAAAAGTTAAAAGTTTTCAAGTTTATTTGATGTGTTTAATGTATATAAATATACATTATTTTTAAGGAGCTGTATCTTTATCGACCTATTGTAGGCCAGTGGAATTAGACAAAATGAGACGAAAATTGGATCTAATTCTATTCAGGAAACCACGTGGTGTAATGGGTAGAGTTAGTAATAAGGAACATAGCGTTGAATTTGATCCCATTTTAAATGGTGGGAACATTGTTAAATTGACGTTTAAAAAAATGGGGTTTTTTAAAAGTAGCTTAAAGACTTTTTGCACAAATAACTAAATAAAACACACTACTATGTTTTCTACCACTACGTATTTATAAAAATTGCGACTGCAGTCTCGACTTACAAAGCCATTGTCAAGCAGTGAATCAAAAATGACTGATTTACAATTATACAGAAATGTTATATATAGATAATTTTGGTTGGATAGATAGGTACAATAAGGGCTTAGGTAGGTAGATGACAATAATAAACTTAATTATAAATATTCAATTATGGGTCTGCCGACTGTAAATAAAGGTGAATATATCAGATCTAATTGATCATTTAACAAATTATAATCCTTGATATTATTGTATTTATGAATTTCCAGAGATTTTAAAATGTTTATTTTAAAGCCTTTTGTTGAGAAATGTAAAATTTCAATGTCGTCTAATTCTGGAAAACTATGGTTGTTTTCGAGGCAGTGGTTCGCGAAAGATGAATCAGTTTTCTGTAACCTATATGATCTAAGATGTTCTTGATACCGTATTTTGAAATTTCTACCGCTTTGCCCTATATAGATACTATTACACTCTGTACATTTTAACTTATAAACTCCAGATTTGTTAAATTTACGTGTTGGGTCTTTTGCATTGTATAATATGTTTGATAATTTACTCTGTGATTTAAAAGTTATTTTTAGATTGTGTTTAGATAGAACATTAGCTATTTTTTCGGATAAATGGCCACAGTAGGCAATTCTTGTGTAAGTAAATTTTGTGGTTTCATTTATTTTTGAATATATGAATTGAAAGGTGAATTTTTTCCGGATTTTGTTAATTAACTTTCTAATGACATCTTTACCAAAATTATTTTTAACTCCGATGTCCTCGATTATGCGTAGCTCTTCATTCAGATCCGCGTCAGACAGAGGTAGTGAAAATGCTCTGTGTATCATCGAATTGTATGCTGCCATTTTTTGCTGATATGGGTGTAATGAGTCGTAAGGAATTGTGGTTCCTGTAAATATTGGTTTTCGGAAAATTTTAAAAGTATATTGATTATTTATGCGTGACACTGTAAAGTCTAGGAAATTAATTTTATTATCTGACTCTATTTCTAATGTAAATTGTATTTTCTGGTGTATATTATTAATATAATTTAAAAAATTGTTCAATTGTCTGGTAGTACCGTTGAAACCGGCTAAAACATCATCAACATATCTATACCAAAAATTAATATGTTTCTTGCCTAACGTAGAATTTAAAATTTCTTTTTCTAAGTGTGTCATAAAAATATCCGCTAAGAGAGGACTAAGTGGAGAGCCCATGGGTAAGCCTGAGTTTTGTAAGTAGAATTTTTCCCCGAATTGAAAGTACGTTTGTGACAGGCAGATCTCGAAGACTGATAAGATTTCGTAAGAGATTATATGGTTAATTTTGCATGTATCTAAAAGGTTTTTGATGAGGTATAGACATTCATCCGTCGGGATATTAGAGAACATGTTTTTTACATCGAATGAGATTAAAACAGAATTTTGTGGAGTTTTAATGTTTTTTAATTCTTCAACTAATTCTGTCGAATTTTTAAGGCTATTGTCTGATGAGAATTTAGTTATGTTCTTGTATATATCATTCAGGGAAATGCTAAGGTCCCTGGTTGGACTGTTAATGTACGAAACAACCGGTCGAATGGGGTTTCCTGGTGCCACTAGGTTCATATTAATTATTCTCCTCTTTTCATAATCAGAAAAAATAGCTTTAATATTCGAGAGACCTTGTTTTAATTTACTTTGATAATGTTTTGTAGGGTCGTTTTTTATTTCTGTTATGTCCTCGGACTGGATGAATTCCTGCACTTTATCAACATATTCTATTTTTGGCAAGATAACTGTGGCGTTAGATGTACGTGCTCTGCTGAGTACCAAATTATTTTCTTCTATTTTACGTTTTATAGCGTTGACTGTACGTGTCTCTGTTGTTTTGATTGTTAACGTGATAGATTTCATTGGAGTTAAAAATAATTTTGGTAAAGATGTCATTAGAAAGTTAATTAATTAAATCCGGAAAAAAATCACTTTTCAATTAATATATCCAAAAAATAAAAGAAACCACAAAATTTACTTACACAACAATTACCTACTGTGGCTATTTATCCGAAAAAATAGCTAATGTCTATCTAAGCACAACCTAAAAATAGCTTTTAAATCACAGAGTAAATTATCAAACATATACAATGCAAAAGACCCAACACGTAAATTTAACAAATCTGGAGTTTATAAGTTAAAATGTACAAGACTGTAATAGTATCTATATAGGGCAAAGCGGTAGAAATTTCAAAATACGGTATCAAGAACATCTTAGATCATATAGGTTACAGAAAACTGATTCATCTTTCGCGAACCACTGCCTCGAAAACAACCATAGTTTTCCAGAATTAGACGACATTGAAATTTTACATTTCTCAACAAAAGGCTTTAAATTAAACATTTTAGAATCTCTGGAAATTCATAAACACAATAATATCAAGGATTATAATTTGTTAAATGATCAGTTAGATCTGATATATTCACCTTTATTTACAGCCGGCAGATCCATAATTGAATATTCATAATTAAGTTTATTACTGTCATCTACCTGCCTAAGCCCTTATTGTACCTATCTATCCAACCAAAATTGTCTATATATAACATTTCTGTATAATTGTAAATCAGTCATTTTTGATTCACTGCTTGACAATGGCTTTGTAAGTCGAAACTGCAGTCGCAATTTTTATAAATAGTGGTAGAAAACATAGTAGTGTGTTTTATTTAGTTATTTGTGCAAAATGATTAAATACCACAGAGTAACGGCTCCTTCAATCGATCTTTTTTAGCTTCAAGACTATTGTCAATAGAAGTTTCCGTTTTTGTCTGGTGCGTAGGTAATAAAAAGACGGTTAATTTAAGACCTTATTGATCCAACTTGGTTAATTATTTGATTAAATATTGACAAAATACTGTCAAAATTTTCTAAAGTATTTTTCAATTCGTGAAAAAGGCTCTTACATCCTTGCAACTTTTCACGGGGTGTGATACATCATGTTTCTTCAACCAACGCAAGAGCAAAATTTTGGAAATAAGCGAATGAACTGGTAACTTTGTCAGAACCTTTTTACGAATCATACGCTAACATTCCGAAATTATTTGCAAATGGTCAGGAGCTTATAATAAGTACAGTAGTAAAAGATATGAAAAATTTTCATTATCATGGTTGGCGATACAGTATGGGCGCTGTACAATAAAAAAAAATTACGTTTGAAAGTGAACCTTCCACGAGCGGAACATCCAATCAATATGTATTAAGAGTGTATTATCAATATCAGTTGTGGTTAGGTCGTTAAATGTTGTTGATTATGGTTGGCAAAAAAGTAAAGATGGTTTGCAACCAATTCAAACTTTGGAGCTACTATATCCCGAAAATGTTTTGAAAGAAATATCGTGTTCGTGTGAAGGAAGCTGCTAATAAATAATGCTGATTATAATGAAAATGAAGAAGCAGAAAATTTCTATGTACCTAATCGTTAATTGTATGGAAAATAGTATTATTGAGGATGCGAATAATAATATTTTCAATGATAGTGACAATTCTTAAACAACTTAAAAATTAAAATTACGTTAAAATAACAAGCAAAATATTGAATAATGTATCAGCTTATTTTTACCTTAACTATTATAATTATTTACTATCTTTACGTCATCATAAATTTTTTTGAATGGAAACAGACATTTTTGTTCACTGTTTTTGGCGGTATGTTCCTTTAGCTTTCTGGTGATATGAAAAAAATTGATATTACCTAAGCCATTCTTTTGGAAAAAAATATTTGTTTTGATTGATACCTTACATAAGTAATTGTGAGAAAAGAATCATCTCCATTGCTCAAATTGCGACCCTGCAACCATTTGGCATTGACCAAGACGGGTGTAGACACTTTGCACGCTGTTCTGAATCATATCATGGGCAATTCGTCTCATCTCCAAGCCAATTCTGTCTTTCAATTCTTCTATAGTATCCGGTCTGTTAAAATACAACCTTGACTTTAAGTAACCCCAAAGAAAAAAGTCTAAGGGGGTTAAATCCGGTGAACGCGGGGGCCACTTAATCGGGCCTCGACGACCTATCCACCTTCCAGTAAAAGTGTCATCTAAAAACTGACGCACTGCTATCCGAAAATGAGGTGGGGCCCCGTTTTGCTGAAACCAGACGTTTTCAGCAGGAATATCTTCATCTTCATTGTTCGGAAATATAACTGCTAAGGCTGGCACTAACTCAACTCGCAAAAACTGTAAATATCTCGCGGCCGTAAGATTTTCTTAAAAATTAGAAAGTACCAATAAACGATCACCAATCATACCTGCCCACACGTTTATTTTGCCTCGTCGCTGTATATGGACTTCTTGAGTCCAAGGAGAATTTTCGCGTGACCAATACCTACAGTTATGCCGATGTACATGCCCTTTAAAGAAAATGTAGCTTCATCAGAAAAAACAATGTTCTTTAAAAAATTTGGTTTTCATCGCACAAGGTCATCAACTGTTCACAAAATTGTAAGCGCCGATCTGGATCGTCCTCATTCAATTCGTAGATTAATTGTACTTTGTATGGATGGTATTTTTCTTTTTTCAATAGACATACAACAGAAGTTTGACTCACGTTATGATTTAAAACCAGCTAGCTGCCTTGTCGAAAGATGGTGGTTTTCCTCACTTTCTAGAAGAATGTTTAATTTGGTTTCGTTGCTTGTGCTAGGGCGACCAGATCGAAGGAGGTCAGCTACACTGCCAGATTCATCATATCTAGCCACCAATCTACTTACAGTGGATCTAGATATTTGCTTTTCGGGATACTTGGCATTGAAAACATCACATGCTTCCTGATGAGTTCTCAGCCTATCACCACATTGAACAATCATCAAAAGTTCTACGCGTTCTCTTTCACTTAAACGTGGCATTGCATTCACTAGTCTTATAGTGTCTCAGAAGTGTCACAAAACTGAGGTTACACACGCGCCAAGAATAAAAAAGTTATCGATACTTTACACAAAAATGCCTGTATCTCTCTGTTGTTAAGGTGGATTGTTTTTGTATTATTTTCTTTGCTTTGTTTTTATGTCAAATGTTTTCGTGCTAGTTAGAACAAAAATGTAGGCAACAAGATTTATCAGTTGATAGAATTACGAAATTCACGTATTCAACTAGATACGATGTGTATAAAAAATCATTTGGCGAATTTAACAAAAAAAAATTAGCATGGCTTCTAAATGTGCTAAAGCAATTGTTTTTTTAATATGTGCTAAATTACCAGCTACTCATATATACAAATATTATGTCGATAATTTAATTTGCCGTTAAGATATTTGCAAAAAATATACCTAAAATATTAATACTTTTTCCGACGCCATCTTGAATGTCTAAAATATCCCACAACAGTTCCATGAAATTTAAGTCTAGACAAAAAAATGAGTCCCGAGTGAGCCATTTTGATTGACGGGAATAGGGTCAAATTTCATTAAACATTTAAGATGTTTTTAATAAACAAATTGATTCTCTTGTTAGCGAATAAATATTTTTCAATGACATTTTTATGGTAAGTTAAGGGCTAAAAGAGACTTGTCTGAAAGTTACAAGAATGTAAGAGCCTTTTTCACGATATGAAAAATACTTTAAAATGTTGTATATTTTGACAGTATTTTGCCAATGTTTAGACAAATAATTAACCAATTTGGATCAATAGGGTCTTAAATCAACTGTTTTCTTATTACCTATACACCAAAAAAAAACGGATACTTATGTTGGCAACAGTCTTGAAGCTACTTAAAAAAAACGACTTTTTATGATTTTTGCACATTTAACAATGTTCCCACTATTTAAAATGGGATCAAATTTAAGGCGATGTTCCTTACTAGTAACTACTCATTCCACCATGTGGGTTTCTGAATCGAATTAGGTCCTGCATTTTTACTAATTCCATTGGCCTATTGGAACCACATTTATCAAAGACTTCGTCTTGTTAGAAATTTAGGAAGACATTTTTTACATCTTTTACATACAGTATATTTTTACTTCCCTCGCATACCGAAAGAAAGTATTGTATTCGAGAAAAAATCACCCTCCGAGATTTTTTTCGGATTTTGACGTTTCAGATCACGTAGATTACGAAAATATAGGTTATTCAATTCCGTCAGTCTGTCTGTCTGTTAGTGCATTAACTAAAAAACTTCTTGACGGAGAGCGGTCAAATTTGGTAGGTAGTTGACGCTACTGTCAGTGAAGAAATGGTTAAACTTTCACTGGAGAATATACAGGGTGAACCGTCTAAAGGGAATAAATAATGAAACAATTTTTTTTTGCTGAAATTTAAAATTTCCACGTTTCATGACACGCTAAACCTATTTCAGAAAAAAAAAATGAAAATTTTTTTCACCATTTTTGAAAAATTTTTGAAACATGAAAAAAATTTTTTTCTTGTTCAAAATTAAATTTTCCACGTTTCATGGCATTCTAAACCTATTAAAAAAAAAAAATTGAAATTTTTTTTTGGTCAACATTTTTGAAAACTTTTTTACCACTAAAATGGATGAAAAAATGTTTTTCTTTGTTCAAATTTTAAACTTCTACGTTTAATAGCGTTCTAAACCTATTTAAAAAAAAAATCGATTTTTTTACCGTTTACCACTAAAATAGATAGAATTTTTTTTCCTTCATTCAAATTTAAAATTGCCACGTTTTCATGGCATTCTTAACCTATTCAAACTAATTTTAAAAAAAATTGTTTATCACTGCTTACTATGAAATATGCGAAAAAAATTTTTTTGCTCAAATTTAAAATTTCCGCGTTTCACGACATTCCAAACCTATTTCGGAAAAAAAATTGCAACATTTTTTTACCCAGTTTAAAAAAAAAATTACCACTAGAATAGATTTTTTTACCTACATTTTTGAAATATTAAAAAAAATGAAATTTTTTAACCACTACTGATGCTCGCACTTCACTACGTGAATGTGGAATTGAAAATGTGACAGCTGGCAATAATATATGGCATATGCACCTATTATACATTTATTGAAGAATGTACAGGGTGGTCATCCCAAGAAATAATTCAACCATGGTGGACATTTGTAAAGGTATGTGCGCAAGCCTTCCATATTTGGCACCTGTTGTTTAGTATTGAATTTTTGCTGTTGGATGAGCACTCTGTTTATTTTTTTGACCAGAAGTTATCAGGTTTTCTTGTAATAATAACTTCCGATTACTATTCTCAATGTCATTTCGTAATAAATAATTTTTTAGAGTGACCGCCATGCAAAAATATAGAAGGAAGTTCTGTATAAATACCTTTACCGATTTATTTTCTAAGTGCAAATCTTATATTTTCATAATTCCCTATGAGAGAACTTTCGTTCTATAACAACACAAGGGTTGTGGAATGGGAATTGTAAATTAAGACAGGGAAAGCATTTAAACCCATAACATCGCAGTTAATTCTAAATTTTCACGGACGAGTCCTGAGAAAGAGAAAAATTAAAACTGACGAGACATCCTCATGCATTCTTCAAATTCACAAGTACTTGCAATTGACGTCATTATAATTATCATCGTAAAATCGTGAAATCTACAGACATGCTTTTTTATGATTTCATGAGATATTGGACAAAGATATGCAAAAATTAACGTATTTGTCAAGAATACCTATATAAATTAATTTTCAGCTATCAGTATTTTCAGGTTTACTTTACTAAAAATGAAGGCGTGGAGGGCTTATCATGATATTTCACTTTTCTCTTCCCTCATAATTTATTTTTATAGGTAGCCTTTACGTAAAAACTTGTTCCACGCTTTTAATTTTAGTCGTATAAGCCTGAAAATTGTGTGAGCTGAAAACATTGTTTAATGTTTAATGGATTTTTGGTAGTGTTTTCAAAAACTCATGTATTTTTATTTCGCATGTTTCTTTTAAATTTTCGATGTATTCATTCTTTTCAAAAGTCGTATTCACTAAATCATTTATTATCTGTCTGCAGAGCTGGGCGGAGTACTTTTCACGAGTACCTTTAAAAAGTACTCGTGAAAACTTGAGTACGAGTACTTGTTTTTGAAGTACCTACTCCAAAAAATGAGTACTTTTGCAAAATTAGGAGAGTACTGTTCTAAAAAAGAGTAATGAGTACGAGTACTTCGAAAGATACCAAATTGAAATAGGTAGTAGATAAAGAATTAGAATACCACTTACACCATTACATGCAAAAATATTTTTTGTCCAAAATTGGCTTCAACGCGCCAAAATACTTCAAAAAAGTTGGATTAGAACCTTAGAACAAGATGGCAACATTGGATGGCTTTTTTAACTTCACAAAGTTCTTCGTAATATGCGCATATTGTATATTATGTTCTTTTTCCATACTCTATAATCTTATTCTTTTAAAACCTCGAAAACAACTTCAACAATAAGACATATTGAGCTTAAATTGGTTAAACTGTCAATGAAATAATGATAAATAATTAACAACTTTTTGTTTCACAGCCATCTCTGTCAAATTATACTGTGCTGAAACTGTGCTGTTACGTGTATAAAACATGAAAATATATAAAGAAAACAACGTTCCACCATTCATGGCCTACTAATCTTATACCTTGTTATGTCTTAGAATAATCTTAATGTTAGTTGAAATTAGAGTTTATTTAATTTATTTTCGTGTGAAAGTTTCTTACCGAATCCCCCGCGTGCTTGAATTAATTGCAGGAAATTTTTCAAGCACTTGGGAGATTACAAGTAAAAATTGTGGGTTTGATGTCCCTTGAAGTGAGACGCCTTCAAAAATTTCTCGGTTGCTGGCTGACACAATTCCTTCTGTCCAGATCATCTAAAACAAAAAAAAATCTAATTTCTTTTTATTTTTTGTGAATATAGGTATGGCATGAACTACGGAGAATTTCTTTTTTTTTAAATAAGGACACTGCCACGTAAAGAAATTACCTTTTTCACTTAAAATGTCGTCACATTTTTATAATAAATAAAAATGTTTGCATATATTTTATTTTCAGGGCAATCGGCTTAAAGGTTTTTGAGATATCACGTCCGACGTAATAGTTCTTCAGATAACTACCAAATTTTTAAATCCACAATTTTATCGATATTATTCGGTAAAAGATGGCGTTAACAGAAAGCGTTTATGGAAAATTGAATTTGATTTTCAACTTCAAAGATGTTCAAAAATGTCAATTTCTTCTGCTGAAGACTTGTGCAAAATGAATTAGGTAGGTAAATATCTGCATAGTCATAGTAGGTATGTTATATTAAACACTGACCGAAGTTTAGTTGTCATTGCTTGTTACTACATTTTGAAAAAAAATGTAGTATACGTTTAGCATTTTTCCGGTGCACCATCGAAACCCGAAAAAAACGTCGGATCGATGTGAAAGTCATATCTATCGATTCGAGAGCGAATTTAGAAAATTCCGTCCGTCGGTCAGTCGGTCTGTCGGTCTGTCTGTCGGTCTGTCTGTCTGTCTGTCTGTCTGTCTGTCTGTCACGCCCAGCCCCCCTAATCCGTTTTCGGATTGCGATGAAACTTGGGTGGTTAATAGTATGCCCTTTCCGTGTTTCAAATTTCGATGAAACTTGGGTGGTTAATAGTAGGTCTTTAGAAAACCTTAACGCCGGAAGCTCGGCTCCGTTCGGAAACCGGAAGTACCCGATATAGACGTTTCGAGTTTTTCGGGAATAATTGAATAACTCGATAACGGCTAGTCGGATCGAGATATTTCAAAAAAGAGATGGTGCCGCTGGCAAAGCTCTACAAATAACTATACCAGGGACTATGTCGAAAAACAAACGAAAATTGATTTTTTTTGCAAAAAACTGGTTTTCTCGAAATCGGGCTAGGAAGCACGATAACTGTCCAGAATATTGATCGATTTCGATGAGACTTGGTGGGATCAAAGTTACTCGGCCACAAATCAAGCCTATTGCTGGCGGCCCGAATCCATTGACCGCAAGTATGTTTTCCAGGGCCGAGTACGATGTTTCAAAGAAATTAATAACTCCCGAATGGGAAATTTGACGAAACAAAAACGAATCTAGAAATCCTGGAAAACTTGATTTTTTTGATAAATTCTACAAATTCCGAAGTTTCCGAATTAAAATCGAAAATTAACTATTCCGTCGATCAATCTCTATAACCAGTGTGTAGCACGGACCATTTTGGATAAAAAATCTGAAATAGGGTTTTTTCGAAAAATTTAAAATAAACGAGTTATTTACGAAAATGCATTCCATAGAATTATTTAAAAAAATATTACAAATTGATAAATTCTCCGTGCGATATCGGTGCAAAAAATAATGTAATGTTATATTTAAAATATCATCATTTATTTCCTTATTTTCATTTACTAAATAAAAATAGAATGCCCTTTCTGTGTTTCAAAATGTAGTTAGCTTTTACTTTAGTCAATGCAAGAAGAAAAAAAAAAAGAAAAATAAACATGTCAAAGCACCGAGTCATCTTGCGACCCTCTGCTGAAAATGTTATGAATCATCCCAACAAATTGGATTAAAAGCATATCACAATGTAGTTTTTTTCAATTGTTATTACATTTTGAAGAAAAATGTAGGTAGTATAGGTTTTGCATTTTTCCGGTGGACCATCGAAACACGCAAAAAAAAGTCGGATCGAAATGAAAGTCATATCTATCGACTCGAGAGCGAATTTAGAAAATTCCGTCCGTCGGTCAGTCGGTCTGTCTATCTGTCACGCCCAGCCTGCCCAGCCTAATCCGTTTCCGGTTTTCAATGAGACTTGGATGGTTAATAGGAGATCTTTAGAAAACCTTAACGCCGGATGCTCAGCTTCGTTCCGACACCGGAAGTACTCGATATAGACGTTTGGAGTTTTTCGGGAAAAATTGAATAACTCGCTAACGGGTAGTCGGATCGAGACACTTCAAAAAAGAAATGGTGCCGCTAGCAAAGCTCTACAAATAAGTATACCAGAGACTATGTCGAAAAACAAATTAAAATTGAATTTTTTTTTGCAAGAAACTGGTTTTCTCGAAATCGGGCTAGGAAGCACGACAACTGTCCAGAATATTGATCGATTTCGATAAGACTTGGTGGGATCAAAGGTACACAGCCACAAATGAAGCCTATTGCTGGCGGCCCGAATTCGTTGACCGCAAGTATTTTTTCCAGGGCCGAGTATGATTTTCCAAAGAAATTAATAACTCCCGAACCGAAGGTCCGATTTTGATTTTCAAAAATGGCAATTGTAGGGCTCGATTAGGTCTATTAGTTGACGTTTGTGAGAAATTTGACAAAACAAAAGCCAATCTACAAATCCTGGGAAACTTGATTTTTTTGATAAATTCTACAAATTCCGAAGAGTTTTCTAATACAAATTGAAAATTAACTATTCCGTCGATTAATCTCTATAATCATAATAAGGCACGGACCATTTTGGACAAAAAATTTGATATAGAATTTTTTCGAAAAATTTAAAATAAACGAGTTATTTATGAAAATGCATTCCATAGAATTATTTTAAAAAATATTACAAATTGATAAATTCTCTGTGCGATATAGGTGCAAACAAATAATGTAATGTTATATTTAAAATATCATCATTCATTTCCTTATTTTCATTTACTAAATAAAAATTGAACCGGTGCCCTTTCTGTGTTTCAAAATGTAGTTAGCCTTTACTTTAGTCAATGCAAAAAGAAAAAAAAAAGAAAAATAAAACGTCAAAATGTACTGAGTCATCTTGCGACCCTCTGCTGAAAATGTACTGAATCATCCCAACAGGGATAAAAAGCATATCAAAATGTAGTTTTTTTAGCTTGTTTCTATTGTTTGAATTGTTTCATAGGCTCCAATGTGTTAGATGCGGGACTTGCTGATATAAGTCCAACTCAAATTACACGGAACAATGAAAATTGTTTTTAGTCATTAACTGGTTTGAAGTAGAAATGATATGTTTCCCTTCTCGAACACGTGTTTTTTGGCTAAATTATGGAATAACACTAAGTACATCCTGCTATTTTCAGCTTTCTGCTACCTTTTTCCAGTTTATAATCGCCCTGCTGATAGAGATGTTGTGACGAGGTCACCAACGATGATCAAGTGAAAGAAACAATGGTACAAATACTTTAAAACACAAATACTTGATGAAATACTTATGAAAACTGTTAAAATTACTTAAATACATTTACGTATTTTTAATACTCGAGCAAACAAAATATACCCCCTGGATGATCAGATATCGTTAACACCAGGCTTTTCGCATACATAAAGTTTGTATATATATTTAACGATAATGAAATGTAGTCATAGCAAGTTTAAAAAAATAACAATGACAATAGTTAGTTACACTTTGATTACTGTTTTCTCAGGTAAATTTAATTTTGTTGCTCCTCATGTGGGTTAAACGGGATTTGGCAAAGATAATGAATAATCCCTGTAAGTGTACCCTATATTGGAAAAATATCGAGAAAACCGTTTGATGAGGTGAAAAAAATGTGTATATTTACATCCTGTCAAGTACAAATAAGGTTAAATAATAATTGTACAGTTAAGTGATAATTCGATATTTTTGTATAATCCTGAATATGCAGTGTGTAAAAGAATGGAAGAATGGTTGGAAGTGTAAACTATAATTAACCAAAAATCGAGTTTGTCAAAAGGGGACAAGAGTAAGCAAAAACTTTTCATTTTAAAGTTAAATGAAGTGTATATAAAAAATTTATTTATCATTAGGAGTTATCTTTCCTGTTTGTTTGCGATTTTGAACCGTCTGAATATTAATTAAAAAGGGCTAAAACTTAATTTTATTTATGGATGTTGAACTTGAAGTTTTCAATGGTAATATAAACAAACCAAATCATAAGTATCATCACGTTAGTTGTAAGTAATGCATATTCAGGTTATAAAATCACATTAGAAAATCGTGTTTTTTTTTAATATTGTGGTTCTTTTCTGACAATGGTTAAATAAACCGAAACATAAGGAGATATGAGAATTTTTCATTTAAGCTGACCGAAAAATCACAGGATGGCTTCCATGATATATAGTATAGTAGATAGAGTATATAGACTCCAATACTAGTTAGCTAATAGGTGAAGATCTGTTGTTTTTATCGGTCAATGTCAAATAAAATGATTTCACTGAACTGAACTTGTGGTAGGTACCTTGTGAAACATTTTGAAAATAATTGTTTATTATAAATTAAACACTGCTTTTAGATGAATCAATCAATATATTATAAATACTTTACATATGTTTCGGCTTATTAACCCTATACGCCCCATAGTGTCTTACATCAATGCTCCATCTTATAAATTATGTAAAAAACTAAATTATATTTTACCAATATTAATAAATTTTAAATGTAAATTTTCCATAAAAAATTCTTTTGAATTTATTGAAAATACAAAAAATTTAATAATACCAAATAACGCAAAATTATTCTCCTTTGACGTTAAAAGTCTGTTCACCTCAGTTCCGCTCACAGAACTAACATTAATATTAAATAATTTAATAGATAATTCACAAATCCGCGAAACCGAAAAACCAGAGTTAAAAAATCTTTCGAGAGTTTGTATTGAACAAAAGTATTTTCAGTTTAATGGTGAATTCTTTAGACAAAAAGACTACTAATGGTTCACCAATTTCTCCTTTGTTAGCTAATATATTTATGTCAAACCTAGAAAATTGAATTTTTAATAGCAATAATAGTTTAAATACACATGTGTTTTATTGGACTCGATATGTAGATGATATTTTTTGTATATGGACCGGTACAGAAAGAAACCTAAGTAATTACCTTAATTTCTTAAATTCTTTTAATAGTAAAATTCAGTTCACAATGGAATCGGAGCAAAATAGTCAATTAAACTTTCTAGATATGAATATCAAAAAACATAACAATCAGTTGAAATTTAGCGTCTACCGCAAACCTACTACTACAGATACAGTAATACATTATAATTCGCAGCAATCATGGCAAATTAAGATTTCACCCTTTCATAGTCTAATACATAGACTGACGAATTTTTATTTAGATCAAAGTGATTTTGATAGAGAATTAAATATAATTAAACAAATTGCAAGAAATAACGGATACAACGAGTCACTAATAGATAACATGGTCAAAAACAAACAACGCAAAATGCTTTTTTCGCTGTCCCTAACAAACCTACAAAATATAGTTTTATTAATTATGTTCCGAAATATAGTAACAAAATTTCTAAAAAATTAAATAATTTGGGTATCTTTACAATAAGTGCGAACAAAACAAATATAGGCAACATTTTGGTTAATAACAAAGAAAAACTAAATAAAATTGATAAATCCTGGTGTATATAAAATTAATTGTAAGGATTGCGATGCTGTCTATATCGGTCAGAGTGGTAGAAGCGTTGTCAACCGGGTAAAAGAACACAAAAAATCAATCTTAAATAACAATAAAAATACAGGAATGTCAACACACTGTATTGAAAATAACCATTTCATAGAAACTGATAACATAAATTTACTTCATTCAGAAAGAAAAGGTAAACGTTTAGATCTGCTAGAACAACAAGAAATCTTTTAAGTACAACCCTTGTACCACAAATGACCAGCAAAATTTCTTAAATACCCCTATAATAAACCAATTGTTAAGAAATATCCTTTGATTTATATAATCAGCTTAGGTCCACTCCAAACATTCAAATAATTAAGGATGTTAAATTAAGTCTTAAATAGCTTAAGTCATAAATAGATTAAAACATAAATACTTTTAGGTATAAATTGAATAAGCACGTCGGAAACTTTAGTATTCACTATGTAATACTCTTGATAAAGGCCTAATAAGCCGAAACATATGTAGAGTATTTATAATATATTGATTGATTCATCTAAAAACAGTGTTTAATTTATAATTAACGATTAAAATTATTTCATACTGATTCATAGAAACTGTCTTGGTTTTGCATGAAACATCTTTATGAGTGGCTTTATATATTTCTGATGAGCTCCAGAATAAGGGAGAAAAACGTTTCAAAGGCTAAGCACTTCCAAGAAATAGAATGATAGATTGCATGAAAATGAAATTTTTAAGGCAAGGTAGGCAAATAAATTCATTTTAGGGCTTTGTTCTCATTTTTAACTGAATCTTCGTGACCGTAGGGGGTTATGTAGTTACTAGTTTAATCTGCATGGCCGAAGGGGACTGTGTGGATGCTAGTGTTAGAATGAATATTGTCAAATAAGAAATTAGACAAATTCATTTTACATTTTAATTTGCTAGCATAACCAGAAGTCAGGTTATCGAAAGAATGCAAAGATTTCATTAATATTTTTACACGTAGTTTTTCTTTCAGTTCTCATAGATAGTTTTTTCTGCTGTTTGCAAAATCCTATAAAGAATATGTTCCATTACTAATTAATTTGCATTCAACGGTCAAGAATATACTTGTTTTTTGAAATTTTTGCTGAATTCTAAATTATTCTACATCCGTTTTCTAAGCATCTTTGCAAATCTGATGTCTAAACTGCATTTCTCCTAATATAATTTTTGTGTTCATCCAGTCCTACACTGAAAGTTTTGAATGACTTACCCACATGTTTGCTGCACTCTTGCACTCACATGGAATAATGTTAATACAATTTTTTAAGCTAAACTCACGTTTATCGGTTTTATTTTTGTTGAAATAGATCTCAAACTGTTCAAAATATTCATGTTTTTGTAGTACTTGATCCTTGTTTATTTTCAATATTTATAAAAGTTCTACCAATCAAGGCTCAAGAAATTGATTGTTTATTAGAGCCTCCTTGATAAAATGTTTCTCGTTATTTAATAATAGGCGAACAACACGACCGGGCTTTTTAATCCCTACATCTCAGCCCCTGGGTAAAACGTTAATTTCCTTTACTGTGAAAATCTCCAATAATCTAGAATATCTGTCTTATATTCATACATATATTTATAAAAACAATCATAAATAATTCTGGATATCATAAACAATTAACTTTTATTTCTTTAGTTTTATTATTTTCTCATATAAATACTAAATTATGCGATGTCTCCTGATTTTTGTGGTTGATATCAAAAGAATTTTTTCTAATTACTGTAGTGTTTGGATTGTGTTTCAATAGACATAAGTGTCCACGTTTTATGCAAGTGGTCTATGATGATGTAAAACAAAGCGTTTTTGAAGCATATGCAATAATATACATCTAATTCTAAAATGGAAATTAGACGCAAAATTTTAAAACTGTTCTTGCATCAGAAAATTAATTTTGTTATCTAATCGTAGTAGGAAATCTAATTGTATTAACTCTAAGTGGATAGCTTTAGAACTTAAGATTTCGACGGAGTACCATAAAATAATTTCGTTTTTATGTACCTGTTTAATTCAGCTATTTTAACATTTTCAATAATCGTTGTAGGAAGAGATGTGATTTGAAATTCGCTTTATAACACTCAGAAATCGAATATTGAATAAAATATATTTCTGTGTATACAGGGTTATTCACGGAAATCGGGTATTAGACATTTCTTGAGATCTGTTCAGTTTAGAAATTTGAATGTGTTACTTCCGCTTACACCGGATGTAGCACCTAACTTTGTAATTTTAAATCTAACTCCCTATGTTTTATTATATTCTCCGCAAATACAAAACAAAGAGTATATTGCATTCGATCGGCACATTTCTAAAACCGGAAATATTGCTCGTAGTGAACAAATTTTCATATCACTTTGTTGGTGATCGAATTTTGAACAACTTTCAAAATGTCCGTCCGTCTGTCTGTCCGTTCGCCACGTTTCTTGTAAGCACGATAACTTAAGAACGAAAAGTTTTATTGAAATTTAGATAGTAAGTTAGTGGTAGCTAGAGGAAGAACCCTATTTTTTAACAAAATCGATCAATGAGTAAAAATGTTATAAATTTCTTAAATAAAAAAAAAATTACGTATTTTTTTTATGTTTTATAATTAAACTAAAAATGTCTAAAACTAATATTATTTACAAATAAACTGCGAAGAGTATCCTATAGAATGTGCAACAATTATATAAAAAGTGCAGTAAATCGGCGAAGAGTATAACGGTTAGCTTGTTTCATGTTTGGATTCCTCATATAATTTTCGCTTGGGCTTATGTACCATAATATACCCTTAAACCTACCAATTTTCGAGATAATTAATGTTTTTGGAGATTTTTATCTATTCCTACTCTTCCAAAAGGAAATCGATATCTATCATTTGGCCGATTTATAGACTTTCTTTTCAAACTCAAACAGTACCCTATAATCTAACAAAAGAATGTCTTATATTTTCACAATATGATACAGGTACTTTATTTTCACAGTCGAACATTGTTTTAGTTCAAACGTCCATGAGCCAAATGGAACCCCCTTGTATATTTTCACAGAATTTAATAGAGTGTTGATTCTTGCATCAATTTATATTGGCATTCTCTATACCTATCTCTCTGCTATGGACGATGTTTTGTAAAATTTAGATATACAATCAGCACTATACAATTTAGGGTGGAGCGAAAATGGCGAAAAACATTTTTTTTTCGAATTTGATTTCTCCTATATGTGGAAAAGTGGCTACATGTAGGGTCAATTTACTGTGAGAAAACTAAAACAAACGATTACGTTTTCCGGTGCCCCACGCTCTTCAAATTTATGACTTTTTTCTAAATAAGTGAAACTATTAAAACTTATGATTTATGCAGCTCTTCGCTTGTTTTAATATAAAACAACCCAGAACTCATCACGTGGAGGTGACTGCATGACCAAATTCTCCGATATGTTACCCTTCGATATAGACAAACTCATGTTATACAAATATTTTTGGTCTGTGCTTAAAACATTTGTAAGTCAATTTCGGGAAGTTCTGTGGTAATCTTTTGAAACTCTGTGACTGGTATAGATTCGCAAGATTGTAATGCTCTTCCGATTTCGCCAGAAAACCCAGATGGGCCAGTAGTTTCCCCATCTAAATTTTTTATTAAATGACGCAAAAGTAATTCATTTGCGTGTATCATACAAATGAACCACTTTAGTGGCCTTCCAATATGCATTTCCAGCTTTTTATTTACACCATTATGAATTCCCGTATTGACAAAGGTCCCATCACATCAAATAGCCACTAAGTTCGTCAAATCCATATGTTGCTGCAGAAACTATATCAAATTTTCGGAAATTGCCTCTGCTGTGACACATGGAACAGTGATATGTCCAAAATATTTAGATCCGGGTTCTGAAACAATCACAATATATTCTTCGCTAATTGTGCTTCTGTGATTTTTATTATGAATTGAATGCTGAATGAGGGTATTATCTTTCTGTCCATCGAAATAAATGGCTTGTAACAAATCCTTGTCTTGCTTGGTTCTTAAAATGTTTCGTCTTCTTTTTCTCTATCTTCTTATCTTACTTCTGTCAATTATTTTACAAGTTTCTTCTTTGGTTACCAGTCCAATAGCTTTTAATACAACAGACGCAATAATAGTAACAGATCTATCAGAAATACCTGTGCGATCGCACGCTTGTGCGAGACTTGGTAAGTTAATATGCATTTGTTTAGATCGTTGGCGTTGTAACTTTTGGGTAGCCTCCTGCTTTGCATTAGAACTGCCATCAACATCATCTGTCTCTTCACCATGTTTTAAAGTTATTCAAGTTTAACCGTAGTGATGTATTGTTAGATAAAATAATGCGCCAATTGTATCTTACAAAAACAATTGGGCATCTGCCAGACAGTGTTTAGATGATTAGCGCCCAGTCAAATTTATTGATCTGAATTGTCGATTTAAATTTAAAAAATGGTATACTCTTCTGCACAATTGACAGATGTGCATTTCTGTTATGAGATTTCTAATGGCAATAATGTAGATGCAGCTGCACGTTATGCTGGCCGCTGTCCCAACCGACGTCATCCAGATCGAAGAATGTTTATGAATATTCATATGAGCCTACGGCAATCGGGAAATTTGAAAGCTAATCATTGTGAGTGGAAGAAGGGATACGGTAACAACGATTCAACGGGTGGAAAGAATACTAGAAACAGTTGGCGATAATCCTAGTATTAGTACAAGAAGAATTGGGGCAATGGAACGTGTGAGTCACATGACTGTTCATCGCATTTTAAGAACCAATTTATTGTATCCATATCATTTACAAAGGGTTCAGGCGCTGAATCCCGATGATGCAGTACCGCGTATGAGATTCTGCGAGTGGTTTACACGACAATGTATTCGAAATCCTTTATTTCATTCTTTTGATTTATTTACGGATGAAGCTGGATTTAACAGGGATGGAATTATAAATTTTCATAATAACCACTAATGGGCTGATGAAAGTCCTCACGGAATAATTGAGTCGAGGCACCAACAACGTTTTTCAATTAATGTTTGGGCTGGAATTGTCGACCAGTTTTTAATTGGTCCATTTGTTTTACCTCGAAAACTGAATGGACGATCTTACCTAAATTTATTTCCAGTTAATTTGCCACTTCTAATGGAGTTTGTTCCATTAGCCGTAAGGCAACATATTTTTTTTTATGCATGATGGTGCTCCACCTCACTTGTCCTTGCTCGTACGAGCATATCTCAATGAAACTTATCACAACAAATGGATAGGTCGTGGAGGACCTATAGCATAGCCAGCCCGCTCCCCAGACCTGAATCCACTAGATTACTATTTATGGGGTCATTTAAAACAATATGTTTATTCTATTCCTATTCCCGATGAACAAACTGTTCTTCATAGGATAGAATAAGGATGCCAGCAAATTCGCCAGAGTTCTGGAATATTTGGTAGAGTAAGAACATCTATGAGACAACGTACCCAAAAGTGTATTGAGACAAATGGACGTCACTTCGAACATCTCTTGTAAAGTTATTGCATTAATTTGTTGTTTCGTTTATCTTTACTAATTTTTGTTTAAATTAAAAATTAAAATTTCTAATGAGTTTGTTTTTCTTACATTTGGCACTGGTTAAAGCTGGGGCTCCATTTTTTAAATTCAATACTAATCGTGTATTCTACACACAAAATTTCAGGTAAATATCTACATTTGTTCAAAAGATATATAGGGAAATAATTGTATTTTTGATAACTACAACGCCCTGTATCTTGTAAACGAGGGCTCTAATAACAATAATTGTTTATATGGCAAAATATTCTTAAATTTGTACGAGGAATACGCTCTTTCATTTATGACATTCCATTATGTTGCACCTTGTATAGGTACGAGAACCCTTTTTTGTAAACAATTTCTTTTAGATTTACAATTTTTATGTCAAATTTGGCACTAATAACATTATACAACAATCCCTGTTGAAATAAGTTATCGAAACCGCAATGCACAGTAAGACATTGTCTTTGAGACTCTCTATATAAGATATTCTCGATCATCGGCGCCCAGAATCCTCTTCAGAAATTAACTTAACTTTTTTTAGCACGCACTGTTTCTGATGATTATCAATTTTTCTTCTCCTTTCTACAATGACTTTATCATATGTTTTTGAGCGCCAATCTCTCACTTTCTTTTAAAGGATTCTGATTCTTGTTGTAGCAAAATCACCATGACCCCGATTTTGCTAATTATGATTTGTAGTACCAACAAGATGTAGTACTCTCTCATTACCGTGCTATTTAAATGATTACTTAAACGAGGTTTGTCCGGGGCGCTGGAATGGCAATTGGCAATTGAATGACGGCACGTCCACCTGATTTTGCACCATGGGACCACCCCGACCAATCCACCTATTTGGATATTGTTCATTCAGACTCGTTCCGAAAAATGCGACGTAGCCCCATCATGTTGAAACCACATTCCTCTTGTGTTTACATTATTTAATAAATTTGGCAGGGTATGTTGTAAAAAATCTAAATAATTGTCACCATTTAAGCGACCTTCAAAAATATGAGGACCTATGAGATTATTATTGAACATCCCACACCACACAAATATGAAAATTTCGAGTATTATTTATACCATCACCGGTAAATTGAGATTTATCGGTAAACAATACTCTTAACCATAGTTCGTCTATGGGATAAAACCTAGCGGCAAAAAGTTAACCGAAATACTTCATCACCTGGCACCAATCGTTGGACAATTTGGATATGATAAGGATGCATTTGTTCGCCTTTAATAGCTCTCCAAACTCTGGTTTGGGGAATATTTAATTGTTGACCAATTCTTCTTGTGCTGATTGTTGGGTTCTGGTCAACCATATTTAAAAACAAATATTTTTCTTGCCGGGTCTGCCTAACAGGACGTTCTATTTTCATGATTGAGGGAACGGTTCCGGTTTCAGAAAGATGTCTAAACACTCTATAAAATGTTTTATAATCTGGTACACGTTGATTTCTAAACCGGCGTCTGTATTCCCTTTCAGCAGCTTTTGCATTGCCATTGCAATATCCATAGACACAAACCATATTTGCGTATTTTCTACTCGTGTATGTAAACGGCATGATTTAGAATTATTACAAGTCAATATTGTAACCAGTAACAGCAACAGTGGTGACGTAATACTTCTTAATTACAATATGACTGATTTTCTTTTAAAGGATTCTGATTCTTGTTGTAGCAAAATCACCATGACCCCGATTTTGCTAATTATGATTTGTAGTACCAACAAGATGTAGTACTCTCTCATTACCGTGCTATTTAAATGATTACTTAAACGAGGTCTGTCCGGGGCGCTGGAATGGCAATTGGCAATTGAATGACGGCACGTCCACCTGATTTTGCACCTTCAGATTGTTTTTTGTGAAGTTGTCTTTTAGGAGTAAGGTTTACTCAAATTGAAGCCTTAAAATAAATAATCCAAATCCTGGCGATTACTCCAGAGATGATAATAACTGATTTATCGACTCGCCTTATACTAAGTAAATGTGACCCTATCTGAATATTCAATTTTGTAATTCAGTGTTTTCTGAACTCGTATTTGATTTATTTGGCGTTCTGTAAACTTAATAATGACATCTTTTCGTTTACATATTAAGGTGGCCATTCCCTAGAAAGAGACTTCCGATAGGGAAATATTTATTATTTTTGGCCAAAACTTTTTTTTCTTAGCACGTATATTTAAAAAACTATAAGACTACCTAAGTAGAACAATAACAAGACTATTACTATGCATTTTCAGTCAATAATTTCAGTGGTTTGCAAAATAGCTCGATTTAAATTTAAACATTATGTTAATCTTCCTATTTCATAGTTTTAAATCTAACTATTTTGCAGGCCACTGAAATTATTGAGTGAAAATTCATAGTAATAGTCTTGTTATGGTTCTACTTAGGTAGCCTGATCATTCTTTTAAATATACGTACTAAGGAAAGAAGTTATGGCCAAAAATAATAAAAATTTTCCTATCGGATGTCTTTTTCTAGGGAATGGCCACCTTAAATATATTATTTTTTCTGTTGGCATAGTTGACCTGTTAGCCACTGCTGGAGACGTAGCACTATCCTGGACATCTCCAATATACCCTAAACTTTTCTCAACGGATCCCACTGTTAACCCACTTAGGGAACCAATAACTGCAGACCAAGACGCTTGGATAGGATCCCTCCTTACCATCGGAGCTGTCATCGGTCCGTTTCCATTTGGGTACATCGCCGAAAGATTTGGACGGAAGACCAGCCTATTATGCATCGCTGTACCGCACATAATTTCATATGCTACCATGGCTTTTGCGAGAAATATTTATTTGTTTTACTTCGGGAGAATTCTGGGAGGACTGGCGATGGGAGGAGGTTATACAGTATTGCCCATGTACATCGCTGAAATCTCGCAAGACTCAAACAGGGGCATGATGTCGCAAACTTTAAACGTATTTTGGTCGATCGGTAACTTTCTACCGTACGCCATTGGTCCATATATGTCGATCTTAAGCTTCAACGCAACGCTGGCGTGCATACCAACCACGTTCTTCTTAATATTCTTGCTGATTGGACCAGAGACTCCATATTACTTAGCGGGTGTAAATAAAATCCAAGAAGCAGAGGAATCATTAATGTTATTACGATCCACTGACAGAAAGGGGACACAAAAAGAGCTTGAACACATTAAAGCGAATTTGAATAAGGAAAAGGGAACGTTTTGGGATATTTTCAAGAAAAGAGAGCTTAGAAAAGCCCTCATAATTTGCATTGTTTTGATAATAGCCCAGGAGATTTCTGGGTTTTGTGCAATTGTATTTTACTTACAACCAATTTTTGAGGCAGCAGGTACTGGCATATCTTCGGATATATCGGCTCTTTTTGTTGGAATTGCTCTGTTGATTTCCAGCTTTTTCGCACCACTTTTAATAGAAAGGGCTGGCAGGAAAATATTAACAATAGTCTCATGTTTTGGTATGTTCTTGGCATTAGCAATGCTCGGAGCGTTTTTTTGCATTCAGGATTCCACCAACTACAGCATCAATTCGATTTTTTGGATGCCAATTTTCAGTTTAATCCTTTACATATTTGCTTATAATTTCGGTATCGGCTGCGTACCCTGGACTCTTTGTTCAGAACTGTTTCCAAGTATTGTAAAACGATTTTCTTCTTCTGCAGTGTCTGTTACATGTTGGGTAACCTCATTTGTAGTAACTAAGTTCTTCAATGACATGAATTCTGGTATGGGCAGAGCTGGTACTTTTTGGTTCTTTTCTGGAACTTGCCTGGTGACTAGTATATTCAGTATATTGTACGTTCCGGAAACCAAAGGGAAGAGTTTTAGTGAAATACAGGATATGTTGAGAAGAAAATAGGAATAAAAATGAGTGTCGTAACAACAAATATGTGTGTTACCGCTAATTATCTCTAGTAATGTCATGTTCTTGATCGGTGAGAAGAATTAGTAGTGAAAGTCTACATTAAGATGACTCAAATGTATACTCGTGAGAAAAATTGATTTGCCCTCCCCCAAATTAATTCAAATTTCGAGGAACATAATCGCTTAATTTATAATTTCATATCTTTGATTTAATATTAAAAACCTGATTATTTTAATTACTTTGAACACAAATACAAATAATTTTTAATAAATATTACTTGAAAATGTTTGAGTAACCTGTGATATGTTATTTTTTATTATTTATTATTAATTTTAAATTCGTTGGCTCTCGTTAGACAAATTGTATGTTTAAATATACATTAAAATTATGCTTTTTAATGTTTCAAAAAGTTTTATTAAAACTCTACACGTGTTTCGGCTTATTAGGCCTTTATCAAGAGTACAAGATAATACTAAATTTAAAATGTGTTCCTCACTTATTTATACCTAATGGAAGGTATAAATTATTCAAAGCTTTTAATCTATTTATTACATGCAACTAGTTATATGATTCCTATCCTATGTAAATATACTACAAATAAGTTCTTAATGTTAAATTATTTTTTCTAGAATATTGTGACCCATAAATAATGTTTGATCATTAGTTACATTTTTATGTTTTTTGACAGCTTTCATGATCTCAAATTGTTCTAGTAAATCTAACTTCTTTCCTTTATTTTCTGTATGGAGTAATTCGACTTCATTAAAATTAACAAAATGATTATTTTCTATGCAGTGTGTTGACATACCGGTGCTATGTATACCATTCGTTATTGATTTTTTATGTTCAGCGAGACGATTTTTTAATTTACGACCAGTTTGACCGATATATATAGCATCGCAGTCATTACATTTTAATTGATATACACCTGTTTTTTCTAATAAATCTCTTTTGTCTTTATTATTAACTAACATTTTCCCTAGATTATTTTTATTAACAGAAATAGTTTTACATCCTAGTTTTTTCAGTTTATGACTAATTTTATCACTAATCTTAGGCCTATAATTAATACATTTATATATGTCAGTTCTTTGTGGAGTATCAGCATAAAATTCTTTAAGTAACTTTTTCTTTTGTTTATGTTTTATTAATTTATCTATGAGGTTTTCACTATAACCGTTGTTTCTAGCTATTTCTTTAATGGTGTTCACTTCATAAAAATGTAACTAATGATCAAACATTATTTATGGGTCACAATATTCTAGAAAAAATAATTTAACATTAAGAACTTATTTGTAGTATATTTACATAGGATAGGAATCATATAACTAGTTGCATGTAATAAATAGATTAAAAGCTTTGAATAATTTATACCTTCCATTAGGTATAAATAAGTGAGGAACACATTTTAAATTTAGTATTATCTTGTACTCTTGATAAAGGCCTAATAAGCCGAAACACGTGTAGAGTTTTAATAAAACTTTTTGAAACATTAAAAAGCATAATTTTAATGTATATTTAAATTATTGAAGAATGTTTCACAAGGAACCAACCGTAGAATCAACCCAATGTATTAAAATTGTATGTGTTTATTAATTTTATATGTTCGTAATATTAGAACAAATATTCATATAAGGTTTTTACAGCTAGAATCCTTAGAAAAATAATATATAAAATATTTGTTTATGTCCAGGGAAAAACAAAACATTTTCCAGTTTTATGTGAAACAAATTATATTTGAATATGAAAACACATTTTTTTGTATGATATTTCATGGCCTTCTATTCGTAATAATAAAATTTGAAAAACTGTTCTTGTGTTTCATTTATTACCTAACAATAATACCTCTTAGGTATCTTCAACGAATACTTATTTATCCTCAATTTTGTAGAGTTCGGTGTAAAAAGTAGCAGATAGTTCGATATAGAGAGTAGGCTCCGAAATACTTACCCTGACAATTTTTTCTCCTGAATCTGCTCCAAAGCAGCAAATTATAATTGGTGATTACTATTGTAATATTTAGATAGTGCCGATAAAAGTTTAATAATATAATGTTTATTGTATTTTATTGGTCACTTGTATGATACTTTCTGATATCGGAGCACTTAATTCACAATCAAGTTGTTCAAGAAATACATAAATTATTATTTCATCCAATGAGCATTCTTTCATTTATTATTCGTGCGTCAATACTTATAAAGGACATAAATAAATGCATAAACATTCTTCCATAATTGTAACATTGGAGTACTTCTATAACGAAGACAAATGCTAATGTGTCAAGAATTAAAAACAATTGAAAATGGAACAAAACTGAACCCCGCCTTTAAAAAAAGTCGATATTACTATATCGAAACTGAGTCGGTTAAAAATGCCATTTATTTAGTTCTTTGTTCAATTTTACATTTCCTTTACAAGGTTCAATTGACGCAATGACGCTGACGGTGAAATTTCATTTTATATTATGACTTTGTTGTATAATGAAGAGGTCCACATTTCTCCATTTTTTCTGCGGTGTCCTATTTAGCTCCTATCTAGTAAAATAAGAAATCCTTCTTTTTCAATTTGAAGTTTAACATCAGATAGTGCTATGACCGTAGCTAACTAAGAAAAACTGTTTTTTTTAATTCTAAATTAATATTGTACATTCCTTCTATATATTCAAATACGTTATTTATGCATATGAATTGGTCTGTCAGCGAGAAAATGCTTTTAACTACGACAGACTTATTTTTTAAAGTGCCCCGACCACAGTTTTTTAAATAAAAAATGTGCTATGACCGTTGCTAACTAAGAAAAATTGATTTTATTCAATTCTAAATGAATATTGTAGATTTCTTTTACATAATCAAACACCTTTTTTATCGAAAAAATACTTTTTTCTATGTCAGACTGTTTTTAAACGCCGAGACAGCGTTTTTTTTTTAATAGGCTTTTACAATGGCCGCGTCAAAACACTACTTTCATATTTTTCTCTAATTGAGTTTGAGGTTCCTTTGAACTTTGAACAATACTTGTAATTTTTGTTAATTGTAAGTATTTTAATTTTGATTCAGTTTTCTTACAATGTGTTGTTATTTAAAAATTTTGATTTAGAATTTTAAATAATAATGAACATACGTTTTTTTTTTCTTCTTTAAAATGAAAAGGTAACGTGATGCGAAATTTTTTGATACCCATATAATAATAACTAGATTTAAAATACCATAAGTACAATCTGTTTTTACAGTTTTTTAAATAAATGTTAATAAAAACCCAAGCTTAATGATATCAACGGATTCGTAGAAAACTGCAATTTAATGGGTATAAGGAGCCACCACCGTCCCATTTGAAAAAAATCGGTAAAGGTATTTACACAGAACTTCCCTCGTTCATGGCAGTCTCTCTAAAAAAATTATACGAAATGACATTGAGAATAATAATCGGAGTAGAGTTATTGCTAGTATTACAAAGAAAACTTGATAAGTTTTGGTCAAAAAAATATACAGATTGCTCATCCAACAGCAAAAGTTCAATACTAAATAGCAGGTGCCACATATGGCAGGCTTGCGCAAATACCTTTACAAATGTCCACCATGACTGAATTATTTCTTGGGATGACCACCCTGTACATTTTTCAATAAAAGTATAATAGGTGCATATGCCAGATGTTATTGCCATCTGTCACATTTTCAATCCAACATTCACGTAATGGAGTGGAAGTATAGTTAGTGGTGGTTAAAAAATTTCATTTTTTTTAAATTTTTCAAAAGATGGTAAAATAATTTTCAAATTTTTTTCTTCTGAAATAGGTTTAAAATGTCAAAGGTAGAAATTTTAAATTAGAGCAAAAAGGAAAGTTTCCTTCTGTTCTATAGTAGTGCTAAAAAAAGTTTAAAAATTAAAAATGATGTATTTTTAAAATAGGTATGAAACGTGAAAATTTTAAATTTGAGCAAATAAAAAAAAATTCGATCTATTTTAGTGGTAAAAACTTTTTGAAAAATGTTGGTGAAAAAAATTTTCAAAATTTTTTTTCTGAAATACCTAGGTTTAGAATGTCATTTAAATTTGAGCATTCTGGTGTTAAATTTTTTTCCAAACTGGTAACAAAATGTTGCAAATTTTTTTTTCCGAAATTGGTTTGGAATATCATGAAACGTGGAAATTTTAAATTTGAGCAAAAAAAATTTTTTCGTCTGTTCTATAGTAGTGATACATAAATGGATTAAAAATGTTTTCAAATTTTTTAAAAAATTCTTCAAAAACATTTTTAAATTTGTTTGAATAGTTTTAGAATGTCATGGAAACGTGGATAGTTAAAATCTGAACAAAGAAAGAAACATTCTATCTTAGTGATAAAATTTCAAAAAACTTTTTTTAATCAGGCTTAGAATGCCATGAAACGTGAAAATTTTAAATTTGAAGAGAGAAAAAAAAATTCATTTTAGTAGTAAAAATTTTTTCAAAAATATTGATGAAAAAATTTTTCAAATTTTTTTTTTCTGAAATAGGTTAAGCGTGTCATGAAACGTAGAAATTTTAAATTTGAGCAAAAACAAATTTTTTTCATCTTGGTAAAAATTTTTTCAAAAATGTTTGAAAAAAATTTAATTTTTTTTTTTTCTGAAATAGGTTTAGCGCGTCATGAAACGTGTAAATTTTAAATTTGAGCAAAAAAAAAATTTTTTCAACTTGGTAAAAATTTTTTAAAAAATGTTTGAAAAAAATTTTCTAAATTTTTTTTTTTCCTGAAACAGGTTTAGCGCGTCATGAAACGTGGAAATTTTAAATTTGAGCAAAAAAAAATTTTTTTCACTATTTATTCCGTTTAGACGGTCCACCCTGTATATTTTTCAGTGAAAATTCTACCAGTTCTTCGCTGACAGTAGGGTTAACTACCTACCAAATTTGACTGCTCTCCGTCAAGTATTTTTTTAGTAAATGCACCAACAGACAGACAGACAGACAGACCGACAGACAGACAGACAGACAGACTGACGGAATTGAAAAACCTATATTTTCGGAATCTACGTGTTCTGAAACGTCAGAATCCGAAAAAATCTCGGAGGGTGATTTTTTCTCGAATACAATACTTCCCTTCGGTATGCGAGGGAAGTAAAAAGAGTTATTTCAAAAAAACTAAATTAGTTGAATTAAAATGCCTACAAAATGGTTAATAATAGTAACTATGTATAAATATTTTTTTCTGTACAATCTAAAATGACAAAGTACTTATTTTTTTATTTCATAGCAGTCTAGATTAAAATTTATAATTGCTATAAAAAATAACAACTTGCCATAAATTTATAAAAATCACCACACATGTTCAAAAATTCATTCTGAATCCAAAAATGTAGTGATATACAGGGTGTTCCATTTGAGAATCAGAAGTTAGGGTTATTTCCTGCGCAAAAAAATGCAGTTTTCTGTATGCCCCTAGGCCCCCTAGTTTCGTTTTGATATGTTCAAAAATAAAAAAGTTATAGGGGTGAGCCACTATACTTTGTGTTGGTTTTTTATTTTTAAACAAATTAAATAAAATAGAAAAACAAATAGCATAGATTTGAAATGGATATCAATGAATTCAGAAAAAAATCTATAATTTATTGAACACAATGAGCCACCACCTTCCCATTTGAAAAAAAAAGTTTTCGATAAAAAAGTGATATGTTCAACTTTGGAGGCTTCGTAAATGGTTATTAATGAAATTAAATGAAAAATTACATTTTTCCCTTGGACTTTACATGCCGTAGAACAAATTTTGGTATTCCAAAGCACTCTAGACGAATACCTTAAAATGCTTTTAAAAAAACTGAACATCGACTGAAAAATTCGCGAAATTCTCATGGTATACTCAGAATGTTGTGTTGAATCCAAATATGTAAAAATATACAGGGTGTTCCATTTAAAATTCGAAAGTTGCTGTCATTTCTGGGTAAACCGGAAATGGTATCATACCATTTTTCATGTCCAAAAATCCATTTTTACAGGTCGTTTATGCACCCCAAATTTCAAATGAATAAGTTAAAAAATAAACGAAATATAAGGGTGAGCCACTTACTTGTGACACCCGGTATAGGAGACATGTTAAGCTTCATTTTAAAACAAAAATCAAGGAAGTGTTATGAAGTGTACTTTCATTTAAAAAAAAATGCTTTATATAAATTAAGTCTGTCAAATTAATTAACAAAAATTGCCAGACAGACCAGTTGTAATATAAAAAAATAGATAGGAGAGATCTTGAACTTCATTTTAAAACAAAAATCAAGGAGGTGTTATGATGTGTACCTTCATAAAAAAATGCTTCATAAAAAATTAAGCCTGTCACATTAATTAACAAAAATTTTGTCAAACAGACCAATTTTTTTTTAATGATTCGTTATTTACCACAAATTGAGACCATTTCAAGCAGGTGTTTTTTTTAGGCAAATTTAAAAATTCATAAAAAATAACAATTAACAATTTTGTATAGTCTGGCGGGTATAACATAATATTTATATGTTTTGCAGCCATTTTCACCTTTTAAATTTGTGGTGTTCGATAGGGTACCTTTTTTGTCATGGGAGCTCGGTCTATTAGCTTTAATTTACCAATTAGTGTAGTCAGTGAGTCGGAATTTTGGCCCGATTTTTTTACAAATAAGAAACGCAACCAGACCACCTCCTTCATCCGTTTTCGAGGGTGCTGAACACGAATTTGAGGATAAGAAAGTTTTTAGACAAAGCAACCCCTTCAAACGGCCAAAAACCATCTCTTTTATCGGTTTTCGTGCACAGACGCGCGACAGCAACATAAAGGGCGAAGGATAATGTCAGAGACATGACCGTGGCTACGCTTGGAAGATACCCTCATAGGGGGTGGGAAAATGATAAAATTTGAAACTTTTACCCCATTTTCCGAGGATCCTTATGACGAATAATATACTCTTAGGCGTCTTCGACCCCTACTACCCCCTCAAATAAGCAAAACCCGCCCCTTTCGCCTGTATACTTTACTGCTCGGCAATACTTAGTTAGAGGGGAATGGATGGTAATTTAATGATAGTCAAACTATACGGAGAAAGTGACGACCAGGGAAGTTTAGGGAAACCCTTCCTAGGGGTGGAAACATAATTTTACTCTTCTTCTCAGTTTACACGTTTACCCCCCGTTTTCGAGGATACTGATGACGAAATAAAAAATATCCATATGAGCATTACTGAAAGGAAACACTTGAATGGGGTCGCTTTTAACCGTTTACGGGAGTAGGAAGGGTCGTCATCAGCATTTTCGAGAACGGAGGGTAAACGTGTAAAATGAGAGGAGGAGTAAAATCACTTTTCCACCCCCTGAAAGGATAGAATCCACCCTTAAGAGGTTCCCCAAACTTCACTGGCCGTCACCCTTCCGGTATAGTTCGGCTATTATTAAATTTCCATCCATTTCCTTCTAAGTACTACCGAATACTAATGAAAATATACATGCGGAAGGGGTGGTTTTGGTCATTTCAGGGGGTAGAAAGTTAGAAAGGATCGAAGTCGCCTAGAAGTAAGTTTTATTCAGCATTAGCATCCTCCAAAACGTGGGGAAAAGGTTCAACGAGAAGAGATATATGTTATCATTTTCCCACCCCCTAGGAGAGTAAATTCAACCTCAAAGGTTGGTCACTGTCATATCTCTGACATTATCCTTCGCTCTTTATTGTTAGATGTGCGTTAGTTTAACGCAGCTAGCTATGAAAATGTGACGCTCATACAGTTGAACATGACGTCGGCGAGAGACGACGCAGGGAAAGCATCTGTCTGACTTGGTCATAAATACAAGAAAAACAACGCAGCGAATATTGAATCTAACATTATCATGTCCCTGTCAAATCTGCAGAAATTCGCATTAATACCCTTACTGTTGCGCGTCCGTGCACGAAAACCGATAGAAGGGATGGTTTCTGGCTGTTTGAAAAAGTTGGACTGAACAAAACCTTTTTTTTGCCCTCATAATCGTGTTCAATATCCTCGAACATGGGGGGGGTATGGTTGCGTTCGTCATTTGTAGCATATTCGTTCGACTCCTTGAATCTTAATATCGATATTACGTAAAACTGTTTTCAGGAATACACAGTTTTTTTTAACTTTTGGCCATATCTTGGCCAATTTCTACGGTAAAGTTATCTATCTAATTAGTAGAATAAGTTTTCAACTTTATTTTTAACATAAGGCGCATTATTTTTAAGCACATTTCGAAAATATAAAATCTGATTTCTTCAAAGTGGTGAAAAATGTGAACTTCAATACGCTTTATTTAATCCACCTTTATCCATAATGGATCTGACAGGTGCCCAAATAATGGAAATTTCACAGTTTAAAAATATCTCTTGCCATTTTTCGCCCATTAAAACTTTTTGAAATAGCGATTAATACTATTTAATAGAGTAAAATTGGTTGAAGACCCACTCACTACGACATAATTTTCCACAATATATTATCTCAGTGGAGTGGTTCGAATTCCACTACAAGACGGCCATTATACGTCTAAATGTAGATCTCAAAAAGAACTGTATTCTACACTTTCTCAAAACTATAAGTCAAAAAATGAAATCGTATCTATATATTAATAAGAATATGAATGACTTTGTAGTGGAAAACAACTAAACACGTAAGTAACTATTGATATACGCCTCGGTCTGAAAATTCGCCTTTGACATTGCAGGTGTGCGGCAATTTAGAGGACAGAACAAAGATGCAGATTTGTAACAAATATTTAACATAGTGATAGTAGCACAGTCTTTCTGTAGATGAGGGATAGATAAATAAACCTGAGAAAAGTTTTTGTAAATATTTTTGGGGAAATCAATGAACACTGCTAGATTATATCTTAACAAATTATTACAAAACAAATAAAGTGGTTTGGTGGTTGGAATATTTTCTTTATCTGTTCTACTTTGCATGTCTGTTATCAACAGTTTACAGTCTGACAAGTAACTAGTTTTTACTACTTAAAACATAGTTCGTCTGGATTTTGTTATGCCAGTTTCATAGTTCGGCAATACCACTTTGAGATGCTCTCCTTTGATCTATAAGTACGCAAAATACAACAAGCTTATGTAGAAGTAGGTAAGGAGCTCTGAAGGGGTATTAAAATGAAAATATTTAAGTCTACAATAATTAAAACAAATATATTGTCTCTAGTAAGACACCAACGAACACCGTTGACAAAATATTAATAGTGTCCCTTAATAGTTATTTATGCACCAAGTGCGTTATATAGATTATAACGTCCCGGGGGCAACATCGTGCAGCCCGAGAGATGCATGTTGCCTGATAGGTGTTATAATCTAACAACGCTCGTGGTGCATACAATATTTTATTTTTCAGGAAAAAAAAATTTTTAATGAAAAATTGACTAGATACATTTTTTTTTGTAGTTTGTGACATTTGTTGATAGTTTGACGTTTATTAATTGTATCTGTCAGTATGTTGTGTTCTTTCAAATTTAGTAACAAAGTTCAATACTGGTAGCTTTTTCTTTTTACCCTTTTTACCAAATAGTTTATGTTATTTTGACGTTTGTTGATGTTGCTTTGCTTTGTACGTAGATAATACGTTTAACAAAATAAAAGGAAAATTAATATGGAAATACTACAAAATATCCGAAATAATACGGAAAAAGCCACAGAAAATGTATTGTCGGTATTTGATTTTCAAAAATCTTGAACCAATGGGTTCCTCTGACACCCAGAATAAAAGGGTATCAATCCCAAACCTTAGCCGAACCTCTAAGGCCTTCAAAAAACAATAAGACTAAAAAGTCCACCCCCAAAAAGGCCCAAAACCCAGTTTTTGGCCAATAAAAACGTGTTGCACCCATTTTGAGATTTCAACTTTTTAGTATGTTGTTTGGGCCGTCAATACGAACATTTTGAGCCGGGTGGCGTGAAAATTGCAAAAAAAAAACGTAACTGTCCTCCACTATATGGCCATAAAGCCCGCTCATTATGCGTCTTTATGGTAACCGTATTCAAGATATGATAAACAAATATGCAGGTGAAAAATAAAAGATAAAATTGTCTAGATTTTATCCTTTAAATGCATGCAAGAAGTTTGCGTACAGTTTGCCAAGACTAGCTTGGCCAGCGAAATGCGCACAAGAGAGAAAGGAATGATCATTGTTCGACAAAGATGCAAGATACTGATTTATTCGAAAGTACAATCTGAGACACGAGTTTTTGTACTTACCTGAATATCGAATACTAGGAGGTTAATTAATATGCACGAGTTCTTATGCAAATGTCAATAATTACTTTTCATGATTATTTAAGATTGGAATATTGAAATTATCTTGGAATTTTTGTTATTGTTACCAATATTCTCGTAATAAACTGCTAATGTTTACATTGCCATTATAAGTAGGTTATAATACTGTTACGTATTTTCCACCTTTTAGGAAACACCCTGTATGAATCCGTGGGTTCTAAATAATTTCAACAAGAGATAAACCACTATATTTAACAATTTACTGACTATACAATACTTCTAATTCACTTTGTTTACTTGATATCTAACCTCAATTTTCACTTTTCAACTTGTTCACTTTTATAAACTGCCTTCTTAATAAAACTTCTTCCGAGCTGGTAATCGCGCCTTATATACTCCGAATTTGACTCTCTAGATCCATCTAGAAGCAATCAAGAATCTTCTCCAACCACATTCCAGAAAAGTCCATTTCTTTCTGCTGGCTTCCAGTCACAATTAGTAGGCATATGTGTATCATCTCCAGTTCCAAGGGGGTGTAATTCATAACAATACTAAAATATTTTAATTATTTCTTGGGTAATCTAGGTTTTGAATAATGTACAAGGTGTTCCATTAAAAATAACAGAGTTTATACCGTTTCCTGTTAAACCGGATGTGAAAATCAGAAGTTAGACCAATAAAAATGTGCAACTAATTCAATCACACAACTTCCCATAGCTAGCTTTCGTAAACACCCGGTATTTCAAATCTAAAATAGAAATTTTAAATTTAACATAATTTATCGTATTTAGTAGACTTCGCACTCGGCAACGCCCTGGCTCAACTTTCACTAGTTGCGTAATAGTTATATTAACAATAATTTTCAAAATAAAATTGGTATATCATTTAATCTACATAAAGTTTGTTAGAATCACATTCTGTATATTGCAATTTCGATATCTTGAACATCTCCATTGTTGCGATGCATCGAGTATCATCCAACGTTGGACACATAATAGTTTCCCTCTTTGTATGAAGAATAGCCACAAGATGCAACGAGGCAACGGAATCTAAACCCGGCGCCTTCGCCATATGTCACGTACACGATGCCCTTTAGGGCTGTAAGACTTGTTTCTGAGCGAAATACGCGACGTCCACAGGTATCTCCAATATTACTCTGTTGCCCAGAACAATATCGGTGATACCCTTGGCTAAAGTCACTTTAACTTGCTTGGCATACGAGAGGGTCTAAGTTAGTTATTGATTGAATACTTTATTAACATTAACTTTATTAATAAAATATGAACATATAAAAAAGGTGTTTACATGTTTAATACAGATGTCAATCACCCCTGGTGTGCCACCCTCCAGGAGTGGAGTTGGGGCCACGCAGTACCCAAGCAGCACCTTCTTTTTTCGAACTCAGAACCCAACTGCCTCTCTTACTATTCGTCGGTACCGTTATTCTTTTTGTGATTTAGCATTTCCGGCCTAGTCACATTGTAGCGCGGTGAACTTGTTACCCCGCTAACTCAGGCTTTTTTGATACAAAGTAAAACGTGCTTTCAAAGATAAAATAAGTTAAACGATGTAGTGTAATAAATTATATCCGTTACTAAAAAATAGCGTATCGGGCGTATAAATTGAAGTACTGCGCGACACAATCATGTGTCTAACGTTGGATGGCATGCGACGCATTATCGTGCGGCACCAACTTTATATTCTACCATTCTATTTTACATATGTTTTAAAGGACCCCGCCATAATATTATGGGCTTAGGGTTCCTGTGGATTTTAATGGAACAAGTGGCATTCGATAGATGATGGCTCGCTGATAAAAAGTCCTTATGGGCGAGAAGTCCGTTGTTCAACATTTTCGGAACCACGAAACATAAAAGAAGTTCTATTATTGAACGCTTTGTAGCGCCGAAAACATTGAATAATGGGCTTCGCGCCTATAAGGACTTTTAATGAAGGAATCATAATCTGTCGAATGCCACTTGTTTCGTCAAAATCCACCAAAATCCAAATTATTTCATGGCGAGCTCCATTTTTAGAATATACTGATTTTATTAAATGAAATAGATATCATAACTTGTAAAAACCATAGTTGTTTCTGTTTTTCCCCCATCATTTATCAATATATTTTGGTCGTAATAATACATGTAGGGGGGTCATGAACGTCAGCCTATATCACTACGAGTTGTTAACAATAATCTATGTAGAATATGCTTATAAAGTGCTTAGGTAAGTATAATTATTACAGATTCTGATCTGAGATTTTTCAGTCATATAAGTTCATTGAAGAAATGTATGTTTAATAAGACGTACCTACGTATAAAAGCTAAAACGGAGGTAAAATTTTAAGTGATAGTAATTCTATCACAATTTAAACGAATAGAAGTTGCAGTCAGACGTGGCTGACTGCAAACATCTATTTGTTTAACATTTTGTTCGAGTAAGACGCAATTCGCTTTTACGTGGTGCCCCTGAAATTAACTACATAGCAGATATTTTTTTAATTTTAGTTGTTGAAATGTATATTCGCAGTCAGCGAATGGTATTCTACCATTCTTCTCAGTGGCGGCTCTAGGGCGGTGCGACCGCACCGGGCACCGTCATAGTGGACGGCCAAAAATGCAACGATAGATCATCTGCGCAAAAAATAAAACCCAAGCACCTTAATACCACTTAACCCTACCCAAGAAAATAAGAGAAGAAACTTTTTGCTGGATTTATTATTAAATAATAGTATCAGTGTTGAAAAAAGACATTTCATATCCTCTTTTGGCCGTCGGCATACTTATTTTGACAATTATAAGTTGAGGTGGTGCTTAGTCAGTTGCTTACTTATGGGGACATCCTAAGCTTACTCTTCTGGTGAGCAAAAGAAGTCGCCGCGTTTCAAAAGTAAAAACTTATAACGTGAAATTCGCACTTAACGTAGAAAAAATATTTTATACCTAAATCCATTGTTGAAAGACCTTAAATCAGCAGAACCAATAAAAGTTCTTCAACTTCTTAAACAAAATGGTTGGCAGGATATATTCCCGAATGTGTGGACAGGACTTCGAATTTTGCTAACCATAACTGTAACTGTCGCTAAAGGAGAACGAAGTTTCAGTAAATTAGCACGTTACTATAAAAATAAAAAGAGCAATATGATTGCATTACTTAATTCTCTAGAGGCGTTTAAAATTTTTAAATGTGATTTTTACCCACTAACTCGGTTTTTTTAAATGGGAATTTAATCGTTCACCAACATTTTTAAATACCTCATTTTCATACGAATCTAATGATACCAAAATTTTGAAAATCCGCTCAGAAATATTTGAGATTTCAGCCAAAATACAATGCAACCAAGCTTTTAGAAACATGCGACTAATAGATAATAGATTAGTGGGCTTTGGAAACTACAATGGCACATTTCTGTGTAAATCTGGTAACCTAATAACATTGGAAAAATCATGGTAGCCATTGAATGTAATAAAACAATATCAGCTGTCAGACAGATACAAAATAAAGCGTTGCGGAAATCTCTTTGAGTACAAATTAAAGAAAATGAATAATTTTAGTAGAAATGAAAAGGTCGATATGTTACTGACATATGGAGAGCGTCTCAAAAATTCAACTGCAGCTGCAGAACTGTATCAGCAACGATATCCCAATAGACGTCATCCAAGCAGACACTTGTTTGCCAGAGTGGAACAAGAATTAAGAAACGAACCCAATCAACAAGATGACCATCAAACATTTATTGTAAGTGAGGACAAAGAAATTGATGTATTAGGATTTGTGATGGTACACCCAACAACATCAACAAGGGAATTGTCAATGGAATGCGACATTAGTCAGTCTTCGGTTTGCAGAATTTTAAAGAAACATAAGTTTCGGTCTTATAAATACCAAATACACCAACATCTTTATGGAGATGATAACGACAGGAGGCTAGTATATTGCAACTGGTTCTTAAATGCAGTACAACAAAACCCAGGTTTTCCTTTTCACATTTTATATTCAGATGAAAGTAGATTTACGAACCAAGGTATGTTTAACAGAAATAATACTAGGTACTGGGCTCAAGAAAATCCGAGGTTGGTAGGGCGGGGGAATATTCAGGAAAGATTTGGGTTTAACTGTTGGCTTGGAGTACTTGGAGATCGAATAATTGGACCCATATTTTTTGATGGAACACTTACTGGCGAACGATATTTATTCTTTTTACAAAACCAGACAGCAGAATTTCTTGACTTACTTCCTCTTGCCTATTTACAAAATCTGTTTTTCTAACAAGATGGTGCTCCCCCACATAATTCCAGAAGAGTGATGGAATATTTAAACAACTTGCATGGTGAACGCCTTATCGCAAGTCAAGGTCATATCAGGTGGCCTCCTAGGTCACCTGACTTAACACCCCTCGACTATTATGTATGGGGCACTCTCAAAAATAAAGTTTATAAAACTTCTTCAAATACCCGTGAAGAGCTGCAAAATAAAGTTGTACGGGCTCTTAATGAAATAACGCCGGCTGAATTGCGTAGAGCTATTCAAGCAACTGTACGCAGAGCCGAATTGTGTATAGAAAAAAATGGTGGACATTTTGAACAATATCTATAAATGTCAATTTATGGTTTAATTATATTAATTATTTTAAAGATACCTACTGTTACCTAGTTTAAGTTTAATTGTTCAAACGGAATTGATTTTTATTTATTTAGAGGCCCGATATTTATGTTCATTTAAATAAAACTCTGAAAACCGAACTGATGTCGCATTCAATTGCAAATGTCCTTGTGGATGTAATTGTGTTTACCTCCACATACCTATGCTAAACATAATTGTAACGTTCTTTGCGCTCACAATTATTAAATGTTTGATAGCTCAAGATTGCCTAGAACTACACGAGTCTGTCTGACAGCTGATATTGTTTTATTACATTCAATGACTACTATGATTTTTCCAATGTTATTAGGTTACCAGATTTACACAAAAATGTGCCATTTTAGTTTCCAAAGCCTACTAATCTATTATCTATTAGCCGCATGTTTCTAAAAGCTTGGTTGCATTGTATTTTGGCTGAAATCTCAAATATTTCTGAGCGGATTTTCAAAATTTTGGTATTATTAGATTCGTATGAAAATGAGGTATTTAAAAATGTTGGTGAACGATTAAATTCCCATTTAAAAAAACTGAGTTAGTGGGTAAAAATCACATTTAAAAATTTTAAACGCCTCTAGAGAATTAAGCAATGCAATCATATTGCTCTTTTTATTTTTATAGTAACGTAGCACACAAACTAAAATATATTTTGGGCACCACAGCACTCTGGATTCAGAAATAGATTTTTTAATAAAATTTTTAATATTTATCAAAAAGTGACCAAAATGGATGTATTGTATTCAAAATTTCCTCTAGATTCCAAAAATGTAAAAATATATAGGGTATTCCATTTAAAAATCGAAAGTTGTGGGCATTTCCGGTTAAACCGGATGTGCACCAAACTTGATTTTTTATTGAAAATATGGCATTTTAGTCGTGTAATGAGGCCTCCAAATTTCAATTTTCTATTCCAAATATTTTAGGAAATATCGGGGCGAGCGCAATTCGTGACTCACCCGGTATAGATGTAAGAAAATGTATGTTATCTTCAGTCTCTACGTATAGCTTAATCACGAATAGGCGATAGCATATTGGGAGGAGGAGGGCGCTACAATGAGATCTCGCACCATCTGAAAAACTTGCTAGAGCCGTAACTGATTCTTCTATACTCCTTTAATCCATGGTTAAGGAGGCAGATTGGCCGCGTATTAATGCGTTCGAAATGTGGGTGTGGAGGCGTTTGCTGCACAGCAGCTCGATTATTCAAGAAACACGTCCCCCAAATCGACACTAAAGCATCGTGTTTTCTGGAAATCTCTCATTTTTTGACCCCATCAACCGCAGAGAGAACAGTATAAAACATTTGGATATCAAGAGGAAACCAGATGGCAAACAGCGACGAAGAGGAAGACCGGCAACACGTTGGGACGATGCCAACAAAGAGCTAATGGGAGCTTTGGTGTGGCCGTGCGCCTAACAGGCAGCCGCGATAGATGACGTAAGGCTGTCGGACATGCTATACATCAAAGGGAGATCAACTAGAATTACACATTAATCATAAATCGTCTGTGAAGACGTTGTGAATAGGAAGAAGAGATTCTACTATACTACTTTACATACGTGTTCCAAAGAATTAGAAATTTTAAGGCCAACAGAAGTTATCGTGTTTAGAATAGAATGATTTATTGGTGTTAAATACACAAAGTAATTACACATGTCAAAATACAAATGATAGAATAATTTATAGAAATAAAATAATTAGGTACTTACTAAATATCTATAGTGCCCTAGGTTATAATATGTTTAAATAGATTTAAATAAGTTGTCGAGTCTATTATCTCTTTATTTCTGTACTTTTGGAAATCAAATCTTCAGAATGTTATTCCGTTTGGCCACAGTTGAGGATTGTAGACATCTACTTTAAAGCGGAAATTTGCTCCTATCATCGGACTTTTAAATTTACTGGTTTTTGGACTGATATCCCTTACAATAAAATCTTCATTCTCATCTAGCTTTTTCTTTGGGTAGTTTATAATATGTTCTCTTATTACGGTTTGTTTAACTTTGTATATGTACATCCATACTCTGGGTTCTTCTCCTGAATACATCGTGTACTCCCTGTCCTATATGTCTTGTTTGTCTGGCTTTTTTTATATCTTTTTTTCTCTGAACTAGCTCAAAATCTTATTCTTTACTTACTTCACTTTCGTCAGTTCCTGGGGCAAGTATTTTGCTAAATGATAAATTTAGATTTAGTTTGTTGGTCATAATTTTACTTTGATTAATAGTTTCGGTACTATTTTTATTGTGGTTGCTTTGCTTCTTTCGGTGGTTGGTTTGAGCTTATGTTAATTAATTATTCGTACTTGACGGTTCCGTTATTTTGTCAGACTCTTATTCGTTTTGGTGTTTAGATTATCGGTATCCATTGTATTTTTCTGGTCCCTGTTTGTTTACAGAATTATAAGTTCTAGTTGTGATTTTTATACCTGTATATTTATCTTTATCTGCTTCTTATTTACACTCCTCAATTTTTTCTTCCAACAAATTATAATCTTTAGTAACAAATTATTATCTTCTTCTAATAGGACTTTATTTTCTAATGTGGGCACCTTCTGTTCATTGTAAAAGTCATGCACAAATCGACCAATGATATCTTTGGACGCGTTATCAAGTTTTTAAAGTTTTCGTTCAACTCTTTTCCGTTTAATAGAATGATTAACTACATCCCCGGCTCTAATAATCCTAAAACTTGTAGTATGGCTAAATTTGGTTAATTCACAAATTCTCTTCACAATTTGATTATATGAAGAATCAATATTTTCGCCTTTTAAACACGAGTACATATTCAAAATAACCCTTTGAATTTGAACGTGTAATTGCACAGCTGTGTAGAAAAGACTCCGTGATTCAATTTGAGTCTAGCTATGGTAGATGAATAAAACTTTTGAGTGGTATATTCTTCGATGTACGAAATACTCTTTGGTAAATATTTCCTATTATATATAAAATAAATTGAACCAACTACCAGGAATGCACTTTTTGATCCGTCAACCATATTACAACGGCCATATTTGAAACAGCGCAGCGCAATCCTGTAGTTATCGGCGATTGCTTTAAATGAACACTTTCTGGCGTAAGGAGAATAACCCTGTCTAACTCAAATGTGTGAATTGATGAATGTAGTGACTATCAAGGTAACATCAAATTATCAATGTTGGTAACAAATATTTATCACTTGACCTTACAAACAAGTAATTTTTTTACTAATCTTTGTTTTTTTTTTTAATAAAACTGAATGAAAAATGTGTTTGAGATCATTTTTAGTCTAGAAAAAAATATTGCAGATCATTCCAATCTATAAATAATGAAATAAAACGGAATACCTCTTCAAGTGAAGTGCCACTTCTGGTGGCACCACATTTACCAAATGCTATATAAAGAGTGTTTCGTAATCAGTTGGAACAACTACATGCAGATCTGTCAAAATATGATGATTTAACGTTATGTTCACATCAGTTTCCACCACTCAGAAGATGTAACCCTTCGAAGCCTCCACTAAACTTTCGAAAGGAAATGTTTGAAGTCAGCTTAAGTTATAAGGTTCGAATTTGGTAGACAATTACTTCCACATCCACGTAGTGGAACGGAAGTATAGTAATTTATTTATTTATTTGAATACAACCACCCAACAGGTAACCAATTACAGGGTGGGAACATTACAATAGGCAATACGAAAACAATATAATAAACTAAAAACTAATTAAGCTAATTAAACTATCACGACATAAAACATTGCAAATATGTAAAAATATTATATCGAGATATAAATATAATTATAGGAGAAGTAAACAAAGAGAACGCTATAAATCATAAATTAAGTTGATAGAATTAATGCTACAGTTAAATATATCAAGCTGATCTTGCTGTAGATTATAATTTTTACACATGAAATATAAAGGTGAACATTTTAGTAAGTTAGTTCGAGGGGTAGGAAGATAGAAAGTATCAGGATTCCGACTCATTATATGAGGTATATAAAAATGTATTCGTTCTAAAATGAGAGGGCAATCAAACATGTTATGCATAATTTTATAAAGAAAGACTATTGAATGTATTATTCTTCTATTTTCCAAGTTAGACATGTGAAAACTGTCCAGCATAATAACTTGCGAATATTCAGTTATTGGGTAGGTACCATCTTCAACAAAGCTCAAATACTTAACAAAACGGCGCTGAACATTCTCAACATTATTTATGTAAATAGCATATTCTGGGGACCATATCAACGAGCAGTATTCCAATTTTGATCGTACAAATGAATAGTACAGCAACTTCATAATATCAGTGTTGCTGAATCCTCTACAGTTTCTTATTATAAAACCTAAACTTTTTAAAGCTGACGCGATAGTGAAAGTAATATGCTCCTTAGAACTATGGCACGTATCAAAAATAACTCCAAGATCCTTTACTGTATCAGGTCTCTGCAATATTTGACCATTTATATGATAGTTGTAATAGATGGGATGACGCATTTTAGAAAAGGTGAGTATGTTACACTTGGATATGTTAAGAGGCAAGCAATTGGATAGGCACCATTCATTAACGATATTTAGGTTATTCTGAAGATTTTCACAGTCATTTTCGTTTCCTATTACGCCATGTATTTTCAAATCATCAGCATATAAGAGGCTCTCTATATTGAGATTAGCTGCAATATCATTTATGAAAACAACAAACATAAGTGGGCCCAGTACAGAACCCTGGGGAACACCAGAAGTGGCCAGAACGTCAAACGACCTGTGACCACGGTATTCCACATACTGTTCTTTAGATATGAAAAGAAGAAATCTAATTGCATCACTGACAACCCTAACTTACTCAATTTCTCTAATAGAACACTGTGATCCAGGCGGTCGAACGCCTTGGAGAAATCCGTGTAAACGATATCAAGCTTGTTGTTGTTCGCGTCCAGTTCCTTGGAAATATATTGCGTGATACATGCGAGGTTGGTCTCAGTGGATCTACCGTGAACAAAGTCATGTTGGTTAGATATAATTTGGCCATGTACGTAATTAGATAATGACGTATGAAACATTTTCATTTCAGCTACCCCCTTGTTGTCTTTTTTTAAAACGGGACATAGGCGAGAATATTTCCATACATCGGGAAATGTACATGTTTTTAGTGGCAAATTAAATATTGTTGTGAGAGGATCAGCAAAGATGGCAGCGCAGTCCTTGACAATAAAAGCAGGGATGTCATCTGGCCCTTTAGTAAACTTAGGTCTGATTTTCTTCAACGATTTAAGTACTTCTATCTCAGAAAAGGACGTTAATGGTAAATTTGTACTATTACTACTGGTGTCTTCATGAGAATGATATTTTTCTTCGTCGTGGTTAGGTTTCAAGTATGCAGTTTGAAAAAAAATAGCAAAAGCGTTGACAATATCCTGGGGATTTGTGCATTGAATATCATTATAAGTAATATTATCAGGGATGGAACTGCTTCCTCGTTTACCGTTAATGTAGAACCAGAATTTCTGGGGATCAATTTTTATGGTTTCTTGTATCTTCAGTAGATAACTTTCATGCAACTGTCTCAAATCATTTTTTATCTTTTTCCTTATGTCGCTAAACTCTATAAGTATCGCCAATCTTTGTTTCTTTGTATTTTTTCCAGAGACTGTTTTTTTTCTTTATGTCTTGTATGATGTTGTTCGTGTACCACGGTGGATATTTAGATGGTCTGGGAACATATTTGGGAACAGCTTTATCAAAAATTTTGTCTGTAATTCCTTTTTTTTGTGCGCACGTTTTCTCTAGAACGGTTGTAGATATTGTCTTTAAATTTTGTACACGTATGTATTATAACGAGATCTAGAACTGGATTGTTTTTTGCGGTGAGGGGTTGGGGGTAAATAGGGGAAAATAAGTAAAACAAGCTGGTAAGAAGCCAAGGTCTCTTATGATATTTTTCAACTCACTCGAACCCACTTCATTATTAAAAGGGTTGATAAAATAGAATTGAAATTTTTACTTAAAACTTAGTACACGTATGTATTATAACGACATCTGCAATTAGATTATATTTTGTGATGATTCCGTTGAAAGGTTGGGCGATAAATACAGGTAAAATACGGGAAAATGAGTAAAGCAAGCTGTAAAGGTACAGTATTTACTAGAAGCCAAGACTTCAGATTTTTTTGTAATATTTTTCAACCCATCACCACCCCCACTCCATTATTAAAGGAGCTGATAAAATTAAATTGAGATACTCACTTAGAATTTGGTACATGTATGTATTGTAATGACATCTGATTGAGATGATTCCGTTGAAGTGGGGGGGAGGGGGGACAAACTTCATTTTTGGCGTATATGCTAAGAACCAACGGCTCAAACTTTTTGACATCTGCCTCAAATAGTATTAACGTTCTGCAGCCAATTATTTCCATGCTTTCCTTTAAAGAGACTTGGATGGGAAATCTACTTGATATCTATGGCGAAATGTTGGGTTTTAATCTTGTGGGGTGACGTTGATGCGGGTGCTGTGTAGCCCAACTTCCCTTCTAGGGGGTGGCTCTCCAAAGGAATAACATGTAAGTACGTCTTTTTGTTATTCTTGTTTTTTTTTAACCAAATTTGAACCTTGTTTTCTATCACTTTGTTTTATTTACAACGTATTTACTCAATAACTAAAATAAATCCTCTCTTGTGTCAAGCGAGTTGAAGCGACTTGGATATCGCCTCATTTTTTTTTCAATGCTAAATGTTAGAATGCAAAGCGTTTAAAAACTTATTACCAAAGAATTTTATCTCTACATCGCGTTAAACCTTCTGGAGTAGTACATCAATTATATGATATTTATAGATCCAATGTACTTCAAATTTATGATAAAATACATCAATTAAACCGCTTGTGCATATTTTCTAAAGGACGTCACGTTTATAATTATAATAATTTGTATTTAATAATAAACGACATATTTCACATTCGTTACTACAACAGAATTTCCCTTAGTTTGATAAGAGTAGGAAGTATAAAGGAAAAAAATTACGGTATCAATGAAATTGCATTAAATACTTCAGAAATTCTATTAGATACATCATGTTTGCTTATTTTGTGAGACCAGTTTTAGGACCGAGGGTTTTTTTTTAATGTGAAAAAAATGGGATATTGGTTTTTGCAAATATCTTTACCATTTTACCGAAATATTTCAAAAAGTCTCCTTTAAAGCATTTAAAATTTCCATTCATCTGTCATATCCATTTTCAATAAAAATCGACTGACTCAAAAATTTGAATTTATGGCAATTTTCCACTCCCTTTGATAAAATCAATTTTGTACGCTCCATTTTCCCATTTTGCTCGATAATGCCTCCTATGGCTGAGGAGGACAGCAATATGGAAGACTACTCCGGAAGCTCCCGGAGCAGTGCGCCCATCTAAGATTAAAAGGACCGTACCATACACCGGTTCCTAGAGGAAAATAAGGCCCTAAGGACCAAATCTAGGACCTCGCAGAGAAAATGGCCAAAATGCAAAAACATATGGCTAAGCAAGCCTGAGCCGCGCTATAGGCTCAAAATGCCCATCACCAGGAGCTCCTGAGGGCCATCCAGGGACCACCCCAACCCCCACAGCTGCCAACAAAGAAGCAGCAGTCCGTAAAAGAAGAAAGTCGGCCACCCATCAAATGGACACTGACGAGGAGGAGCCCAAACAGCTCCTACGGCGGCCACCACCACCCCTGCACTGGGCCCTCAAGGGGCCCCATCGGACAAGGAGAAGACGAAGGCCCCTTCAGTCCTCTTGAGCAGAAAAGAAGTTGGAACTCTGTAAGCCAAAGACTACGAGAAGCAGGTATCAAATACCTGAAAGCAAAGCTCGTCGGTGAAGGTATCGCCATCGAACCCCAATTCGCAGACGACCACCGAAAATGTATTCTCAAACGAAAAGTAGGAATACCATACGTGTGCCCTCCCGGAGGAAAAGCTCCTGAGGGTGGTGGTGAGAGGAATTCCTTCCGGTGTCACAAAGGAGGGCCTCAAGGAACAAGGACTGGCACCAGTGTCGGTTCAGCACATGACATCTAGGAGGACCAAGAGGGAGATGCCCGTCGTTCTCGTGCAGCCAGAAAAAGATCCTAGAAGTCAACAGATATTGCTCCCTGGTCGTCAGGGTAGGAAAACAGAAAGCCGCCCCCCCCCGGCATCACCCAGTGCCACCGTTGCCTGCGCTTTGGCCACGCACAGCCAGAGTGCGTAAAGTGTGGTCAAGCCCATCACTCGGCTGAGAAAAAGGAAAGCCCTGCCAAATGCCCAAATTGCCAAGATGCCCACCCAGCGAGCTACAGGGGAGTCCCCAGCTACCCCAGAAAACCAGTGGGTCCCCCAAGACCACCAACCAGAGATCTAGGGTAAAGTTGATCACAGCACAGACCAGAAAGGTCACTGTAGGAATTCAGCTTTTTTATTTTTTTACATTTACGTACATATTACTCACACATTAAAATACAATATACATTTCATGTAGACTATTTTCCACACCACCACAGAGGTACAGTCCCAGGCGCATTTTCTTTACGTGGTGTCCCCAGGAGGTATATTCCTCTTTGGCTATTCTGTGATTTTTTTACTGCGATCTACGGGTTCGTTTTGGTTTCCACATTCATCCTGGTTCTTTTCGGTTTCTTCGGTTCTCTAGTTATTTTCAATGGTTGATATTGGAACTGGACACGTAGTCGTCATCGTATTTATCTTCGTTAAGCTCTGTACATGAAATTGTTGATGTGTTGTCACATGTTTTTCCCCCCACACAGTGCTTGCAAACAACTGAGCATTTTATGCCCGCTTTTCTGCATCCACAGGATTTTCCACATTTTCCAGTGTATATATATGATATTAATTTCAGCAATTCTTTGGGCGCTGATTCTTTCTACCAAGGATTTTTTTTTTTAAATATCCGTAAAATGACGAAACAAATATCATGGTTACACCACGAGTATAAGAAGTCTTAAATTAAAGAATTTGCTGTTTGAACTTCAGACAGATAAGTGAAAAAGCTAATTGCACTTGTGTCGGTAAGCTTTAATCTTCGCGGACACTCTTTTTATCATGAACAATCAAGTGTCTACTGCAAGTGGATTCGTATCTGATTTCTGCGTTTCAAATAATAATAACTAACGCAGGTGCATTCTTGATTTATCTTGTTGATTTAACATATTCGCGGAGATGTCTTCGCGTGGAAGAATAATCTTCTGCTCTAATGCCTCTAACCGTTCTACGTTTCATCATCTAAATGTAGTTATTCCTACCATCTTGACAAACGTTTTGTTCTTCATACATTACTCTACTTCGCCCCACAAAGCTCTGATGTCAAAATTTACATATTTTTATTTTTCCAACGATACGAATCTTGGGTAATTCTTCTATAATTCTCCTTCAGTTCTCTATCACCTCTCTTGTACAATAGGGTAACGTGCCAAGTTACTAGGAGATATGCCTAAAAAATTGATAAACAGAAGAAATATCAAAGCAGTAAAGAAATGAATACAGTTATTTCTTTGCATTCTTGTATTTTTTTAGAGCCTTATTTAATAATATAAATAAGGCTTTAATTAATATGTATTGGCGAAGTTTAGCTATAGCTATTCCGCCACTTAACCAAGACATCAACACAACAACCATTCCCTGAGATATTGCCATCTGCCGCAGCTACTAAGACTCGAACTCAGGATAGATAACACAATGGTTGAAAAATAAAGTTACATTGGCTACCGTGTTATTGAATGAAACAATAGACTTCAAAAAACAGCTGTCGGGGCATTTGCCATAATTAATGACAATAGTGACAATGTGCTGGAATTAATGTCGACTGATGACAGTAGTAGAGAAACTTTAAACTGTTATTTTTAATGTTTGACTCTTTACTTCCCTCGCATACCGAAGGGAAGTATTGTATTCGAGAAAAAATCACCCTCCGAGATTTTTTCGGATTCTGACGTTTCAGAACACGTAGATTACGAAAATATAGGTTTTTCAATTCCGTCAGTCTGTCTGTCTGTCTGTCTGTCTGTCTGTTGGTGCATTTACTAAAAAACTACTTGACGGAGAGCAGTCAAATTTGTCAGGTAGTTGACGCTACTGTCAGCGCAGAAATGGTAAAAATTTCACTGGAAAATATACAGGGTGGACCGTCTAAACGGAATAAATAGTGAAAAAAATTTTTTTTCGCTCATTTAAAATTTCCACGTTTCATGACGCGCTAATCCTATTTCCGGAAAAAAAAATTTTGAAAATTTTTTTCACCATTTTTGAAAAAATTTTTACCAAGATAAAAAAAAATTTTTTTGTTCAAATTTAAAATTTCCACGTTTCATGATACGCTAAACCTATTTCTGGAAAAAAAAAAATTTTGAAAATTTTTTTCACCATTTTTGAAAAATTTTTTACCATGAAAAAATTTTTTTTGCTCAAATTTAAAATTTCTACATTTCATGGCATTCTAAAACTATTAAAAAAAAAGAATTTTTTTTTACCATTTTTGAAAAATTTTTTTCTACTAAAATGATAATTTTTTGTTCTTCAAATTTAAAATTTCCAGGTTTCATGGCATTCTAAGCCTGATTCAGATAAAAAAAATTTAGAAAATGTTTTGAATTTTTTTTTTACCAACATTTTTGAAATTTTTTTTACCACTAAAATAGATGGATTTTTTTTGTTTCTTCAAATTTAAAATTTCCACGTTTCATCGCGTTCTAAATCTATTTAAAAGAAAAATTAGAAATTTTGTTTACTATTTTTTAAAAATTTTACCACTAAGATAGAATTTTTACTTCCCTCGCATACCGAAGGGAAGTATTGTATTCGAGAAAAAATCACCCTCCGAGATTTTTTCGGATTCTGATTTTTCAATTCCGTCAGTCTGTCTGTCTGTCTGTCTGTCTGACTGTTGGTGCATTTACTAAAAAAGTGCTTGACGGAGAGCAGTCAAATTTGGTAGGTAGTTGACGCTACTGTCAGCGAAGAAATGGTAGAAATTTCACTGGAAAATATACAGAGTGGACCGTCTAAATGGAATAAATAGTGAAAAAAAATTTTTTTTGCTCAAATTTCAAATTTCCACGTTTCATGACGGGCTAAACCTATTTCAGAAAAAAAAATTTTAGAAAATTTTTGAAAAAAATTTTACCAAGATGAAAAAAAATTTTTTTTGCTCAAATTTAAAATTTCTACGTTTCACGACACGCTTAGCCCATTTCAGGAAAAAAAAATTGAAAATTTTTTTCACCAATACTTTTGAAAAATTTTTTACTACTAAAATGAAATAGTTTTTTTTATTTCTTCAAATTTAAAATTTCCACGTTTCATGGCATTCTAAGCCTGATTAAAAAAAAAATTTGTAATTTTTTTTTCACCATTTTTGAAAATTTGTTAACCACTAAAATAGATGGAATTTTTTTTTATTTCTTCAAATTTAAAATTTCCACGTTTCATGAAAATCCAAACCAATTTCGGAAAAAAAAATTGCAACATTTTGTTACCAGTTTGGAAAAAAATTTAACACTAGAATGCTCAAATTTAAGTTTAAGTTTCACGTTTGATGACATTCTAAACCTAGGTATTTCAGAAAAAATATTTGCTGTTGGATGAGCAATCTGTATATTTTTTTGGCCAAAACTTATCAAGTTTTCTTTGTAATAATAGCAATAACTATATTCCGATTATTATTCTCAATGTCAGTTCGTAATTATTAATTTTTTAGAGTAACTGCCATGCACAAATAACGAGGGAAGTTCTGTGTAAATACCTTTACCGATTTTTTATATTTTTTTGAAATACACAAAAATGTCAGTAATTTCTATGCTCACTCAGACCATCATAATTACGTCTTTTTATTTTTGTTTTAAGTGGTTTTTGTCCTGACATAAGACAGAGTTCTTGTAAGTATTATATTTAAGTAACATTTTATCTATTCAGGGTGTCACTAATGAAATAAAAAACACTAAACTGTTTTTCACGTTTTCACATGTATTACGTCAACATGACGATCGTTTCGCTAAAACATTAGCTTCATCAGATGAGCGCACTGTTACAGTGCATGTAACAAAATATTTTGAAAATTTTGGGAGTTGCCAAAGTCAATGCGGCCAACCGAACCAAAATAATTACAAGCATGTGGTACTTCCGGTTATTCCGGACGTCGATACCGACTTGCTTATTTTCGACTTTTCGAAATGACCATGAAATTCTCAGTCGAAACATGTGCATACTCTATACCTAAACCGAGCAGTTTCGGAGATATTTGGCGTCTAATAGAAAATTTGACGGATGTAACGGTTTGCAAGAACCGTTATAACTTTTTCTGTGTAGGAATCCTCATTTCCTATTTGCCACTTTGAAGGAACACAACAAGATGAGCTACTATCTACAATAAAAATAAATTTCATAATAGTACGCCAAGTGTTCTATTTTTCACGTTGCATTTTATCAAATTCAAACCTTAAAAACTTTTTTAGTTAAAATGGAAAACCCTGTATTTTCTTACATCATAGGCATTGTAGGGGTTAAAGTTACAACTTTTTGAAATATTAGCGATTTTCTTAAATGTTCAAGAATTTTGAGTTAAAATTGCCATCAACTTAATCATGATTAAAAACAATCAATGTCTGTCATTATCTTATGTCAAAAAATGCCACTAGGTTCAGATACTCCCTTGAAGACTTTTGAGATGTTTATTATTTATGGATTATGTGAAAAAGTAATATCAAGAACATGTAACACATTTGCTACTCGATACCCACAAGAACAGAATCCATCGCTATACGCTGTAAAACGCATATTGGATAATTTTAGAATATTTCGCTCTGTCAAGGCAGGAATTCTAAGGAGAAAACCTTAGACATATTAATTGATAAAGAAATCTTTTTAACTTACTATTTAAATATTCCTAAAATAATTGTAATGTCACTACCCTATCATTTCTCATGAATATTTCGCTCCCTGAATACATGAGTTACTCCAATACTGGAAATTGTGTCGATTAAAAAGTCCATTTTTGGTAAATTTAGCATCATCTGTCGATATAATATTTCCCAAAAAATAATTGTCACCTTCATGTTTTATTAAAATAAATTCACAAAAATTTTCTTTCTCTATACGGGAAATCTGTTTCTTTTAATTGTTGAACCATATGGAACGGGAATGAATTTATGTTTTGACAAGATTCTGTGAATGGAATTCTTGGATAATCCCAATTCCAGATCAGCTTGCCTTAATGACATAATTGGATATTCCCGAAAATACCCCAGAATTGCTATTTCTGTTTTCGTCATCAAGAATAGGCTTCCTCCTTAGAATACCCGCCTTGACAACCAAATATTCTAAAATTTTCAAATATGCGTTTTACAGTGTATGGCGATGGTTTTTGTTCTTGTGGGAATCGAGTAGCAAATATCTTACAGGTTGTTGATATTACTTTATCACATTCTTCATAAATAATAAACAAATCTAAAAAGTCTTCGTGGGTGCAATTTAAACGTACTGGCATTTTTTGAAATAAGAGAATGACTGATATTAATGACTATTTATAATCATGGCAACTAAGTTGGTGGAAGTTTTTATTAGAAATTCTTGAACATTTAAGGTGGCCATTCCCTAGAAAGAGAAATCCGATAGGGAAATATTTACTATTTTTAGCTATAACTTTTTTTCTCAGTACGTATATTTAAAAAAACTATAAGAGTACCTAAGTAGAATCATAACAAGACTATTACTATGAATTTTCACTCAATAATTTTAGTGGTTTGCAAAATAGCTCGATTTTAATTTAAAAATTGTGTTAATCTTCCTATTTCGTAGTTTTAAATCGAGCTATTTTGCAAACCACTGAAATTATTGAGTGAAAATTCATAGTAATAGTCAAATTACAGTTAGTCAAATATAAAAATTATTGTGAAAAAAAGAAATTGGAAACAAAAGATATTTGGTTGTTATCAAGTTCACATAGAGTATCTATAGTGATACAGCTCCCATCAACTTTTGAAAGTTTTTTCTTCAATATAACGGAAATTATTGGAAAAAAAAATTTTTATCTAACTTTAAGAGAATATAAACTTTCCCAGGGATGCATTTTTGAACTAAAGTAATTTGGGTTTATGGGCCTCATATGAACTCAGGAGTCCCAGGTTCCCTTCCGGGAACTCAATTCTAGGACACCCTGTAAACATCTCTTATTGAAATAGGTTTATGAAACGTGGAGATTTTAAATTTGAGCGAGAAAGAATTATGTCTGTCGGTCGGTATGTGACTTTTTTTGTGTGCACGAATACTCTGAAATGGTTTATAATATTGCTATGCGTTTATTCCCCCTAGGGGCTGAGGTTGATAGCTCATAAGTAGTAGCCAGAATGAAGTAGCAATGATAATAGGCAACTGCAATACCATCAGAGCCTGTAGTATATGTCATCTCTAAGACACTGGTAGTACGTTTTCTGGAAACTTGTATATGGATCATCGAGATTTTTACATTAATCTAGATTGCACGCGATTATGGTATGGTAGATGCCTTTTGTAGAGTATATAAGCCGATGTAAACACGGGGGAGGGAGGTTTTGGAAATGAATTGAGGTTAGATCATTCGGAAGTGATACAAAGTGAACAGTAGAGTGAAAATATTAAGTAATAAACGTTGTTAACGGTTATTTTAGTCAGCAAACGTGTATTTTAGTTAATAACAGTATTGTGAAGTTTTCACTAAGTTATTCAATAAAGTGTGTTAGTGTTTATATCTTGGCATAATTTTTGAACTCACGAAATCTTAGGGGAGGTTTCCTAAGGGGTGGGAACAATATTACCTTGAAATATAGTACACGTATGTATTATAACGAGACCTGAAGATAGATTATATCTTGACCGTTGAAAGGTTGTGGGGTAAATAAGTAAAGCAAGCCGGTAAAAGTACAGAAACTTGAGATTCGGTGTATATACTAGAAGCGAAAGTCTCAAATTTGTTATGACATCTGCCACCTTCACTACATTATTCAAGATGTTAACAAAATTAAATTAGATATGGACTTGAAATTTGGCACACGTATTATAACGAGACCTGGAACTGCGTCATATTTTTAGCTTATTCGGTCGAATGGTTGGGAAGATAAATAAGTAAAGCAAACAAGTCAAGGTGTCAAATTTTCTGCCATCCCCACCACCATTGATTTCATTGTTAAAAGGGTAACAAAATAACCCTAACTAAACAACACTGGATTGCATGGAGAACCACATTATAAACAAGCGTTCGTTTCCTTTCAAATTTAGGACTAAAAATACGAAAAATGCAATCCAATGTTCTCGAGCGTTTCATTTTTCATCACATACTTTAAAACCGACAGAGGTAGAGACTTGGTAATATAATAACATAACCCAAGAGTGTGATACATTTGGTTGTTTTAATAAAACAAGCGGCAAACATAAATTAAGAAATAACAATGGCATCAATTTAATTTCCTTTTATGAAGAAGACGTTCTAAAAGCATTAAAAAGAAATGAAAGCGAAGCTCATCATGGGGTCGGATGGTATTCCTGCATTTTTGTTGAAAGATTGTGCTAATATGTTTAAAAGTGAATTATTTATTATTTGTTTGCTTATAGTAATGACACATATTCTTTATTTTGCAAACAGCGGAAAGATAAACTATCTATGAAAACTAAAAGAAACACTATATGTAAAAATATTAATGAAATCTTTGCATTCTTTCGATAACCTGACTTCTGGTTATGCTAACAAGTAAAAATTCTTATTTGCTATTCTCATCATAACACTAGCATCCCACATAGTCCCCTACGGCTAGGCAGGTTAAACTAGTATCTACATGATCCCCTAAGATATGTAAATTCAGTTAAAAATGAGAACAAAGGCCTGAAATTAATTTATTTACCTACCTTGTCTTTAAAAAATTTTTCATTCTAATGAATTACATTTATATAAAATCCCATTCAGTTTCTTGGATATGCTTAGCCTTTGAAAAGTTTTTCGTCCTTATTGTGGACTCAGAAAAGCCCAAAGCCACTCATAACGATATTCCATGCAACACCAAGACAGTATACATGAATAAGTATAGATCATTTCCTACTCTAATCTTTTTTTCAGCTTTTTTATTAACGTCATTACAAACACATTGCCCAAGGTTTCATCAAAATCCATTCACTAACACTCAACTTAGAGGTGAAACCCCCCGTTAACTACACTATAGCAGATTTAAGTCATTTTTGTATGATGATGTGTTGTTTCTCATTTTGTAAATGGTCTTGTACTGTTAGATGATGTATGAATAAAATAATAGTGTTGGAGCACGCTTAGTCACACTATCTGTTATGTGCTGGGTTCGATCTTCAGCTCCAACACTGGCAATGTATGCAATGCATTAAAATTACTTTGTAATAAATAATATAAACATTACGATTTTTAAGATTCTCAAGGAACGCCAAAGATCCCTCAAGGATCCCAAAGATTCACCAAAAATTCCCAATGATATCCATTAGTTCCCAAAACTTCTTAATGATTCCCAATTATGTATGCTTTCTAATGATAATTAAATGGTTAGCATATGCTGCTTGCCTTCTTTTCGAATGTGTAACTCCTTTCCCGATATCCTTGGTTTTGAAATGGAGGGTTGTTTACTGTGTGAGGTGTGTTTATGTTGTTATGCCCAAAACGGAAACACGCATAAAGTTTATGTCTATGAAGTATTAAATAGTAATTACGCCATTAATAAAATATCTGGCCAGATCAAACTTAAAGATCTGTTTCCAAACATGTTAAAAGCTAAAAATAGTAACACCGGACGAGATGAAAAGCGTACGCAAAATTATTTGTGGCCTGAATAATACAGTTGATACTATTTTAAGACGGAACGTCAAGTGTTTCAGTTGTTAGATTACTCTTATCAACACACTTACGTACATATAAATATGAAGAAAAATAATAAAAAGCTACATTGCAACCCACCCATATCATCAGTAGGTCTATCAAAACACAAAACGACATCATCATCATTGCAGCATCGAAAAGCCAGAACAAGGATCTGAAAAAAGTGTCCGGTGAAAGAAATTTTGCAAATGAAGTCTTTAAGTTATACACTTCTTGTAGTATTTACAGGTATGTTTTTACTTTTATTTTAACAAATTAAATCAAGGAGCAACTCTGTCGGTTCAAATATTTTTTTTTCGTGTCATACAGTTGTCACATTAGTATTAGTTTAGTCATTCACAATAATTGTCATTACTTGCTTATGTTTCAACAGAGTATTTCATTTCCATATTTCCTTTTTAGTAAAAAAAATATTTTTTTATATTATGGATCTAGAGAAATCCGAAGCCATAAAAAAGTGTTCTAATCAAATAGATGTATAACGTAACATGGTAGAATACTGCTATTGAAATTGAGCAATATCCACCATAGAGGATGATTGCCAAAGGCGCCTTGTGTTGTATAAACCGTTATGAGCTTAGAGCAATACGTTATTATTTTTCTTATTGAGCATACAAATATATGAAGATGTATAATATACAGTGTGCCTCTCAACTTCCAATGAACGTAGATTAGGTGATACGTGACTCATCAATCTTATACTTCAACTTCTTCTCTACCACGCTATATCCATTTATAAGTCTCGTCCTTATTCTCCACGAACTGTTTCTTGGACAGAGCAAATAATTGTTCTAAGTATCTTTCTTTCAAATATTCTTAATTGATTTTCGTCGTTTGTTAATGGCCATGTTTCTAAGCTACAGATTACTACAAGGCTTATAAGATTTGTGAATATTGTGAGCTTAGACTTTCTACTTATTATACTGCTTCTTATTGATTTTAGGTAGGCATAATAGCACTTATTCTCTTTTAGAAATCTACTATTAATTTCATCTTGTACAATATTATTCCTAGTGAAATTGGTTCCAAGGTAATCAAACATCGTGACACTTTCAATATAGGTATACTTTGTTCTGGTCTGATTCACTTACAATCCATCTCCATTTGTATGAGGTCCAAAACTGTGATCAAAGCCACGTGCAATTTTTCTTGTGCAATCGTCTGCGTACCCAAAAACTTCTCTACATTTGTTAATAGTTCTTCTAATTGGCATACTTAATTTGCTGAAAACTGCTTTTAAGACCAAGTAACTACACATTTAAAAGGCATAAATATACCGAAGGGCTAGAACTTTAAAGGTAGTCGTAGATGTATGGGTGGATTAAAAAGTTTTATCTCAAGCATCGTTGATTCAACAAATATTCTATGAAGCTGATAATACCTACGATTCATAATTTGTCTGATAAGATAATTGGTCACAGATTTAACCGATTCCAGTGTTAATTATATCTTTTAAATGTCGATATGATCGATGGAATTTATAAAATCGAAACGACGAGAAAGAAAATTGGAGTTATTTACGTATATAACAATGGCCTATCTTCGTTGGTATTATTTTTATCTTCTAGTACCCACTTAAAAATCTTATTTGTGTGTTTATATATGAAGGGTCTGTATGCAAAATTGGAGTTCTTTATTGACGATACGAATATAACGTTAAAATCACGTTAAGTGGCAGTTTCCGTTTCATACTAAATTCAACCACGTTATTTTTACGTGTAAATATTCAACAATAAAAATTTCCAGAAGTCAGTATACTGCTTGGTAATCAAATAAGAACAATTATAAGATATACTGTTTTTTAAATCAAATGAACAATGTCCCTGATGTCTACAAAAACCTGCATTAGGTGCAGGAGGCGTACGTTGGCACTCCCTTGCACTATGCGATCTTAGTTCGACAGTTCTTAGATGCAAAATTCCTCAACAGATGAATCGGAAGGAGGGCAGATATTGAGTGGTCACCTAGCTCACCTGATTCACCCCTTATATTCTTCCTCTGAGGTTATTTCGAAACCAAAATATATTTCAAAACCAATTTACATCCGCCAATTTTATAAACATCTGTATTAGACGTCTTGCGGAATATTTTCTACAGCTCTTTAAAAGGCATTTATTTGTGCTGTATTTTGTTGTTTTAAGAAAAAGATGATTGTCTTCATTTTCCCTTAGGCCGAAAAGCTCAGAGCAAAATCAGACTATCTTTACATAAGGAATAAGTTAATTTTGCCACAACTGAAATTAAATACCTACACTTTAAAGATGCTTAGAAAAGGAACGACAGACTCGAAGAAATGACGTTTCATTTGAATCACTTGGTACATTATCAGTAGTAATTATTATTGAACATAATTGATCCAAATCTTTGGTATGCGTTTATCACGTTCAAGTGTAGTTTGAATGACTTGTGTTCGAGTTAGCGAGATAGCGATTTTTTACTCGCAAAATCAATTAGTGATGTTACATTCAAGCACCGGAATATCTTCTGTATTAATGCACGGTCATGAGTATGGTATTGAATAATGTCAGGAGCATCTACTAATATACAGACCTACCATTCTTTAACTACCATGCGTTCTGTATTCTGCTCAGTTTAAAACCTCATGATCAACCTGCTAAAATACATAATGTATCAGATATGTTTTGTGAAACCTGCAATTAGCATAGCTCTCGCAGAGTTTTATGAAAACTAAAAGAGCAGAGCTACTATGATGTATGTATAAAGTTGGCAAAGGCATCAGATAGGATTGTGTTCTGTTGTCACCACTCCTTTTAACATATGTCATAATAAGCGATATTCCCACTCTCCAAAGGTGTTGAGAAAAGGAAAATTTGTATTTACCCTTAATAGCCACTTTGCTGATTCTCGTTGTGCCTTGAATACCATCGATACTCTTCCTTGATGATTGTCTTAATATTCACACTTAGATACTATAGAAGTTAATAACTTGCTAGATTCTTTGTAGACTCAGTATCCTAAACAAACGTTTAATTCCCAATTCGAAATACAAAATCGCACAAATATCAAGCTTAATAATAAATAGCGAGTGTAAGATTTGATTTCTATTAATACTAGTATTTATTGGTTAGAAAATTCAATATGTATTGTATAACAGCGTTCAAAGTCTATATGGTTAATTACATATAAAACAATTTAGATCAGCGTGCACCACGTATGGTAAATGGGACACGACGATGTATGTTTAAAAGTGAATTATTTATTATTTGTTTGCTTATAGTAATGAAACATATTCTTCACAGGATTTTGCGGAAAGAAAAACTGTCAATGAGAACTAAAAGAAAAACTGTATGTAAAAATATTAATGAAATCTCCATTTTTTCGATTACCTGACTTCTGGTTATGCCAGCAAGTTAAAATTCTGAAATAAATTTGTCCAATTTCTTCTTTGACGTTCTCATTATAACACTACCATCCAACATAGTCCCCTACGGCTAGGCAGATTAAACTAGTATCTACATGACCCCCTACGGTATGTAAATTCAGTTAAAAATGAGAAGAAAGGTCTGAAATTAATTTATTTACCTACCTTGTCTTTAAAATTTTCTTTCATTCTAATGGATTACATTTTCATAAAATCTCTCATTCATTTTTTGGGAAATGCTTTTGAAACGTTTTTCGTCCTTATTCTGAGCTCATCACAAAAGCACAAAACCATATACGATGTTCCATGCAAAACCAAGGCAATATCCATGAATAAGTATGAAATATTTATATTTGACATTGACTGATAAAAAAACAACAGATCTTCACCTATCTATTAGCTAACTAGTATTGGAGCCTATGTACACTATGCATGTTTAAAAGTGAATTATTTATTATTTGTTTGCTTACAGTAATGAAACATAAAGGCTCCAATATTAGTTAGCTAATAGTGTTTTTTATCAGTCAGTGTCAAATATAAATATTTCATACTTATTCATGGATATTGCCTTGGTCTTGCATGAAGAGCGAAACTGATAATGGATTGCTCTTAAGAAATGTAAAGTATACATTTTTGTGTAGATGGGAAATTGAAAACCAAATAAAAATTATTGTGAGTGCTAGATTTTTGTCCCGAATTGTTGCTCCATCATTTAAAGAACCCAAAAATATTATTTGATGCCGTTTCTATTTTTATAATCGCATGATTTTCTTTCCAGTCGATCTGTTGGCCACCGCAGGTGATCTAACGCTATCATGGACGTCGCCAGTATACATAAAACTTTACTCGAATGATTCTTCAGAAAATCCACTTGGAGAACCAATAACTGAATACGAAGATGGTTGGATAGGATCCCTCGTTATGATAGGAGCGATGATCGGCCCATTTGCGGCCGGTTTTATAGCAGAAAAGGTTGGAAGAAAAATAGGCCTGCTGTGCCTGGCGATACCTCACATGATCTCTCTCTTTACCATGGCATTCGCAACGCATGTTTACTTGCTTTACTTCGGGCGGTTCATAGCAGGATTGTCCACTGGAGGCGGTTATACTTTGCTGCCGATGTACATCGCTGAGATATCGCAGGATTCGAATAGGGGGCCGTTCACGCAAACCTTGAACGTATTTTGGGCTTTTGGTAACTTCTTACCGTACGCTATCGGTCCCTACCTTTCGATGATGTGGTTTAACTTGATACTGGCTTGTATCCCAACAGTATTTTTGGTGCTTTTCTTCCTGCTGGGACCAGAATCGCCCTACTACTTAGTGTCCGTTAAGAAAATAAAGCAGGCAGAAAAGTCATTGATGCAACTTAGGTCTTTGGATGAAGAAGGAGTGAAGATAGAACTAGACCAAATTAAAGCCAATTTGAAGAAGGAGGAGAACGGTCACATTTCTGATATCTTAAGAAATAAGGGTCTTAGAAAAGCGTTTATTATATGCATTGTTTTGGTAGTTGCGCAGGAACTATCTGGATTTTGCGCCATTACGTTCTATCTGGAGACCATTTTTGAGGCAGCAGGCACTACGATACCCTCAGATATTTCTGCGCTGATAGTGGGATTCTGTATTTTTGCCTCCAGCTTCTTCGCTCCACTTTTAGTTGACAGGTTGGGCAGAAGAATATTGACCATAACGTCTTGCTTTGGAATGGTAGTAGCACTAGCGCTGTTAGGTGCATTCTTCTACTTGGAAGATTCCACCTCAGTCGACACGACTGTGATATTTTGGGTACCAATTTTCAGTTTGATTCTTTACATATTCGCATTCCATTTCGGCATCTGCTCCATACCCTGGACACTCGCTTCAGAACTGTTCCCCAGCAACGTCAAGGGTGTCACATCGACCGTGATATCCAGCGTATGTTGGTTAAACTCGTTCTTAGTGACGAAATTCTTCAATAACATGAACGATGCTATGGGAATAGCGGGCAGTTTTTGGTTCTTTGGCTTCTGCTGTCTGCTGACAGGTATATTCAGTATATTCTTCGTACCAGAGACGAAAGGTAAAAGCTTTAGTGAAATACAAGACATGTTACAGAATCATTCTGAAACTAAAAAGCACAGTAAAGATATAGATCTGGAGTACATGGAAAAAGTGTAGTACTATTACATCTATCGGAATAGGTAGACGATTTTTATTTCATCCCGTTTTGGGGAGGCGAAAGAAGATATGAAAATGAACAATTACTTAGTCTTTTTAGTTGTGTATATATCAAATTATGCGTTGTGAGATTTGTCGAAATTGTTCGATCGTTATATTTATAGACCAACGATTAGCTTTATTTATTTTGTATATAATTGTAATTTATTATTATGTTTATTGTTATCCACTGAAGATAGCTCTCTCGTATTTAGTATTAGATTATTATTTTTAAGCGAGAATTTTGTATTTATCAATTTTTATAATTGTATTGTGATCTAGATGAAAGTAATACTGTGGTATTAGTATAATAGCCAATGTGTCGAAGCACGAAGATTTGATACTAATAAAAAGTTTTAATTAGAAACTGTAGTTTCTTTGTTTTTTTACTCCTTGTGCAAATTTTGATGTAACTATTTTTATACTTATATCAGCAGATACAGATTAGCTTTTTCATAATCATGTTTTGAGGTATTTACACTCATAAACTGAACAGTTAATATAGAAAACAAATCGGCTTTCTCAAGGCAACTCATATGTCGTCATATCTACATAACACGTGTATTATAGCCAAAATAAGTTGCTAATACTAAAAAGTTTTGTTCAATACTTTGTTAAGTAAGGAGTCTAGAGAAAAAATATGGAGCTTTCTGAGGTCAAATGGAACCAAATTGAATACATATCTTAGTTCAATATACTATATGTAACAAGCCATATTCATACGATTAAATAAAAAAAAAAGTTCAATAGTGTTTCCTTAGGAAGCCATGGGACCTAAAAATATAAATATTATGGGTATATTTCAGAAACAAACGACCGATAAAAATAATTAGTACCCTTTTATAGTCCGAACATTATTTATATAAATTAGAGTATTCAAAGAACTAAGAGCCCAGTTAAAGGTGGACACAAATAATACATACACAAAGATAATACTGTTACGCGTAGCGCCCCCTAGGTGCTGAAGCTGATAGCTCATTAGTAGAAGCCTCAATTAGATAGCAATGGTGATAGAAAACTACATGTCGGTAATGCACAGTGATCGGAATGGGCTTGTTCGGCATTTTTTTTATTTCATAAATCGAAAGTGCAAGTATAAATTAATGGATCTGCAAAAAATCAGAATCTTATTCGCACGTTTAGTATCTTAAAAACCACTACAAATTTCCATCTCGCGAAAATGGGGCGTGGCCAGGCGCTACGTCACTATACGCATAGACACGGCGATCTCAATAGACTTGATGCTCCTTATTGGTTATAATTATAAGTGTTTTCGAAGTATTGTTTGTTTTGCTTACTACTTGACAGTAGGGGAGTACAATTTGGTGAAATGTCAAAAAATTACAATTTTCTCTCGCTCCTGCCGGAACGAATGTTCGATTTCGACCCTGCAATTTACGATTAGAATTCAACGCCGACCTTCTCCTTTCCGTAGACACATAGAACGAACTTCCACTCGACGTATTTATTTAGTTACCAGCGTTTAAAAATTCCATGTTTTTCGACTTTTCAGGTTAAATTTGAAAAGTCCCAGAAAGCCATTTTTCTTACGTCACTTGCGTATAGTGACGTCACAAATGAGCGCTCGGTTTTTGCAACTATTACTAATTTCAACTCCTTATATCTCGAGAATGGAAAAAGTTAATAATACGAAATTTTAAGTGTATAATGAGAATATCGAGTACTATATGAAAAAGTATAAAAAACCATTTAAAAAGAATATCATGGAACAAGCCTGTTTGGGTTTTATTTTCAGGTACGTCCTTACAGGGAGTTATTGAAATAAGCACAGATGTTTAGTTCACTGAAAAATAAATAAATTTTGATTTATTTTTCGTGTAATATAAATTATATAATCTATACAAAAGCCGCTATTTAATTTAAAGAAACAGATCGCGTAAACAATGCACACCTGCAACACGTGGCCGACACGCCAATAATTATTTACTACTTACTCGCCATTAAATTGAATGGACGTGGTACAGGGCCTAGTTTATAATTGTGTTAACTAAAAGAGCGACTTATTAATAGGCCCCGCTTTAATCCGAGAAAAAACGATTGTCGAAGAATGGGTTAATCTTTATAAAGAAGTACATTTTGATGGCGAAAATATAATTTGTAATATTTGTGATGTCACAATAAGGTGTACACAGAAAAACGTTGTTTTAAAACATGTAAATAGCTACACACGAATATAATACAAAAAGGGAACAGAAAGTTTTAAAGGACGAGTTTAATTTCGATTTGGCTCTTTTGTTAATATGTTTAAATCTTCCATGGAGTTTTTTCTTTTTCCTTCTTCAATTCTTTGGGACTTCCTGCCACATGTATGTTTTCTTTTAAGCGGTGCTAGGGGAGTCTACAAAATATATCACAATTAACCAGTATGTTACTGGCAAAAAACCTCTACGCCTGTGATCAAAGGATCAGTTAAAGGTTGGTTTTTATAAATAAACAACACAAATAAGTATAAAAACTTGAAATTAAATATTTCGCCGACGTTTCGAAAATCTTATTTGCTTCCTTTTTCAAGGCTTTTTTGGAAAATCTTTTTTGCTGGGTATGACAAATACACAGCTCTAAGAATGTTTGTTATATTCAATATCCATTGATACTTACTATTTACAGAACTGTTGATATAGTTAACAGTATTTTAGTTTTTATACAATTTTAAGTTTGTGAAGTTCTTCTTTCAACATTGGCAGCCAAGTTGTACAGACATCTACGGAACAATTCGACACGCAATTGTCCTCATTCAATAATATTATCGCGGATTCTTTAATTTTTCTTTTTTTGCTAAAATTTTTGCCGAGTCCCAGTTTATTCTATGTCCGTTCTCCCACGCGTGTTCGCAGATCTTGGACCTCTGAATTTCATTTTTTCTGATATAATTTTGATGTTCGCCCAATCTTACACTAAAAGGTCTGGATGACTCACCCACGTATTGTTTGTTGCACTCACACGGAATACTATAAACGCAGTTTTTTGAATTTTGCTCGTGGTTTGTCGGTTTCGTCTTTGTCAGAATAGATCTTAAAGTGTTGCTTGTTTGAAATACCGTCCTAATATCAAATCTATCACCGATGCGGCGCAACTTTTTGGATAATCCGCATACATAAGGAATTAACGCTGTGTAACGTTTTTCAGGTTTTTGTCGTACCTGATTGTTATTTTCAATATTTATGAAGGTTTTATCGACAAAACCCCCAGGGTATTGGTTATTAATAAGAACTTCCTTTATAAACCGCTTCTCATTGTTTAATATTTCATCATTAGAAGAAATGATTTTGGCCCTATCATACAAAATTTTACAACACCCCTCTTAACGTGCATCGACTGATTTGAGTTGAAATTTAAATATCTGTTGGTATGTGTTGGTTTTCTATAAACACTTGTTTCAATTGTACCATTTACTCTTTTAATTAAAACATCTAAAAATGGTAATTCATTTCTAGTTTCCTTTTCTAAAGTAAATTTAATAGAAGGTTCTTTGTTATTTAAATGATCCAAAAAATTATCTAGTAACTCAATACCATGAGGCCAAATTGCAAAGATATCATCTACGTATCTCCACCAGATAACCGGTTTGTATGCACAATTTTGAACATGCCGAGTCTCAAAATCCTCCATAAATATATTGCTTAAAATTGGTGACAATGGAGAACCCATTGCCATACCGAAATCCTGCTGATAGAAATCATTTTCTAATTGAAAATAAGTTGTTTTTATACACATAGTTAAAAGTTCCATTATGGTATTTACACTCAATTTAGTTCTCGCTTCCAAATTATTTTCATTTAACAATTTGTCTTTGATTATTTTTAAAGTTTTGTCTACTGGGACGTTAGTGAACAGACTAACTACGTCAAAACTAACCATCAGATGTGTATTATGAATATTGTTTTCATAAACTTTTTCCATAAAATGTTTACTTTTTTTATATACGAGTCAGTATTTCCAGATAATGGATTAATAATTTTAAGCAAGAATTTTGCCAAATTGTGGCATGGCGAATTAATGGAACTAACAATTGGTCTTAATGGGACATTCTGTTTATGTATTTTTGGTAAGCCATAAAAATGAGGAGGCTTGCTGTAATGCGGTGTAAGTTTCCGTCGTTCAAAGTCATTAAATTCATTTTTGTATTTAAATAAAGTTCTATAAATTTTGCCATCAATTGATTTTGTTGGGTCTTTACTTAATTTTGAGTATGGTCCTTCATTGACAAGTGTCATGATTTTCTCATCATATGTATTTTTATTTATAATGACTGTGGTATTACCTTTGTCCGCTTTGTATAAAAACTAAAATACTGTTAACTACGTCAACAGTTCTATGTAAATAGTAAGTATCTATGGATATTGAATATAACAAACATTCTTAGAGCTGTGTATTTGTCATACACAGCAAAAAAGATTTTTCAAAAAAAGCCTTGAAAAGGGAAACAGATTAGATTTCCGAAACGTCGGCGAAATATTTAATTTCAAGTTTTTATACTTATTTGTGTTGTTTATTATAAATATATATAAAAACCAACCTTTAACTGATCCTTTGACGTAAACGTCACAGGCGTACAGGTTATTTACCAGTAACATACTGGATAATTGTGATATATTTTGTAGATTCCCCTACCGCCGCTTAAAAAGAAAACAGGCAGGAAGTCCCAAAGAATTGAAACAGGAAAAAAAAATTAAGATAATGCCACAAATAACATTTAGACAATATTCCATGGAGTGTACTAAATAACGCTCATTTTACACATTTTCTAAACAAATATTGTGTGGGGCAACATATTCCAAGTGAAATCCTGCTTCGTAAAAAAATTCTCAGTGAACTATATGAAGAAAAACTGGAAAACATTCGGAGTTATCTTCAAAATGACTAGTTTTGGATTACAGTAGACGAAACAGCAGACTTTTTAGGAAATAATGTCAAGTTATTAGTTACAAAATTACATGTTGAAGGTCCTGGCAAGTCCCATGTAGTAGCTTCCAAGGTTTTAGAAACACTTAATGGCGAGTCGGTCTTTAATTTTTTTGAAAACACTTTAAAATGGCTTAGGCAAGACTTAGTTGAACAAAATTTAAAGAAAGTTGTTGTTTTTACTGCTAAACCAAGGTTTTATTGCTTAATGAGTAACGAAAACGGCAAAAAAATATACATAAAAACATTACAGTAAAGGACCTGTTGAATACTATTTACTCATAACGAAATTGAGTAAAACACTACTATGTTTTTTACCACTATATTTGCACAAAACGTGACTGCAGTTTCAACCCTTTAGGTCATTTTCAAACGATGATTCAACTAAGAATGAAATACAAATGATTTGGTCCCTATTTAAATATGTTTCTAGAATTAAACAGATTAGAGAATTATGAAAGTACACAGATAGTTATGATATCCTAACTATCTAAATGTGGGGTTTCTCAGAAATATTAATTACATTTTGGTAGTAGTAAAAAGAGGCGAATACATAATATCTAATTGATCATTTAACAAAATTAATCAGCCTTATTACTGTATTTGTATATTTCCGATGCTCCCCTTTGATTCTTGCCATCCATACGCACACAAACAGCTTGTAATTCAATAGTCCAATAAATCTGTCGAAAATATCACGTTTTTTAGCAAAAATTATTAACAGCAAACCAAGGTATGTGAAAAATCAGAAATTTTCCGTAGAATTCAATGAACTATTTTTAAAACAAATGACGAACTTGCGTCCTCTTCAAAATGGCGGCCAAAGTTTGCGAAAAACAGTTTTTTCGCGTTAAAAAACAAAGTTGGCGTTGCACAAAAAAAAGTTTAATAGCAGAGTTGTGTAACTTCTTAATACGGATCGAGCTGGCCCGGTTCGATCTCAGAAAATTGCAAAATTATTTAGTTATTGCAAAAAAGATGTTAAAAATCGCATTTTTTTGAAATACCTGTATCTCCGTGAAGAAAAGATATTCTTTAACGAAACTCGGTGAAAGCGTAGTCCAAGGTATATCGAATACAAGCACTTTTACAGATTTGCAAAATATTTCAAATTTCTTGCAAAAATCGATATTATCGAAAAAAACACGTTTTTTTCAATGTCCAATACCTCATAAAGGTCTTCATATTTTTATATCGGACCAGTCCGAAAAGTTTCTTCAACAGTTACGCTAACCTGGGCAGTTATTGCGCATATCACGAAACGATCCCTAATATGCGAAAAATCGGTAAAAAAATCGATAATTTTTTTACCCCAAAAAACTTTGAATATTTTTGACATTTCAAATTATATTGGAATACCATTATTGCCAATAGATAGCTGGAATTTTTCTACAAATTCACGAAAAGAAAAAAAATTGCTATCGGACTCTGGAGCCGAGATAATTTTTTTTTTTTAAGAAATTCTTGTGGCGCCATTTTTTAAGGTAAAGGGGTGAAATTTGCAGTGGTTATTGTACAATACTTATATTTTCAATAAAAAATCTTCGGAACTTGATCGGCCGTTGCTGAACATTGCAAATTCAATGAAACTCGGACCTCGATGCTGTGGCGTACGCCTGCAGCTGCCGAAAACACGTCATAAAATGTTGAAATGTGTGTTCAACGTATGACGATGAAATTTGCTCAAATATTGAGAAGAACAGAGTCGTCGCTGATGATATCGACGAAGAAATAGACGAGCCAAATATCACAGAGACTGAGCTAGAAAGAGACGAATGTTCAAATGATGATAACGATAATGATGACTGTGATGACGATAATGCGGAAATAATATTAAATAACGTTTACGGTGACAGTAGTAGTGGTAATGAAGACGAGTCTCCCATTAAAAAGCAAAAAAAAAATATATTAATGCAACGTATTCTACAAAAACAATTGGAATACATAAATGAGACATAATACAATTTTGATGTTTCTATGGTAATGTAACAAATGTAATAAAGCGTAAAGAAATTAAAATTACTTGCCATACAATAGCACAATTTCGTAGATAGTTTGGGACGATATTTGACAAACCCTAAAATGTTATGGAGGCGGGCGATGTACTATTAGACTTTTTCAGCCATAGCTATGAAGTAATCTGTAGTAAATTTGCTAAATCGGAAATATTCTATTACCAGTAAAATACCCCTCATAAACGGATAAAAATCCGTTAGGATCGATGTCATCGTCAAATTGCTTTTTATTAGAAATATAACAAACGCGCGGGTAATTAAACGAGGTGAATGTGTAAAATAAGCAAATCATAAATGGAGTAATTGATTACAAGAATTCCCCAAACTGCACATTAGGTAGGAACTAGTTGGTTTTTCCTTTTCTAAGTCCATTCGTAAAACAAATAGGTTTTTTCACCGACTAGGTATAATTAGCTATAGCTTAGATGTAGAATATTTTAAGTTGTTTAAATGGACATGTTATATTTAAGGGAATCCATTTTGGCCATAGTTACTAAAGAGAACGCCACTTGCCAGGTGAGTACTATTTCGGTACATAATTTCTACTATAGAGGATGCAACCTTCCGGATGACTTGAGGCCTCTAAAAAGAGGCGGACTTTCATTCATTGATCTAGATTGCTTTGGAGTAGATAAGGACCACTAACTAAAAATTGACCAGGATAATCCCGTCCGGAAAGAAAGACACTTTCCGATCAGCTACTGGTGTTGTAACATCGGCCTACTTTATCGTGATAATTTTAGTATTACCGGGTATAGGTATTTTTGAGCTTCTGTTATAAAATTTAACTTCATGTCATCAAATTTCTCAAATTAAACGTTGCCTCATTCATATTGTCACTGGCAACTGGCGTTTCTGCACTAGTTTATAAAGTATAGTTTTCAGAAAAAATTAACTTCATGCTAGTTTAGGCTATTGTATTTTTTGGTATTTCTGGCAATCAGTTTGAATTTGAGTATAAATGATTTTTTCCTTTAACAAAGTAATTTTTCTTGCTTAAGTTCGAGACTACGGTCCAATTTTCTTATTTGTTTATCTCTTAAGTTGCATTTTCTTTTGTTTTAATTTAAGTATTAATTATTGTTGTTCTATTTTCCAAACTTATTGTTCTTTTGTAATGTGTTCTTTTGTAAAATATAGTGTAAGTTTTGTTGAAAATGCGCGTTTCATTTACTTGCTTATTAGTGGAAACTCGAGTCATCAAGGTTAGATATTCGGAGTGAAGCAACAGGCCTGACAAGGGAAAACAGGGGTAAGTTTTGAACTATAATCTTTTAAATGTACACATATCTCTGAGAACGGTCCACGTATAAAACGGTCTAGATCTACGTGGCTCACTGTGCATGGGTAGAGTGAGTATAGACGTAAAGATAGGCCCGATGTTAATGCATGAGTATTCCTTGGTAGTCGCACATATTGTAAATTGGGCTCATTTGAAAGGGGTACATTACTTTTCACGGATGCAATCAATAAACATAATAACCCCCAAAGTGGTGTAAACAGGATAGAGATCCAGTTTTACGCAAGGCTTCACTGAGAGCTGACTCTTCCCCCCCTTCTCCCCCCACTTCACCGCTAGCGCTAGATAACACGCGCCGCAGCATCGAGCTCCGAGTTTAATTTTGCAATGCTCAGCAACGGCCGATCAAAATTTTTTTATTGAAAATGTAAATATTGTACAATAACCACTGGAAGTTTCAGCCCTATACTTTAAAAAATAGCGCCCCAAAAATTTCTTAAAAAAAATTATCTCGGCTTCAGAAGGTCGGAGAGCAATTATTTTTCTTGCAAATTTGTATAAAAATGCCAGCTATCTATTGGAAATAATGGCATTCCAATATAATTTAAAATCTCAAAAATATTCAGGGTTTTTTGGGGTAAAAAAAATTATCGATTTTTTGACCGATTTTTCGCATATTAGGGATCGTTTCGTGGTATGCGCAATAATTGCACAGGTTAGCGCAACTGTTAGAGAAACTTTTCGGACCGGTGCGGTATAGAAATATGATGGCCTGTATGAGCTATTGGATATTGAAAAAAACGCGATTTTTTCGAAAAAATCGATTTTTGCAAGAAATTTGCAATATTTTAAAAATCTGTAAAAATGCTCTTGTTCAATATATCTTGTACTATGCTTTCACCGAGTTTCGTTCAAGAATATCTTCTCTTCACGGAGATACAGGTATTTCAAAAAAATGCGATTTTTAACGCCTTTTTTGCAATAACTAATTAGTTTTGAAATTTTCTGAGATCGGACTGGGCCGGCTCGATCCGTATTAAAAAGTTACACAATTGTGCTGTTAAACTTTTTTTTGTGCAACGCCAACTTTTCTTTTTTAACGCAAAAAACTGTTTTTCGCAAACTTTGGCCGCCATTTTGAAGAGGACGCAAGTTCGTCATTTGTTTTAAAAATAGTTCATTGAACTCTACGGAAAATTTCCGATTTTTTACATACCTCGGTTTGCTGTTAATAATTTTTGTAGGTGAAATCCCTGACTTACTGGACTACAATGCTACATAGAGCTTTTTCGCCGCCTTTATCAGAAACGCAAATAAAAACAGAGTTCTCAATGATTCAAAAAATAGCCAAGAACAATGGTTTCCCCACAGAAACCATCGCCAAATTAATAAACAAAAAACAAAACCAGTATACTTTTAAAGCAGTTTATCCCATAGTTAGAGAAGAAAAACAAACACCATACGCTACCATCACATACTGTGATACACTAACAGAAAATATCAAATATTCTCAAAACACATAATATCAAGATAGCATTTAAGCCTCACTCAAAAATTATCAAATTTAATTTACAACGCCAAGGATAAAACAAATAGATACGAAAAATCTGGAGTCTATAGGTTAAATTGCTCAGAGTGCAATAGCATATATATGACAGACCGGACGTAATTTTAGAACCAGATACCTCGATCATAATAGGTCCTTCAGACTACAAAAAACAGATTCTGCTTTTTCTAACCACATATTAGAGAGTGGACATAACAGATATGAATAATATGGAAATCCTACACTATGCTAGCAAAGGTTTGAAACTTAATTCGTTGGAAGCTTTGGAAATATACAAATACAATAATAACACACACACCTGAAACACACACACACACAATTTTGTTAAATGCTCAATTAGATATTATGTATTCGCCTCTTTTTACTGCTACCAAAATGTAATTAATATTTCTGAGAAACCCCATCCTTAGATAGTTGGGATATCATAAACTACCTGTGTACTTTCATAATTCTCTAATCTGTTTAATTCTAGAAACATATTTAAATGGGGACCAAATCTTTTGTATTTTATTCTTAGTTGAATCATCGTTTGAAAATGACCTAAAGGGTTGAAACTGCAGTCTCGTTTTGTGCAAATATAGTGGTAAAAAACATAGTAGTGTTTTACTCAATTTCGTTATAATTATGGATTACCACAGAGTAACGGCTTCCTCAATCAATTTCTACTATTTACTCATTTCAATGGATTGAAAGAAATAGTCCCACTAAATGGCCTCATTACAAAATTGCATAAAGACGTATGTCAATCAAAATGGGCAACACGTCGAACACCTATTATAAATTTTTTTAATGAATTATTTGAGGGAACCTCTTTTTTTAAGTTTATTCTTGAATTTGACACTTATGTATTTATAAAACAAAAATGGTTGCAATTAGCCAAAGGGAAGTACTTACAAAAAAAATGTTCGTTTTTCATCTCTACATCACATCGTTGAAAAATATACAGGGTGTTTGAAAAAATTGAGAAAATTCAATTTAAAAAGTTCTTAATTGAAAAATAATTTTTGGCCACCCTGTACAGTTTTAGGAAATGAAAATACATAAAAAACGTTAATTACATGTCTCGTAACTGGTATTCACACAAATTTTTCTTAAAACCGATAATTGTAACTGTGGTGATTTTTTTAATATCCATCTGCAGATTGCATTATTTTAACAAAAAAAAATTATTACATCCCAGTGGTTGAGAGATATTCAATTCTAATATAGGAATGACCCTAGAAAGAGGCTTCAAAAAATGTACTGATATACATAGCATTCCATTTAAAAAAAAAAAAGGAACTTGGTCCTGCAATTTCGTCTTGGCTCGCCCTGGATGTTTCAAAATAATTTCCAGTTATAGACTTTTTTATCTAGTTTACTTGCAATTTTTTAAAAAATTTCTAACTATCGTAGAACTCGAGATATCGAGGTACGACGCACTATTGCCCCACCCTGTATGTAAACTTTCAGAAAGAATGGAGAAATGTAATTTTTATGAATTATGGATTTGTGACAACGGATATATTTGGAAGTTTAGGCTAATTAAATTTGAAATATATCAAGCACTATCTTACTGTAATTTTACATGCATATACATCACAATGTTGTATGGTTTAATGGTTTAATGGCAGTATTATAAAAAAAAAATTAGCCTTAAAGAACGTCTTAGGAGACAGTGTGCAAGAACCAGTGATCAAATTCATTTTAGGATTTTAATTTGCTAGCATAACCAGAATTCAGGTTATCGAAAGAATGCAAAGATTTCATTAATATTTCTACACAAAGTTTTTCTTTTATAGATAGTTAATTTTTCTGCTGTTTGCAAAATCCTATAAAGAATGTTTCAATACAATTATAAGCAAACAAATAATAATTCATTTTTAAACCAGTGATCCACTTATACACAATAACCTCAAAAACATCAGAAGGGAAATAAAATATGATACCAATTTAGCCTACAGAAATTTCGTGCAGAACTCTGAAGATAATATAAAAAATAATCCCAATAAATTTTGGGCTTTCATCAAAAGTAGAAAAGGGTCGGCCAGTGTATCTGAAGAGATGTTCTTTGAGGGATCTTCGCTAAACAATCCCTCTGATATACTAAATGCATTTGCCAATTATTTCGGTCAATCTTATAATGAATCCTCATTAGATATCGAGGAACATCACATTGAGACCGATATACCTAACAATAACCCTATTGTTAGCATAAACTCTTTCAGTGAAGATGAGGTTATTCGGGCTCTAAAACAAATTAAACCCAAAATGACGACCATTCCAGCTTTTTTATTAAAGGATTACGCCATCATCTTTGCATATCCTCTAACTCTAATTTTTAACGTAATCTTAAAAAACTGCCTATTTCCTGACCTATGGAAATATTCCAAAGTATGTCCCATCTTCAAAAAGGGAAACAAACTAGATATTGAGAACTTTAGACCAATCTCTATAATTTGCAACTTCTGTAAAGTCTTAGAAATATTACTTCATGATAGAATATATCATTCAATTAACACCAAAATCTCTATTAATCAACATGGATTTATGAAAGGGCGTTCAACAACAACTAATTTATTCTGTGTAACTCAATATATTTCTGAATCCTTAGATGAACGTGGGCAGGTAGATGTCATATATACCGATTTCTCCAAAGCGTTTGATAGACTTGATCACCAGTTGTTACTTAATAAATTAGAAAAAATCTGCTTTTCATATTCTTTGCTCCTTTTGTTTAAGTTTTATTTAATGAATAGGAGTCAGTACGTTGCATTAAATGGGTTCAAATCGATCGAATTTGCTGCCACATCTGGAGTTCCCCAGGGATTTATTCTGGGGCCCTTGTTTTTTAACATGTTTATTAACGACGTAGTGAACGAAATTAATTTGCCTCACCTTTTACATGCCGACGATCTAAAAATTTTCACAGTAATTGACGAAATCGATGACAGTTTTCAACTTCAGACTTCTCTTGACAAAATAAACACCTGGTGTATAGTAAATAAGTTATTCATGAATCCTAGTAAATGTAACATAATGTCCTTTTCTTTAAAAACATCAGTTATTTTTGATTACAGGTTAGATAATGTCATACTTCAAAGACCTATATTTCGCGACCTCGGCGTAACTTTTGATAGTAAATTATCCTTCACTGATCATATCAATACCATTGTGTCTGAAGCCTCCAAAGCCCTTGGATTCATCGTTCGTACTAGTCGAAAGTTCACTAATACTGACACTCTGAGAATTCTGTATCATTCCTTCGTCAGATCGAAACTTGAGTACGCATCGCTAATTTGGAGTTCCAGTTATGATGTTCACAAGAATAACTTGGAGGCAGTTCAACGTAGATTTCTTAAATTACTGTGGTTCAAATCCGACGGTATCTATCCAGTGATTGGTTTTCCGCAAAATAACTAGCTTGAAAGATATTCTATGACTACATATGAAGATAGGCGTACGTACTATTCTCAAGTATTTTTGTTTAAATTACTACACAATGATTTTGACGCACCCAATATAATTAGTAAGCTTAATTTTCACGTTCGCAGTTTAATCATAATCACCAAGTTTTCTATTTACCTACGCCGCGTACCAACGTACTAAATAATTCACCTTTATATACGATTTGCAGTACTTCTAACAAATTATGTAGCGACTTTGATATTTTTAATTGCAGCCTTAGTGACATAAAACAAAATGTTCTAAATTAAATAACCAGTGATTGTCTTTGTTTTTCTTAATTTACTTTGAATCACGTATGTGTATATATGTATATATAGTTTTCATATTTAAACATCTTCCATGTTATTTTTTTCTCTCTCTTCATATCGTTAGTTATTCATAGTTCGTACATTTAAGTAAATTTTGTCTTCATTTTACTTTCTTTCTATGTTGTTGTATATCATGAAATTAATGCTTTGTATGCCTTTATTCCTGTTCTGTAATTTGGTATCTTACCTGTTGAACAGTGTATGCAATAAATAAGTAAATAACGAGCAGATAGTACAGGAATTACAATAATTTTGATGGAGCCATTGATCCTTCTATACATATCCGCCACTGTTGCTGAGGGAATGTTATGATTGTCTATCTTTTTTTATGGCTATATTATGTGATTATGTTGGGAGCAAACAAGGTATGCATTAAAGAGATAGCTGTTATGTATCTAGACTTGTCCTTTGATCGGACAGATTAACAAAATAAAATTGTAATTTAGTGTGTGTATGGGACAAATGTTCTCAAATAATTTGTTGGTATTAACAATTTCAAGTATTATATTATTGCCATTTTATGAGCTATTATTTCCATATACTGAAGTGCAAATATAGTATCAAGATGTGGTTCAAAGTGACTTGGGTGGGAAATCTGGATGTGGAAGTTGTGATTTCTCAGGCACTGGCTTTTTAATTTAAAACAAGTTACGGCCCCGAGAGCAATTACCGTTAGCGTAATGTTAGCAATCAACTGATATAGACATTATCAAAACATTCCTAACATCATGTAAAATATTATTCTTTTAGTTTAGTTGCATTGCGGTCTTTGTAAAGCGGGCGGTCTCCCTGTCGAATGTTTGCACATTAAAACTAAATAGTAGATTTGAAAATTCGGAATACGTTTTCCACACGTATTGTGTTTTCTTCACGTATCGCGCTGTATAATCCTTGTCTATCCATTTTTTTTCCTGCAATAATCCTTTGAAATGGGTCATACTTATTGAAGGACGTTGTGAAATAATGACATTTCAAGTGAAAATTTGAACAGTAACTTATCACTGTTCTTATCTGTTGACTTAGAAATAACAGGTTATTTTTTTGATAACCTGTCTACATCAGTCATTAACAAATCATCGCCTAAGAATCCAGTGTTAAGACCGATAAATATTATAACTTATTATTTAAGAAATGGTGAACCCGTATTTCAGTTACACCCTACTCGTAGTTTTTGCAGGTACGTTTTTTTCTGTTTTTTCAAGAGCTCCTGTAGTATGTGTATTCTGTATATTTATTAAAATGAACTGATGATGAAATTTTATAAATGTATCTCACTCATATAACACTGACTTGCAAGGTTTTTTTTCTTAACCCAAATAAGTGATTCCGAAGGTTTTTGACGTGCTAACGTCGATGCCATGTTTTGCGCCACAATTTTGAGAAAATCTAACCTAAAAGTGTTAAAAAGTGCCCTAGTAACTGGACAACGATACGAGATTAAGTGAAACGGATCAGACCATCTTATTCAGCTGTCCAGTAACAATAAAAAACAACTATAGATGGCTATAAATGAACAGAAATTTCTTGAATACAATACTTCCCTTCGGTATACGAGGGAAGTAAAAAATTAAAAAGGCTAGGTAGTACTAACCAAACCATCTAATTTCCCGCAAAAATCATGATAAAAAAATGCCTCGGTACTCAATTATAAGCAAATTAAATTTTTCTTTCAAAACGTCATATTTTGCACAATTTTACACTTGTGGTAAAACGAACGCCGTGAGTCTATTTGGTAACCACTGAAGTGTATGCAAAAAAAAAATTAAGCAATTTAACTGAAGAATTCGTATAGTCATGCAATTTTGAATGCGGAACTCGAAATTTGAAAAATTCGCCAATTTTTGCTATGTAAAAATTGTATTTATTATTGAAGCATAATGGAACCAATTTCCTTTAAAATGTATTCTCGAATAAAATGAGAATTGGAAAGTTCAAATCGGACGATTACAACAGAAGTTATAAAAAGAAAGGCTTATAAACAATTATGAATTTTGCGGTAATTTTGCAATAACAAATTTAGCGGTGGGTGAATTACATCAAGAGTATTTTTCCCGTAATATGGCTAATTTTTTACTATTTTTACAAAAAAGATCGGCGTGCCAAGAGAAACACACTTTTATAGTCACTGGTCTAAGTTGACAACCAGGGCGAAGAGGGTAACTTGGACACCTTTATTTTTACTTCCACATCCACGTAGTGGATTGGAAGTATAGTAATCGCAAAAAAATTTTCAAAAATTTTTATAGAATAGGTTTAGAATGTCATGAAACGTCGAGATTTTAAATTTGAGCGAAAAAAAATTTTCTGTCTGTCTGTCGGTCTGTCAGTCTGTCTGTCTGTAACTTTTTGTCCGCACGATTTCTCCGGAACGGTTTGAGATATTGACTTGAAATTTTGTACATGTATGTACATATTATGACGAGATCTCGAACTGGATTGTTTTTTGAGGAAATCCGGTGAAGGGTTGGGGGTTAAATAGGGGAAAATAGGGAAAAATAAGTAAAGCAAGCTTGTAAGAGAGCAGACACTTGAAATTTGGTGTATGTACTAGAAGTTAAGGCCTAAGATTTTTTTATAACATCTTTCAACCCCCCACCACCCCTACCCCATTAATGGGGTTGATAAAATAAAGTTGAGATTTTCATTTGAAATTTCGTACACGTATGTATTATAACGACGTCTGAAATTAGATTATATTTTGAGATGATTCCGTTGAAGGGTTGGGGGTTAATTTGGGGTAAATAGGGGAATATAAGTAAAACAAGTTGGTAAGAGTACAGAAACTTGAAATTCGGTATACGTACTAGAAGCCAAGGAGTCAGATTTTTTTATAATATTTTTCAACCCCCACCACTCCCACTCCAATATGAAAAGGGTTGATTAAATAAAATTGAGATATTCATTTGAAGTTTGGTACACATATGTATTATGACTACATCTGGAACTAGATTATAATTTGAGATGATTCCGTTGAAGAGTTGGGGGTTAAATAGGGGTAAATAGGGGAAAATAAGTAAAGCAAGCTGGTAAGACCACAGAAACTTGAAATTCGGTGTATGTATTAGAAGCCAAAGCGTCAGATTTTTTTATAATATTTTTCAACCCCCACCACCCCTACTCCAATATGAAAAGGGTTGATTAAATAAAATTGAGATATTCATTTGAAATTTGGTACACGTATGTATTATAACGACATCTGGAACTAGATTATAATTTGAGATGATTCCGTTGAAGGGTTGGGGGTTAAATAGGGGTAAATAGGGTAAAATACGTAAAGCAAGCTGGTAAGACTACAGAAACTTTAAATTCGGTGTATATACTAGAAGCCAAGGTCTCAGATTATTTATAATATTTTTCAACACCCACCACCCCTACTTCATTATTACAAGGGTTGATAAAATAAAATTGAGATATTCATTTGAAATTTGATACACGTATGAATTATAACGACATCTGGAACTAGATTATTCTTTGAGATGATTCCTTTGAAGGGTTCGGGGTTATTTAGGGGGAAATAAGTAAAGCAAGCAGGTATGACTACAGAAACTTGAAATTCGGTGTATGTACAAGAGGCAAAGGCCCCAGATTTTTTGATAATTTATTTCAGCCCCCACCACCCCTGCTCCATTATTCAAGGGGTTGATAAAATAAAATTGAGATATTCACATGAAATTTAGTACGCATATGTATCATAACGACATCTGGAACTAGATTATATTTTGAGATGATTCCGTTGAAGGGTTGGAGGTTAAATAGGGGTAAATAGGGGAAAATAAGTAAAGCAAGCTGGTAAGACTACAGAAACTTGAAATTCGGTGTATGTACTAGAAGCGAAGATCTCAGGTTTTTTTATTAGTATTTTCTATTTCTCCCCACCACCCCCACTCCCTTATTAAGAGTTGATAAAATTAAATTTAAATTTTCACTTGAAATTTGGTACATTTATATATTATAATTATATCTGAAACTAGATTATATTTTGACATGATTGCGATGAAGGAGTGGGGGTAAGTAGAGGTAAATAGGGAAAAATAAGTAAAGCAAGCTGGTAAGAGTATTGCAACTTGAAATTCGGTGTATGTCCTGGAAGCCAAGACCTCAAATTTTTTAACAATATGTTTCAACCCTTCCACTACCCTTACTGCATTATTAAAGGGGTTGATAAAATAAAATTGAGATATTCACTTGTAATTTGGTAGACGTATGTATTATAACGACATCTGGAACTAGATTATATTTTGGGATGATTCCGTAGAAGGGTTAGGGTTAATAGGAGTGACTAGGGGAAAATAAGTAAATCAAGGTGATAAGAGTACAGAAATTTGGGATTCGGTGTATATACTAGAAACCAAGGCCTCAGATTTCTTTCTAATATTTTTCAAACTCCACCACCTTCGCTTCATTATTAATGGGATTGATAACATCAAATTGAGATATTCACTTGAGATTAGTACACGTATGTATTGTAGTGACATCTGATTGAGATGCCTCCATTGAAGGGGTGGGAGGTGAATAGTAGAAAATAAGTAGGGTGAACTAAAAACTTCATTTTTAACGTATATGGTAGAAACCAACTCCTCGAACTTTTCTTTGACATCTGCCCCAAATATTATTAAAATTCTATGACCAATAATTTCCACATACTAGAGTGCAAATATAGTCAAGATGTTTCCTTTAAAACGACTTGGATGAAGAATCTGGATGTGGAAGTAGTGATTCCTTAGGCAGCGGTTTTTTCTAATTCTTTGGACTTCCTGCCACAGTATTTTTTCTTTTTAACCCGTGCTCGGGAAATCTAAAACATCACAAATAACCAGTATATTACTGGAAATAACATCTACGCCTGTGACTTTTACATCAAAGGATCAATTAGAAGTTACTTTTATTTTAGCAAATATCAAAAATAAGTTTAAAAACTTGAAATTAAATATTTCGCCGACGTTTTGAAAATCTAATATGTTTCCTTTTTCAAGGCTTTTTTGCTTTATTTTGCTGTGTATGATAAATACAAAAAGAGCAACATCTAACTGATCCTTTGACGTAAAAGTCACAGACGTAGAGGTTATTTACCAGTAACGTACTGGTTAATTGTGATAAATTGTAGATTTCCCGGTCATCGGAAAAAATGCTGTGGCAGGAAGTCCAAAGAGTTAGAAAAAAATAAAGGTGTCCAAGTTACCCTCTTGGCCCTGGTTTCATTTTTTTTATTTTCAAAACATTTTTTTGTTGAAATAAGTTTAGAATATAATGAAACGTGGAAATTTTAAATTCGAGCAAAAAATTTTTTCCACCGCCATTTTATAAAAAAAAAATTAATTTTATTAAAAGAAATTTTTTGAAATATGTTTAGAATGTCATGAAACGTGGAAATTTTAAATTTGAGCAAAAAGATGTTTTTCATCAACCATTTTATAAAAAATTTTCAAATTTTTTTTTTATTTTAAATTTTCAATTTTTTTAAATAGATTTAGAATGTCACGAAACGTGGAATTTTAAATTTGAGCAAAAATTTTTTTTTCCAACATCCATTGCATAAAAAAATTTCAAAATTTTCAAAATTTCAATTTTTTTTCTATTTCAAATTTTCAAAAAGAAATGTTTTGATATAGGTTTAGAATGTCACGAGACGTGGAAATTTTAAATTTGAGCGAAAAGATATTTTTTCCATTATCTAGTCCCTTTAGACGGTCCACCCTGTATATTTTCCAATAAAAGTCTAATCATTTCTTCGGTGGCAGTGGCGTCAGCTACCTGCTAAATTTGACGGTTCCCATCAAGTAGTTTTTTAGTTAATGCGCCAACAGACGGACCGACATGCGACAGACTGACGGAATTGAAAACCCTATATTTTCGTAATCCGCACGTGCAAACGAAACGAAAAAATCTCGGAGGGTGATTTTTTCTCGAATACTTACAATACTTCCCTTCGGTATGCGAGAGAAGTAATATTTTTATAAATTGAAAATTCGGTCATAAAAAATTATGAAATTTTACCTTCGCTCGGTTAATTGTACCTCATTATCTAATATCCATATATAGGTCTGTTGTTCATTTTTACACCCGGCAACCCTAATAGATTCGACATTTCAATTTTTTTACTTTTGACATCAGAATCAGTGTCAACTACTCCGAGAATACCTAACTACCAATTTTAACACAATTTGGCCCATGACGCTTTCACCATAGTTCGCCATAGATAAAACCTTTTCCAATTTTTTCTCACCGTATGCGACACAGCTTGATGAAATTAATAGAGAGATAAAGAAATGTTTACACAATTCCAGACAAAAATGTGGAGTGAATATAGATACCTACATAACAAATTGAATAATAATATAAAAATATTTAAATATTATATAAGAGAATAGACGAACAACACACACTTTCTTTAAGACAAATAAGTAGATAAGACTTTTCAAATACTGTGAGAAATGTATATATATTAGTGTAAGCTTAGCTGTCCAAAAATGATTATATCAAATATTCATATCAATTATAAAAAGCGACATGATAGTGCAGCGGGCTGAAACGTGTTAGTGGCGAGCGCGCACTGTCTATCGCGTACTGGGTTCGATCTCCAACTCCGGCACTGGATGTTGTCTGCGGTTTTTCAAATGTGTCCCCCTTTCGGGCAGCCTTGGCTGGGGGTTGTCTACTATGTGTGGTATGTTTACGTTTTCTTTGAAGATGTTAAATTATTTGTTTAAATTTATTTCATATTTTGATATATTTTGATTCTGTTTGGTAATTTATTTAAGATCTGATTGACATATTGTTTTATTTTGGTTTAGGTTGAGCTTGTTGGCAAGGAATTATTGTTTGGTGTTCGATTGTGTATTCATAACTTTCTCTATTAGTTGATTTAGATCTCTATAGTAGTTGAGAACGGTGGTGTCATCAGCAAGATCTATCGTCGTCTTGTTTGTTTTTATATTATATGAAATGTATTGAACCCTACCTGAAAGATAAGACGGTATCAAAATTATATCGACTCAATTTATCGAAGAGAATGTTATGGGATACACAATCATTTGTTAAGTCATAGAAAGTTCATGTAGTTATATTACTAATTCAAAATTATGTATAATAATTTGTGTTATGTTTATTATCATTACCAGTCAGTTACAGTTTGTAAGCCAATAAATTTTGTTTTACAGTTGATCTGTTGGCCACGGCAGGAGACATAACCCTATCATGGACGTCGCCGATATATCCAAAGCTGTACTCGAACGATACTTCTATAAATCCTCTCGGAAAACCAATCACCGAGGACGAAGACGCTTGGATCGGATCTTTAATCACAATCGGAGCAATTATCGGCCCCCTACCTTTTGGTTTCATTTCGGAACATTTTGGAAGAAAAATAGGCCTCCTGTGCGTAGGAATACCGCATATAGTATCGTTCTTCACCTTGGCGTTTGCAAAAAACATTTATCTGTTCTACTTCTGTCGACTTTTCGGTGGACTAGCGTTGGGAGGAGGCTTCACTTTATTACCCATGTACATCGCCGAGATATCGCAAGACTCAAACAGGGGGATGATGTCGCAAACTTTAAACGTATTCTGGTCGATCGGCAACTTTCTGCCGTACGCCATAGGGCCCTTCATATCGATCATGTGGTTCAACGTAGTACTCGGTTGCATCCCCACAATGTTTTTCGTAACGTTCCTATTGCTGGCACCGGAGACACCTTACTACTTAGTAGGGATAAAGGAGCTGAAAAAGGCTGAGAAATCGTTGATGCTGCTTCGGTCGTCTACGGAAGAAGAAGTGAGTAAAGAACTGAGTAACATTAAAGCGTATTTTACGAAGGAAGAAAACGGTCACTTTTCAGATATTTTCAAGAACAGAGCCCTTAGAAAAGCGCTTATCATCTGCGTGGTTTTGGTTATAGCGCAAGAGTTGTCAGGTTTCTGCGCGGTCACGTTTTATCTGCAGCCAATATTCGAAGCTGCCGGTACGTCATTAAGCTCAGATTTTTCCGCACTTATAGTCGGATTCACTTTACTAGTGTCCAGTTTTATCTTGCCGTTTCTAATAGACAGGCTAGGTAGGCGTATACTAATGATAAGCTCGTGTTGTGGCATGTCCCTGGCATTACTGATGTTAGGTGTGTTTTTCTACTTGAAGGACTCAACCAGCCAGAGTACCGACCCGATACTATGGATGCCCATTTCTAGCTTGATCTTCTATATAATATCCTACAACCTAGGAATGGGCTCAATACCCTGGACTCTATCTTCGGAACTATTTCCCAACAACGTAAAAAATATTTCCGCGCCTGTGATTTCTAGCACTTGCTGGATAACCTCGTTTTTTGTAACGAAATTTTTTAATGACATGATTAATGGGATGGGAAGAGCGGGAACATTCTGGTTCTTCGCCGCCTCGTGTCTAGCTTCTGCTCTTTTCTGTATACTGTGCGTTCCGGAGACCAAAGAGAAAAGCTTCAGCGAAATACAAGATATGCTAGAGCTCAAATCTGCAGGAAAGAGAAAGGGTATTAGCGACGAAAAGATGTTGCCCAAAGGGGACTTGGAACAATGCTTTTGAAGCAGTGCCTGAAAACAGAGTTATGTTCTGGTTTCGCTTTTACTCTCGGGAACAAGATATATTGAGAACAGAAATTGTTTTTTTTAGGAACCGAGCAAAAATCAAGAAACGGTTTTCTTAAGAATAATACATAGGAATAACAGGAAGGCAAAGCACAAAACCAAGAACAAAATGCATTGAAAATGAAGACAGGAGTAATACTATGAGAACGGAAAACCGATACAAAAAGACTCATTTGTCCACCTGGAATAACTATGAAGTATCATTGTCGTCAATGCTGAAGACTTTTTGCAATAGGGGCATATAAAAAAGAAGCATGGTCGTTTATTAAGAAAACGGCTGATTGTAGAAACAATATGGTGGCTTATAAAAGTTGGACAGAGAAAATATTGGTCTTTTATAGAAAAACATTCGCAGTTTAGTGCCCATAACAAGGGAGATATAGAAAAAACGATTTAAAAAATTTCCACGCGCACATCATTGGGTGCCAGCGAAAAAAGTCTCAGGTCTGTGTCGTAGTAGTGTATAAATAGCTGCAGATCGCTGTTGAAAGCTTAAATATATTTTTGTTTTCGTTTAGTTCTACGTTTCGTCCTTAGTTTGTATTGTTCATAATTTTGTTCCTGGTAATTATACTTTGATGCTGGGCTCTATTTTGTTCTCAATTCCCACTAATGGGAATATAAACAAATGAGATAAAAACATGATATTATAATATTATAACCTTTAGTCTTTTGAAAAATACCCAGCTTGAAATACATCGTTTTGACTTATATTGAATTGTTTACATTTTTATGTGCGTATCTAGGTACCATTAGTTCTCTTCAATGTTTACGTGTTTTCAGTTTCGTATAATTGTGTGATTTTCTTGTTGTCTGTGTGATTTTCTTGTTGTCTGTGTAATTAAAATACAATTTTTGCAATTTTATATACGTTATTACTCGTTTTTGTACGTAGAATGTTGATTTGTTAATTACTGTAAAACTAAAAATAAATTTTTATGCTGAATATTTTGAATATAGTGAATTTTCAGAGAATTTAATGATAAATATATATACACTCACTGGCAAAAATTCGATCCTCCCAGAATTTTGATGACGTTTGGTGTTGGAAGAACAAGTTCAGGATTTTTCTTTTTTTTAGCATTTTGGTAGCATGGTCATGGTCTAACATGCTTCGTATTTAAGTAACATCGATTCGCAACATTTTCTTTTCAAATCGAATGTTGAAAATTTTACAATAATTCTGTTTGGCAGATTTATTCAGGTGGCTGTGGAAATCTTATCTCAGTTTGCAGTTGTCAGTATTAATAGTGGTTGTAAGATGAGCTATACATGCTGACAGATACATAAGAAAGCCACGGGTCCATCATGCAAATGCGTGATAACGTCCACCCGCACGTTGCAAGGATTGTTGGATGAGACAGAAATATCAATATGATTTGGCCACCGCGCGGGCCAGACTTGAATCCCATTGAGCGTGTCTGGAATATACTAGGTAGAAGGTTGTGATATTTATTCCTGCCCTTGATAGCTTACAGATCCTGAGTACAGCACTGATTGAAGAATGGGGCAAATCAACAGAATGGCAAGGCATATAGAAACAGTTATTCATGCTCGTAGGGGAAATACACGTTACTGATTTTTTTGTCTTTTTATTAATTTTTTGTTATTCATGTTATGGAGGTAGGTGTAGTATGTAACAACTCTGTTAAATTGTTTCATTGAATTTGTATCTCGAGCGGACGGATTTGTACGAGCGGACAGATATCGGAATGATTTTAAAAAATGCGAATAGATGTAGCTTAGCCCTGTGGAATACCTCGACTTTTCAGATCGAACAGAATTTAAAAATATGAATTCCTTATGAATCTTGGATTGATTAACAACATTATGAAAATGTAATTTATTAGAATGAAAATAAATTAAAGACAAGACATTTTTAACTGAATTTACATATCGTAGGGGATCATGTAGATACTGGTTTAATCTGCCTAGCCGTAGGGGACTATATTGGATGCTAGGGTTATAATGAGAATGGCAAATAAGAATTTTTACTTGTTAGCATAACCAGAAGTCGAGTTATCGAAAGAATGCAAATATTTCATTAATATTTTTACATATAGTTTTTCTTTTAGTTCTCATAGAGAGTTTTTCTTTCCGCTGGTTGCAAAATCCTATAAAGAATATGTTTCATTACTATAAGCAAACAAATAATGAATAATTCACTTTTAAAAATTAACATATTGCAAAATACTGCTAAAAACGCCGTTTCTTCTTAATTAATTTTTATCTTTAGAAATAATGAAGGTAAACGTAACAAACTTTTATACATTATAGTGCTGTTTTAATAAACAAAGGCTTTGCAAAAATTAGTAGTACTCATTTTATGCAGCAAAATCTATGATCTATCAGAGTTTGTTATTTATATGTTTAGTCGCGTCATTTTAGCATGAACAATCATCTGAAAACCTATAAAATTGAAGGTACAGGATCAATTGACTTCATTTTTGTTGCAAAGTGTTTAGAAAGGCATTTATAAAAAACAGTACCAGCATTTATAGTATTCCGTGTGACTGCAACAAACAATACGTGGGTGAGTCATCCAGACCTTTTAGTGTAAGATTGGGCAAACATCAAAATTATATAAGATTAAATGAAATTCAGAGGTCCAAGATCTGCGAACACGCTTGGGAGAATGTACACAGAATAAACTGGGACTCGGCAAAAATTTTAACAAAAGAGGTAGATAGCAAGAAAAGAAAAATTAAAGAATCCGCGATGATATTATTGAATGAGGATAGATGCGTGTCAGCGTGTCGAATTGTTCCGTAGATGTCAGTACAACTTGGTTGCCAATGTTAAAATCTTCACAAACTTAACATTGTATAAAAACTAAAAAAACTATTAACTATATCAACAGTTCTATGTAAATAGTAAGTATCTATGGATATTGAATATAACAAACATTCTTAGAGCTGTGTATTTATCATACACAGCAAAAAAGATTTTTTTTAAAAAGCCTTGAAGAAGGAAACAGAATAGATTTCCGAAACGTCTGCGAAATACTTAATTTCGAGTTTTTATACTTATTTGTGTTGTTTATTTAAAAAAGCAACCTTTAACTAATCCTTTGACGTAAAAGTCACAGAGTAACATACTGGTTAATTGTGATATTTTGTAGATTCCCCGAGCACCACTTTGGTACATTCAAAATGGCGGACCGGAAGTGGAGTGAATTTCTCAGGAAAACTCGTATTTTTTTCGTTCTTGGACTAAAGATGAGTGCTCGGGGGTTTTTGAGATCGCTGATCATGAGACCCTATTTACGAAATACAAAATGGCGGACCGGAATAACAGTCAATTTCTCCGGAAAACCCCCTTTTTTTTCGGCTGAAAGTGGGAACTCGGGGGTTTTCGTTATCGCTGATAACGAATCTGATGTCCAATTAGGTAGAATTCAAAATGGCGAACCGGAAGTAGTATATTTTTAAGGAAATACTCGTATTTTTCATACTTTCAGCCCAAAAAAGTAAAACATACTAGATTTTCTGGAGAAATTGACCGTTCTTCCGGACCCCCATTTTGAATTTCGTAAATTGGACCTCTAATTCGTGATCAGCGACCTAGAAAACCCCCGATTTTCAAGGCCAAGATATCCATTCTCATTTTATCTGGAAAATGGCCCGACTTCCGGTCCGCCATTTTGAATTTCCCTAATGGAACTTCATATCCGTGATCTGCGACCCCAAAAACTCCATAGTAACCATTTTCGACTAATTCTATGGCATATTGTATATGATAACAAATTTTTCAATTAATTTAATTATAGCCATTAATATTGGCCAATTATTGGACAAAAAATGAATTCAAACATTTTGCCAAAAAATAAAAGGGACTGTTTTTTCTAAATGCCTTTCTGGAATTGTTTGCAACGAAAATGTAGTCAACTGACCCTGTACCTTCAATTTTAGGAGTAAAATTAAAATTACGCCACCAGTTCATCATTTTTAAAATTAAGAATTAATTAAGAAACAGCGTTCTTTTGCAGTTTTTTGCATTTTGTAGATATTTCTAATATCTTCTTTGGACGTGTTTTCGTAAAACCTAAAGATAAATTTATACCTACAAGCCAAAAACTCGTTTTTCATAACTTCACTTATTGATTAAAAATAGACTCACTAATTGTCACCTGTTGGATTTTAGGTTTACCTCTTAATATGTATTAAGAGGTAAACGTTCCCGCTGAAAAACCCCGGTAGGCATTTTTGATTTTCAAAAAAAAAACACGAAAATACCCATTACAGTTACGCCACTGGCTCCGACTACATAAACTCAAATCGTTACGTCAGTTTCTGATGCGGCCACCACTGCAAAGAGTAGGCAACCAAACTTACAGTTGTGAAAGTCACCTCAATGATAAATCAATAGTTCAGTAGGATTTAAAAAAAAAGTCGCTCAAAAATCAACAAGGCATATACTATTTTATATGAATGAGATAATGATCTAGATTACATTTGAAACAAGTACAACAATAAATTGTCAGTTGGGACCATAAACTAGAAATCCTAATAGGTACTTTTCTCGAGATAGACCACTGAACTCTACATGTAAAATTCAGTGAGACTTGCATAGCTTGCGCTGTTTCTAGGAATGCTCACAATTCCCACGTGTTTCTGTTTAAGTCTCTATTTAGATGAAATAGACGATACAATTATATTTAGTGGTTAAATCAAGTGGTAACTGGAAGGTATCTGCAAACTTCATACTTAGTGACAGGTACGTAATAAATTTGCCATTTATCGCATTAATCACGCCGGCTAATTAAGATCATAATTATCTTGTTTCTAAAATCAGTGACGAGTGTTTTATGATGACTTGATGAATATGACCCAAACCTGTTATTAAATACGATAACCTGCAAAATTAAAAGTATTCGTGAATTAGGTAATTATTTTGTTATCCTTTGCAAACTCAACATTGATGTTTGTTTTTATTTGAACATTTTTTTAATGGCCATTTTACATCTAAATAAATAAGTAGCGAAGGTAACTGCATCTAATCACTTACAAGGCACTTTTGCTAGTCACTGTAGTTATTGTTTTACCTAATGTGGAAGTTTGAGATTATAGGTTAGGACAAACAACATTCTTGATAAATAGGTAAGACCAAAATGGGCCTTTCCCGCATGACTGAATTTTACTACTTCACTATAATCAAGCCATATAATAAACTGCAATATAATTTTATTTTAATTTAGTTTCTTCCAATTTTTTACGTTCTACCAAATATTTACATTACAAAATCAGTTTTATTTCAGATAATTTGAAACGTAAGTTTTAAGGCGCCATGCGTGACGTCACACTGATTAGACCAATAAAAGTCGTATTCTTAATGAGGATCCTCTATTGCCAGATGTATGTCTTTTTACATGAACATCGTATTTCCGTTATCAATTGTCTACTTTGAATAGCGCATTTTTTCGTTACAACGTATTCTTCGTTTCTCTGACACTAAATAAAATCAAAAATTGTATCAACTTTTGACTGTATGAGTTTCTAAAATCTATATATCAGATTTATATTCTCTATTTTTGTTCATTTGGTTCACATATGGTATAATGCTAGTTTCATTTGGCAACGCTGTACTGAAATGTTCAAACTTTATTCGATAACCTCACTTTCTATTGTTTACGTTCGATACGAAAACTAATTTTGCTCTCTTCTAATTATAAAATGCCGCTTAAAAAGGTTTGTTTTGTACCAGTGTGTCCAAATAATAGTGAAAATAGTACGAAGTTATTTTTGCGAGTTCCAACAAATTTGGAAATTCGAAAATTATGGTGGAAAGTTGCAAAAGTTCCAGGTATTGTTTATACTGCTCCTGGATTTTTCTGTTGCGAAGATCATTTTAACGTATGTATATATTGTTCTTTCTTTTAGTGGACCTTTTACAAATCTGTCTTCACATTTACTCATATTTTTAAAAGAAAATAATACTATAACACCAAACAAGAAGTAAACACGCTGGGCTGCACTCTCGTGATTTATGACAGATATCTTCTTGGCACTGTCAATGGGCGTCATAAACGCACGTTCTCAATTAAGCGTTACCACTTTGCAATATGAGATTCTATTGGTAGTTCCTCATAAATGTACTTCAGGCACCAATAGAATTGCAGGTTGTGGAAAGCAAGGCAGAGAAGTGAGGTTCTTTTTGAATGCACCTTCATAGCTAATTCTGACGGCCGTTTAATCTCATACTGATTGGTGCAGTTTATGATGACGTCACATTGGCGCCCGAAAGCTATCGTTTCAAACTGCTGTTCATTTACGGAACATTTGTATTTTTTTTGTGGTATTTTATGCGCTCAGAAAAAAAATAAAAATTCATTTTTAGTAATATTTTGATAGGCTCTTTCCAATAACACAATAAAAAAAAATTGAGGGAAAAGCCCATTCTACAAATTTAAAACTACCCATCAGATTTAATTGCACTGAATTCTTTACCAAAAAAAAAAAAACGCGAACGTGTACCTGGCACTAAGATAGGCAGTAGAAAAAAATGCACACACATTCATTATTGGTATCACTTTCCTCCAAATAAAACTTGCTAGGCTAAACTGGATCGTGTCAATTTTTAGGTTATATCGAACTTGGTACATTTGAACTACAGATAGAAAACAAACTCTTGTTTTTAATATTACTGAGTATTTATTGCCGTGCAACTAGATATTTTGTTTAAAATTTTGTATGTCAAATAGGTACGTACTAGCAATCAATGGCGGAGCAAAGGGTCGCACAGTGAGTCAATACTAAAGATTAGAGAATTAACAAGATAGGACGATCAGACGGAGAAGACGAAATAGACGAAGACACTTGTGAACATGTGAACTCAAATTGAAGGGACACGACATCCAGCGGAAACGGTTTCGGGATTTGGCGGGTACCCATGAAATGAATTTGACCAAGCTTACTAAAAGAATTGGTAAATGCTACGTTACACGTGGACCTCGATGACAGCCGCGTGTAGCTGTTTTTTCTTCATTTTATAGAAAAAAGAGTTTCAAAATTATTCTGTCAATGAACAATTCTATCCTAATTAAATAGATACCTAACATATGAAGATAGGAATACTTCGTGTGACATTACGAAACAACCTGTTTATTTAGTGACCTTGGGTTCTGACTGTCAGCTGAATTTCTCTATTGACCTCTCTTTAATGGTACCTTCTCCGTCTGATTGTCACATTGTCCCAACTGCGCGATAACTCCAATTTAATTGTCGAGTTTTTCGCCAATAGAAATATTTTTTTTCCAAAAGAATGGCTCAGGTAATATATTTTTTTTTATATCACCTTTCTGGCTGAAGGAATATACCACCAAAAACAGTAAACAATAATGTCTGTTTCCATTTAAAAAAATGTATGATGGCGTCATAACTCAAAAATCAATGACGTCATAAATTTTGATATAGAGACAAAATGTAGCATTTACAAAACTAAAACCGACCTGTTCGAGGATTTTTTTTGACAAATGACATACCGATGAATTGAAATTTTAAACATACAAATTTCGTTCCTGTGTTTCTGGATTTATTTAGGAAAAGACAGTAAGCGATTCGAATTCTACCAGTACAGATAGATGCGCTCGTGTCAGTAGTATATAAATATAAAAAATCAGATCAATACCGCACTTATTAACTTTTCTAGAGAGAAGGTATACGTTTAAAAACACGAATTATCGAAACAACATTCGCCATCTTTTTCTTGTAGAGAAGTTGTTGAACCGCCAACAAAAGTCCAACAAACCATTCAGAAGTACTTAAGGAGGACCTTCTTCCTGAATTCGTTCCCAAAAATTATTTACCTTATTGGAGTGGGTCATTTGAATTCTTACAGCTTTGAACCCCTTACTAATTCGTTAATACTCGGCAAATATATAAGATATTATTCCTATCTTGAGTTGTTCCAAGTTATTGCACACAAAAATTTTAAGTACGGTTCTGTGGGAACTAACGAGGCAGTGATATACGGTCGTTTTTATGGCTTGTTTTATTTGCATTAAATATTTATAGACAACTACTCCGAATTAAGGGAACACGACATCCAGCGGAAACGGTTTCGCGATTTGTCGTGTACTTATTAAATTAGTTTGACCAGGATTGCTAAAAGACAGGTTGCCTCGGCAAGTGTTACGTCATGTGTAGCCCTCGATGACTGTTTTTTCTACATTTTATAAAATAAATTATAGAAAAAGGTTTCAAAACTATTCTGCCAATGAATATTTCTATTACTTCCACATGCACGTAGTGGATGTCTAAATGTTATTTGTGACATTATCTAAAAAAATTTTTTCTTCAATTCTTTGGGACTTTCTGCCACATGTATGTTTTCTTTTTAAGCGGTGCTCGAGGAATCTACAAAATATCATAATTAACCAGTATGTTACTGGTAAATAACCTCTACGCCTGTGACTTTTACGTCAAGTATCAGTTAGAGGTTGCTTTTTAAAATAAATAACACAAATAAGTATAAATTGAATATAGCAAACATTCTTAGAACTGTGTATTTATCATACACAGCAAAAAAGATTTTTCAAAAAAGCCTTGAAAAAGGAAACAGATTAGATTTCCGAAACGTCGGCGAAATATTTAATTTCAAGTTTTTATACTTATTTGTGTTATTTATTTAAAAATAAATCGGTAAAGGTGTTTACACAGAACTTCCCTCTTTATTTGTAGATGGAAGTCGCTCTAAAAAATTAATAATTACGAAATGACACTCAAAATAATAATCGGAATATAGTTATCACTATTATTACAAAGAAAACCTGATAAGTTTTGGTCAAAAAAATATACAGAGTGCTCATCCAACAACAAAAGTTCAATTAAATTTTTCAAAAATGTCATAATTTTGTTCTTCTGAAATACGTTTAGAATGTCATGAAAGGTGGAAATTTTAAATTTGTGCCTAAGAAATTTTTTCCATCTATTCTAGTGGTAAAATATTTTTCCAAGATGGTAAAAAAATGTTGCAATATTTTTTTCCCGAAATAGGTTTGGAATGTCATGAAACGCAGAAATTTTAATTTTGAGCATAAGCAAATTTTTCATCTGTTCTATAGTAGTGATAAATAGATTAAAACTTCAAATTTTTTTTTTTTAATTTTTCAAAAATATATTTAAATTTGTTTTTGTTCAAATAGGTTTAGAATGCCATGGAAACGTGGAAATTTTAAATTTGAACAAAGAAAAACATTTTTCCATCTATTTTAGTGGTAAAACTTTTTGAAAAATTGTAAAAGAATTTTCTAAAATTTTGTTTTCTTAAATAGGTTTAGAACGCTATGAAACATGAAAATTTTAAATTTGAAAGAGAAAAAAAATTTCCATCAATTTTAGCGGTAAAAATTTTTTCAAAAATGTTGGTAAAAAAAAATTTTTTTTTTTTTTGAAATAGGTTTAGAATGCCTTGAATCGTGGAAATTTTAAATTTTTTCAAAAATATTGGTGAAAAAAATTTTTTTTTCAGAAATAGGTTAAGCGTGTCATGAAACGTGGAAATTTAAAATTTGAGCAAAAAAAAAATTTTTTCATTATTTATTCCCTTTAGACGGTCCATCCTGTATATTTTCCAGTGAAATTTCTACCATTTCTTCGCTAACAGTAGCGTCAACTACCTACCAAATTTGACTGCTCTCCGTCAAGTAGTTTTTTAGTAAATGCACCAACAGACAGACAGACAGACTGACGAAATTGAAAAACCTATATTTTCGTAATCTACGTGTTCTGAAACGTCAAAATCCGAAAAAATCTCGGAGGGTGATTTTTTCTCGAATACAATACTTCCCTTCGGTATGCGAGGGAAGTAAAAAGCAACTTTTGACTAATCCTTTGACGTAAAAGTCACAGGCGTAGAGGTTATTTACCAGTAATATACTAGTTAATTGGGTTATTTTGTAGATTCCCCGAGCACCGCTTAAAAAGAAAAAACACATGTGGCAGGAAGTCCCAAAGGATTGAAGTAGAAAAAAAAAGATTGGAAGTATAGTAATCGTAAAAAAAATTTTTTTTTTCCCTGAAATAGGTTTAGAACGTCAAGATTTTAAATTTGTGGGGAAAAAATTCTGTCGGTCGATCTGTCTGTCTGTAACTTTTTTTTGTCCTCACGTTTTATCCGAAACGGTTTAAGATATTGACTTGAAATTTTGTACACATATACATTATAACGAGATCTGGAACTGGATTGTTTTTTTGAACATATCCGGTCAAGGGTTGTGGGGTAAATAGGGGGAAATAAGTATAACAAGCTGGTAAGAGTACAGAAACTTGAAATTCGGTGTATGTATTAGAAGCCAAGGCGTCTACATTTTTTATAATATTTTCCATCTCACGTCTGCCCCAAATATTATTAAAATTCTGTGAGCGATAACTTCCACTAGAGTGCAAATCTAGTCAATATGTTTCCTTTAAAGTGACTTGAATGAAAGATCTGGATGTGGAAGTGGTGATTCCTTAGGCAGCGGTTTAATAATTAGGTATATATCTAATATATGAACGATGAAATACTTGAAGCACCGTGTGACGTATGTTATGAAGCAACCTGTTTCTTTACTAATCTTGGGTTATTATAATAACAGTCGGCTGCTGAGTTTGGTTGTCTTATTAGGACAGTGTTGTCGATTTTTCACAATTTTCCTCTCTCTAATTTTTACATCTCCGCTGGCTGTCCTATCTTGTTTATTCTTCTTTGAAAATACTGTGCCATAGCTCCGCCACTGTGTAATAGAGGAAAACGAGTATTAATAACTGAATTCATTTTAGGCACATAAACGTAAAATCCCACACTACGTAACCTCGGAAAGTAAAATCTGAAAAAATTGAATTTAAATTTTGAAAATTCCAAATTTTTATTATTAATTATATATTTATACGTGTAAATAATATTTTTACCTTAGCATGAAAATTATGTAAACAACCTGTATATTATTTATCAAAGCATTATCTTTGTCATGATTCCTATACATTTTTTAAATGATAAACATTGCAAATCCTCGATAATAATATCTTCAATTGATCATCTTGGGAACGTGAACATAAAATTGTTATTAAATGCGATGACGTTAACAATGCAATAACATATTTTAGATAACTTCTCAAGTCACGTCACTGATTACATGTAGTTATTTAATTATTTATAAACACACTACTTAAATTGGCGTCGAACTAAATTTCATATTATTGCAAAACTTACAATTCGAGGAAAATCAATGAATTGTCGCTGAACGGACTGTCAATTTGATGCACAAATTCAATGGTCTATCAGAAATAAAAAGTTATTAACAATTTTATGAACAAAAGACGCGATATTGTTGATTTTTCTTGGTTATTCCAACAGCTATCCACAACAATTGAATCAAGTCACTTTTTATGACAACATTTTTAAAACCTGTTTATTCTATAGCTTGAAAACTAAAAAAATATTGTTAGAGGTGTTTCAGAATCTTATGAGCCGCGAAATGCGCAAAAGGCAAAGTTTATTCTGCGTTATAAGTATTTTTTTGAAGACACTGGCGGCTACCTTGCTGTATACAAAAACATGAGCCGGGATAAATTGTAAACAATAAATATAATATTTTTAAGAAGTGTAACTGGGTCGATGGGAGGGATTATGTCCCTGCGCATATGAAGGTCACAGCGTATGAGATTTTAAAACAGATCTATTATACATTTTAGATACAGATACAAGGTTTTTGAAATATTCAAGTTGTAAAAAATAGTCGTTTTAAGTGAAAACATATAAAGTGTTCCATTTAAGAAAGAGGCATGACAGTTTAAAAATGCAAAAACTGCTCTCTAAAGGATCGCTACTTCCACATCCAGATTTTCGATCCAAGTCTCTTTAAAGGAAAACATCTTAACTATAATTGCACTCTAGTACAAGTAAACCATTGTAGGATGGCCGATAGCCTCGCAGAGAGAGAAAAAATATCGTCGCTGTTGGACAGAGACAAGTTTCTTAACAATGAACGCAATACAGTCGGGGAAGAAGTTTTAGTAAAAGGTGCGCTCTATTCACCGAGAATCCCGGTATGTCACAGTCAATTGGTATTTTCGAATGAACAACAGTTCTTTGTTTTTATATTTGAAATATCTGTAAATTACAATATTTAATTTTTTTAATTTCAAGTAAACAATACGATATACCAAACATACAAAATAAATACGCATTAGATTAAATGTAATAAGACTACAATTATAAAGTTTGAGATAAATGCTTACAATATATTTTTTATTTACTTCTGCTCTGTCCAACTTCCGAAGTAATCCAGCAAACAATATTAAATTATGTTACTAGTAGTGGTAATAATATAATGATAATGATTCTAATGATGACACTTCAATGACACACGTAATACCCGGCGGCCAGCCGTGGTTACAAAAATGCCCCTTTTTATACTCTGTCTTTGTACACTATTTATAATATAATTTTTCATGCAATTAAAATAAAATATATTTTGGTATACATTATACAACTGACAATAGATTTGTACACATACTTTTCAAAATGGTATAATAGGAGCTCCAGCTGTAGATTCCTGTTCCATACATTTTAAAACAAAACTTATAATTTCTTGACAAAAATTTATGTTTAACTTTGCATTCAAATACCATGCTATTTTTTTATAAATACTGCTAGTGATAGTATGTACACGTAACAATGTGTATAAGTAGATACTTCTAATAGGTACCTGTGCATTAAATATAAGTTATAGACTACAAGCACTTTTCTCGAGACTATACCACCGATGTTTACACGAGCAAGGAACATAAACAAGTGAGTTCCGTAGAGGTGGGCGGGCTTTGACCACTGCGCATCCTAATCTCATCAGCCATTCCTTAATAGCACATGGACGTCCCAAGAACGTACTCACAGGACATGAAAACGTCCCGAGGACGTACTCTACCGACTAAGACGTACCGAGGACGTTTGAGGGACGTTCCGTGTCAGCAAAACGGGGTGTCCCGAGGACGTCCCACCCAGGACTTACATGGGAGGAATGTAGGTCTAGAGAGGACATCCTGAAAACGTTGTTGCAAAACATATAGGTACCTCCCCCTTCACCACTTTTAAGGTGTATTCACAGCAGAGGGTATTTATGTTCCTTTTTGGGTTCTCTAACCACATGCATTTCTTTCGAAATTGAAAATAGAATCCAGTGATTGGATTCTATTTCGAAGGGAATACATGTGGTTAGAAAAGCCAAAAAGATAAAAAAAATGACAATATGTAATTGCCATGTAGAAAAATTATTCAAATAGATTGATTTTAATACTTGGTATTTTTATCTATCAACACCAAATGACAAATTTATGCGAACATTTTATTTCTATTGTGCTATTGAAAAATAAGTTATGACATTTGTATTTTTTTTAAATTAACTTCTTACTCTACAAATTCAAGTGTCAAGTGTCAAATATACAATTTTTATGGAATTCAAAAGTTGTATATTATTATAATACCTACTACAGTTTAATATAGTTATATATACATTAAGTCGTATTGAATATTATAAGAAATAAGCCAAGTGTGCAATAAAACGTATGATAAATGTATATCTCATCTTCTCTTAACGTTTTGCACTCTTCGTCATTTTATAATTATCTTAGTTTATATTATTTTCTAATATTCTCTCTTTTTTGACACATTCTCTGTTCTTTCATTTGCCCTCTTCAATCACGATGCAATAGCCATTTCGGTGTCCTTCCAAGACTTTGAAGCGTTAGCGACTTCAGCAGCTCCTGTACAAATAAAAGAAAAATTAACATTTCAGATGAAATCTTGGCAAAAAACATTAAGAGTAATATATGCCACCTGATGGCAAGCTTATATTTAAAATAAATTGTTATAATTTTCTTGGTGTCCTATTTAAAAAAAAATCATAGTTTAAATGTGAACATTTTTTTGTTTAACTGACTTTTGTATTTGAAAGGTTCCCTTGTTCATTTAAAAATTTTAAGAACACCTCTTTATATGAATGATCGATTCTACAAATAATACCAAAGACCGAGAGAAGCAGAAATATATGTTGTGACTATTGCTACCAGATTAATAACATTATTATAAGTTTAACGTTATATTTTTGCCAATATTATTACAGAATTCAAGTAAAGAAAATGGCTATGGGTTAGAGGTGTTTCAGAATCTCATGAGCCGCGAAATGCGCAAAAGGCAAAGTTTAATCTGAGTTATAAGTATGTTTTTGAAGACAGTGGAGGCTGCCTTGCTGTATACATAAACAAGAGCTCTGGATAAATTGTAAACAATAAATATAATATTTTTAAGAAGTGCAACTGAGTCAACAGGACGGATTATGTCTCTGCGCATATGAAGGTCACGGCTCATGAGGTTTTAAAACACCTCTAAGATGCATTGGGATTTACGGTTAGAAGCAGGTTTATTAGGTTGAACATTGATGATGTATAAAAGTTTTTGTACGTACGTGCAGCATAATTTCAGAAAAAATATAACAAATAGGGCATATAAGTTACAAATTTGTAAATTTTCCTCAAAAAGTACCTTTATTAGTTTTTTCCTTATATTAATTTACTGAAATCCCTAAATATACTTTACAAGTTTGTTGATGTTTTCTGGCAAATGTTTTTATTACTCGATGTATCAAACCTTACCTATTAAAAGTTTCATCACCTCCACTTGTTCATCAGAGATGTCCCATACATAACACTTCGTTTAACACACCGAGTAGGTACTTCTTTTCAATTATTACTTCCTTCGCATACCGAAGGGAAGTATTGTATTTATAATGTTTAACCAACAATCTTCTTTTAAGTGAATAAGTTCGCTCCATGATAAACAACTAAAAACTACATACCCAGGTTCACAGGTGATCTCTCATAGAATTTTAACAGAGCCAAATAAGGTGGGTGGTAGTATATTTATTATATATAGGCTATAACCTACAAATAAGCAGCACCAAATTTATCTAGAATAACATATCGATCTAAATACTTATATATTAATAAATCAATTAAATAGACTTACCTATTTTTGGTACTTTCTTTTGTAGCCGTTAAAAGGGATTAGTGGCAGTGGGCGGAAGAAATAAAAATGATGCAATGCAATAACCATAAGGCTGCCAAATTGAATTCCCATAGTTTGACAGCAACTGAGCAACTAACCGAAACTCCTACATCTCAAACACGGCGTTTGGCGGGAATTTTAAAATAAAATAGCTTTATAGGAACTTAACATATTTTTAATTGTTATTCATTCCAGTATTTCAATTTATTCTCATTGCGATATTTTCGTACTAAATGATAGTAGCACACTAATATAGAGGATAGTAGTATAATAACTACACTGTACTGTCAAAAAGTACAAATTAATGTGATTTCGCAAAATGAAAAAAATAGTTGAAGCGAATATAAGATTTCTGAAATCAGTAAAATCAAATTGACAACATTTAAATGGACCATGAAATATGAAAATATTTTGTTATCAAAAGAAATTTTGTTAGTAAAACTTTTTAAGGATTTTAATTTCATTTTTACAGTTTTTAATTTCCTTTTTTAATCATATCCTCATCTGCTCTAAACATCACTCCTAGAGGTTATTTCACAAATGTCTTTAGGATTGTCTTGACTAGACTCTAGCAGGATGTCCTTAAAACGTTTTATTCAGAACGTTTTAGGGACGATAGCAAACGGACGTCTTTGGGACGTCCACAAAGTATTGTGGAAGAAGAAATTGAGTAAGGAAAATAAAACAAATGTTATGATCCTTCAGTAAATATTAAACCGAAAAAGAATTTTTTAAACATAATTTTTCACGGCAATTTATCAAGTATTGCTATAAAAAGAAAATGCCACAGACCCTTTTTATGTAGAATTATTGCATGTTTAAATTTGAATAAAGGTATTTTGGTTGTAAAACAAACACGAATCAAGAAAATCGCGAAAAAACATTTCAGAGCAAGATTTTTGACGTTTACATTGTTGCGAAATGTCTGGCATATCCTCCTACCTCGGAGACTTTTGAGACGTTATTCAGGACACAAAAATATTCCTAAAGCCACATTCCTTAATCACATATCCTTAATATAGAATTATTCCGGATCAACATCCTAATGTCCGTGGTTTATTTGTATCAGCTAGACACGATGAATTGCTTGCCTTGGAGCATGGGAGGCAACAAAAGTAATGAGAATTTTTCTTTTGTTTTCCATGTTTTCATGTGATAGATCGTGAATTATTTACTTTAACCTATCTGCTGAATTCTAACTAAACAAAAAAGTAGATTATTTGAAATCCCCTCTTTATTTTCAGATTGCCACATAAACTCAAATTTCTGAATGATGTAGGAAAATGAAAGATCTATTTCGAAATATTAATTATGTCTACTTCGTCACATTTGCAGGTGAGTACCTATAGTGTATGACCTAATTAATTGAGCCTTGTTCGTGGATTAATGAATAAACATTTACAAGAAATCATCATAGAATTAATATTTATTAGGACATTAATGGTCTTTTCACATAAGTACATTAAACGTTTGTTCGACTCGTCATTAACATGATAGCCAATGAAATCTCCTATTTACATAGTGTCAAAGTAGTTAGATCGACTTTTGACAGTATCGATAAAAATACTGTCGTATGTAATTATCACTAATGCTTAGAATCGGTAACATTTCTTCAAAGCATAGTTGCCTAGTAATACAGTATGTCTCATTTTTTATGACCCCCACAGCGCCCTTATTAACAATACGATTTTTAACATTGGAAATGTTAGTGTTTGCTTATAGGGCAAAAGCCACTATAGTCTGTTTTTAAACCAGAAGGAGTAAACATGGAAGTTCTATTCACACCATAAAAGTAACCAGAAAATACACTAAAACCTTTTTGGCGTTTTGGGCAACCAACAATACACGACTACAGTGTTTTTGTGTGTATTTTATTACATTATATAATGCATTGACCTCTATTTGACCTCTACGTATTCTATACAGCATTCATACTAATCACGCAATATAAAAGCACCAAGTAATTAGCTACTTTTACCTTCAGATTTATATAAAAGGGACTAAAAACTGATATGTAATGTGCAAACGATAAAATAGAAATTATAACCAAATAATTTATGACATGAAATCAAAATTTTTACAATATGTCAAAATTTAGGAATATTGCCTTGTGTGAAACTGGCGAGGGCATATCCAATCACAGATGTATAATTTAGCGCGTTAAATTTAAAACGCTCCTCCTGGTTTAAAAACAGACTATAGTTTTTCCAAGGCCGTCGACATGAAAGTATCAATGTCAGATGATGTAATATTGAGCGAGAGCCTGTTACTATGTGGGAAGCGATACGGTCTGGTCGATCAGCGCCGATTGATATTGTACCGCCTGCTCAACAAAAGGCTATGTGGAGAGAGCAAATCTTGTAGCATCGAGCCGGGACGCATTAGTGCTGCTGCGGCGAACGAATAAAGAAGCGTGATATCATTTGTCTCACTAGTTATTCCTTGCCCTAGTGTTCATCATCAGCCGTACGGTTGGCGCATAGGTAATGTTCTCGCCTACGGTGCGAAAGGTTCCGGATTCAAACTCCTATGTCTGCTGAATTATTTTCTTTAATTTTCTGACGATTAATATATTTTTTTATAAATTCTCTTCTATGATTTCTTTAGGTTAAGTGGGTAGATTTTTATTCTGCTTAAAATAAATTCATTCTTTCTTTAGGTTAGGTTAGTAGGTTTTTATTCTGATATCTAATTGTTAATAGTCAGGGCAAAATAGGCGGTTTACTCGGAACCGAGTGATTGTGCATGAAACTACATGTATGATGGCTCATTTTATTCGTTAGAGTCTCTAGATCAAAGTTGGAAACAGTTTTTTGAGGGGTCAGTTGATAATTTGTTTATTGCGGAAATATAAACAATAAAAGTGATGTTCGATGAAGCATTGTATGAAATAAGACACTGGCTCCATAAATGGATGTCATTTTTTGATTTCAGTGTTATTTCTTATATTTTTGGGGTCACTCGTTCCGATTCTAATGTCAAAAAAGCACCAATACTAGAGGGCGCCACAGAAAAAGTTAAGTGAAGATGAAAATAATGACAAATGAATATTACATGAAACAGGGTTTTTGTTTCGAAATTCTTTGTAATTTTTATATTTCCTTGTCATGTTTTACGTTCTCTGGTTCACTCATTCTGATGCTGAAGGCAAAAAATGCGAATCGTAGAGGGCGCCACAGAAGAAACTAACATGAGATGGAAACGATTACCAACATGAAAAAAGCTGCTATCTCCCTAACTCTTGAGGCATTTTTCATGTTATTATGGAACGTTTGTAATTTTATAGAAATGTTTGTAAAATTACAAAGGATTCCAGGAATTTTCGGCGGAAGTTTGTAATTTTACAAAGAGCTTGGAAATTTACGAAGGTCTCAAAAATGTTTGCAACAGTGCGAAAATATTTGTAAAATTGTAAGCATATTCGTAATATTTTCGAGATTTTTTTGTAAATTTCCAAACTCTTCGTAATATTCCAAACTTTTGCCGAAAATTCCTGGACTCTTGGTAATTTCACAAACTTGTTCATAAAATTACAAACGTTAGTAATTTTACAAAGAAATTCACAAAGAGTTCGTAAAATCTTGTCTCATTTTTTTACCGTCTGAGGATGAATGAAAACGCTTATAGCGTACCGAGCGTTTTCCTTTGGTAAAATAAATAAAATACAGGGTATGAAGTTTACAGCATATAATTATCCCAAATAATCGTTATTTTCACCCGATGTCCGTCTTTTCTATGGCTTCCTCTATAATTGGCACTATTTTGCCATTGGAACAAAAAATTAACGCTCCACAATAACATGAAAAATGCCTCAAGAGTTAGGGAGATAGCAGCTTTTTTCATGTTGGTAATTGTTTCCATCTGATGTTAGTTTCTTCTGTGGCGCCCTCTACGATTCGCATTTTTTGCCTTCAGGATTAGAATGAGTGAACCAGAGAACGTAAAACATGACAAGGAAATGTAAAAATGACACAGAATTTCGAAAAAAAAACTTATTTCATGTAATATTTATTTGTCATTATTTTCATCTTCACTTAACTTTTTCTGTGGCACCCTCTAGTATTTTGGTACTTTTTTGACATTAGAATCGGAACGAGTGACCCCAAAAATATAAGAAATGACACTGAAATAAAAAAATGACGTCAATTTATGGAGCCAGTGCCTTATTTCATGTTTCATCAAACATCACTTTTATTGTTTATGTTTCCACAATAAACAAATTATCAGCTGACCCCTCAAAAATCTGTTTCCAACTTTGATCTAGAGACTCCAACGAATAAAATGAGCCATCATACATGTAGTTTTATGCACAATCACTCTGGTTCCGAGTGAAGGCGTTTTTCCGCGTATTTTGCCCTGACTATAATAATTATTAGCGCCGCAGGCAGTATTAGCGTCGCATCCACAGAATAACACAAAATTAACTTGAAATCATTAAAAATCACTATGTCCAACATCGATGCTACAAAATTTGCTCTCTCCGTACCGTCAATTCCTGGGCACGCCGAATTTTTATTTTTATTTTGTAACGATTAATAAATTTTTTCACAAATTCAGGTTTGATTTTACGGCAGAAATAATGTTTTCCTTTTTAACATTGGAAGTGTTAATGTTCGTATATGGGGCCAAAGTTACGAGTTATCCAAGGCCGCTGACATGAAAGAGTCGAGATCAGATGACGTAATACTGAGCAAGTGTGCACAGTATGAGTATGCGCGTAGAACATGAAGTTATAATGCGGTCAAAGATTAGATAACTAACAAGATAGGACAGTCACAGAGAAGACGAAATAGACGAAGACAGTTGTGTACTCCAATTTAAAGGGACACGACATCCAGCGGAAACGGTTTCGGGATTTGTCGGTTACGCATTAAACGAATTTAACCAAGCTTACTAAAAGATAGGTTGGCTCGTTAAAATCGAGAAGTGACAGCTGCCTGTGGTGTTTTTTCCTCATTTGAAACGTTATAATTTCTTAAGTGGAAATAAAACGAATCATTGAATTTAACTTACTTTAATGATTTACTAAAAAAATACATAGACAGAGGCAGACCAATTGACATCGGGGTGTGAGTAAACTTTACAAAAACTTTCGTCAGAATAATCATGTAAACAAACCATTAAAAGTCCATCTGACATATAACCAAAGACAAAGTAAAAATTGTACACATAATAAGAAGCCGTATACAGTAAATAATGAAACTAAACTAAACGCGGTCTAGTCAGGGCGTTGTAAACAAATAATTTTTACAATAACATAATTAAGCTCAGCTGGATTACATATAGACACACAAAAGGAAAATATTACTAACAATTAATAATTTCGACATAAACTGGTTCGGCAGTTGAACACTATGTTTTTATGTCCAAAATACACGAGAGATGTCAAAATAACGGGGCGGGCGCAATCGGCTTCAAACAGCAACATTAGCATCACGAGAGGCATACTTAATATAAAAGTCTGTTGTACTTACAGTTGATTCGACGAAACATTGCCTTACTGTAACTATGGGCAATGTTACACTATGACACAGAACATAAAACTAAAATAACTACTTTACTGATTCTTCACTTTATACAGATATTTACAAATATATGGTGGCTTTTTAATTCTTACGGCCTACCGGCGAGCCGCCTCTACGCCATATTCTCAGCGTCTCCCTCGAGTTGGCGTATCTCCGTTTGCTGTCGGCTAAACTTGGTCGTACAAGCTACCACGCTATTGGTCAAGCATTTGTCATGATTACCCGATAAGATTTAAACGCGTATAAATTAAATTTAAATAAACAGAATAATCGCGCGCTTTATCGTATTGGCACATATAATTGAAATTTGCAAATTAACCTATAGTGTGTTTCAAAATGTGAGCGTTACACATTTTATAGAAAAAATCGGTAAAGGTATTTACACAGAACTTCCCTCGTTATTTGTGCATGGCGGTCACTCAAAAGAATTAATGATTACGAAATGACATTGAGAATAATAATCGGAATGCAGTTATTGCTATTATTACAAAGAAAACTTGATAAATTTTGGTCAAAAAAATATACAGATTGCTCATCCAACAGCAAAAGCTCAATACTAAATAACAGGTGCCACATATGGCAGGCTTGCGCAAATACCATTACAAATGTCCACCATGACTGAATTATTTCTTGGGATGACCACCCTGTACATTTTTCAATAAAAGTATAATAGGTGTATATGTCAGATATTATTGCCATCCGTCACATCAATCCAACATTCGCGTAATGGAGTGGAAGTATAGTGGTGGTTAAAAAATTTCATTTTTATTTTAATTTTTCAAAAATGTTAAAAAAAAATTAAAATTTTTTCTTCTGAAATAGGTTTAAAATGTCAAACGTAGAAATTTTAAATTTGAGCAAAAAGGAAAGTTTCCGTCTATTCTATAATAGTGGTAAAAGAAGTTTAAGATTTAAAAATTACATATATTTTTTAAATAGGTTTAGAATGTCATGAAACGTGAAACTTTTAAATTTGAGTAAAAAAGTTTCCATTTATTCTAGTGTTAATTTTTTTTCCAAACTGGTAACAAAATGTTGCAAAATTTTTTTTTCCGAAATTGGTTTGGAATGTCATGAAACGTGGAAACTTTAAATTTGAGCAAACCAAATTTTTCGTCTATTCTATAGTAGTGATAAATAGATTAAAAATGTTTTCAAATTTTTTTTTTAATTTTTCAAAAACATTTTTAAATTTGTTTGAATAGTTTTAGAATGCCATGGAAACGTGGATAGTTTAAATCTGAACAAAGAAAAAAAAATTCTATCTTAGTGGTAAAATTTTTTAAAAATAGTAAACAAAATTTCTAATTTTTCTTTTAAATAGATTTAGAACGCTATGAAACGTGGAAATTTTAAATTTGAAGAAATAAAAAAAAAATCCGTCTATTTTAGTGGTAAAATTTTTTTCAAAAATGTTGCTAAAAAAAATTTTTAAATTTTTTTTTCTGAATCAGGCTTAGAATCCCATGAAACGTGGAAATTTTAAATTTGAAGAAAAAAAAATTATCATTTTAGTAGAAAAAAATTTTTCAAAAATGTTGGTAAAAAAAATTATAATTTTTTTTTAATAGTTTTAGAATGCCATGAAACGTAGAAATTTTAAATTTGAGCAAAAAAAAATTTTTTCATCTTGGTAAAAAATTTTTCAAAAATGGTGAAAAAAATTTTCAAATTTTTTTTTTCAGAAATAGGTTTAGCTTGTCATGAAACGTGGAAATTTTAAATTTGAACAAAAAAATTTTTTTTTATCTTGGTAAAAATTTTTTCAAAAATATTGGTGAAAAAAATTTTCAAAAATGTTTTTTCCCGAAATAGGATTAGCGCGTCATGAAACGTGGAAATTTTAAATTTGAGCGAAAAAAATTTTTTTTCACTATTTATTCCGTTTAGACGGTCCACCCTGTATATTTTCCAGTGAAATTTCTACCATTTCTGCGCTGACAGTAGCGTCAACTATCTGCCAAATTTGACTGCTCTCCGTCAAGTAGTTTTTTAGTAAATGCACCAACAGACAGACAGACAGACTGACTGACTGACGGAATTGAAAAACCTATATTTTCGTAATCTACGTGTTCTGAAACGTCAGAATCCGAAAAAATCTCGGAGGGTGATTTTTTCTCGAATACAATACTTCCCTTCGGTATGCGAGGGGAGTAAAAAGTTTCAAAATTATTCTTTTAATGTACAATGGGCTTGTTCGGCATTTTTTTTATTTATTATATTCGCACGTTTAGTATCTTAAAAAGTATTACAAATTTCCATCTCGCGAAAATGGGGCGTGGCCAGGCGCTACGTCACTATACGCATAGACTCGGCGATCTCAATAGACTTGATGCTCCTTATTGGTTATAATTATAAGTGTTTTCGAAGTATTGTTTGTTTTGCTTACTACTTGACAGTAGGGGAGTACAATTTGGTGAAATGTCAAAAAATTACAATTTTCTCTCGCTCCTGCCAAAACAAATTTTCGACTTCGACCCTGCAATTTACGATTATAATTCATCGCCGACCTTCTCCTTTCCGTAGACACATAGAACGAACTTCCACTCGACGTATTTATTTAGTTACCAGCGTTTAAAAATTCCATGTTTTTCGACTTTTCAGGTTAAATTTGAAAAGTCCCAGAAAGCCATTTTTCTTACGTCACTTGCGTATATTGACGTCACAAATGAGCGCTCGGTTTTTGCAACTATTACTAATTTCAACTCCTTTTATCTCGAGAACGGAAAAAGTTAATAATACGAAATTTTAAGTGTATACTGAGAATATCGAGTACTATATGAAAAAGTATAAATGTGACGTTAAATTAGATTCCGCCCATATATTTGTATGTGGGAATATAAACTTAAAAATTAGTGAGGCTACGATTGTTTTTTTTAATGTTGCTGTTGGTACCTGAGGAAAAAAAGGATATGAATTTTCTTCTTTACTTTGGTTGATAGCAAGGAGACCAGGTAAAATAATGTGTATTCATATTTATCGATGGCTAAGTAAGAATACTCCAAGAACCTTAATGTTTACTATGTGATTTTTAGTCATTATAACTTAGGTTCATTGTTTTGTTATGTCTGGGGTATTATTATAACTTCATTTAAGGTAATTTTCCGTGTTATTGTTAGAAGGAAATTTCGTTGGTTAACCTAAAAATGATAAACGCACATACGAAATTTAGTAGTCACTACGAGCGGGCATATATTTTATGACTTTTTGTAATTGTTCAAGCTAATGCTATTTGCTCTCACCTGTAGTGGAGAATCCTCATTTAGTTAAACAAATAAGGTTGTAAACATTCGAATTTACCTCTCCTTGATCAGCTGTCATATTTAAGAGTTTGGGAATAACGTGTTACCAACATTTGGTTATAAATGGAACATTACTAAAGTCATTAAATCGTGGTTTTATTTATTTTATTGTTTATATGGTCCAATAATGGGTTTTGTGTATCTTAGTTTTTATTCTAAGGAGAGTTTTAATCATTCTATGGCTGGAACTAATTTTCTGTTACTTATCAATTCCTAGGGTATTTTCCTATGAGATGTTGAATTGTGATTGGTCGTTAAAACAGAAAAAAACAGGTGATTAGGAAAAAAACGGTTGGTTTCGAAAACCGGCGTGCTCTTCCTTTCTTTATTGAGTCGTCAAGCCGATTAGTCAAGATTTTTATAATTGCTTGTAAAAGCAACCCTAACTTAATTACGGGAGATTATACTATAAAATTCTTACATTTGGAAGGCCTAATTGTGTGTAGCTGTTTGAAGCCAAATTTTGTTATAGAGGACTTCTAAATAGGCAATAAATACGACATTGTTGAATACCTGTTTGTGCCCTGACGATTTTGCGGGTAAGCACCATCTTGAATTCTCTGGAAATACTGACTCCTAATTTTTGTCATTCTTTTATGTAGGCAATTTGGATAATTTAGGCAATTTGGATAATTTGGGTAATTTGAAATAATTTGGAAAATCTGGAAAATTAGACATTGTACTCAAGTGATACTAAGTTACATAAATTGTGAAGCTGATAAGCTGTGTATGTCTATGTAGATTTTATCGACTTGGAAATTGGTGAATCGATTGTTGGGAGGTCCCGCGAAGCCATTTTCTGAAGTCGTCGTTTTGGTATGGTCACATGTCACAGTTGAGACACATGGTTTCTGGTTATGAGGTCACATGGATTTAAATGTTGATGAGATACTGAAGCTGAGGTGTACATGGGGTTTTTTTGCCGTAACAACAGCATAGTAACCTGTACTAACAGATTTTTGCTCAACGCTGGATACCGGATGAGTACCTTTTTTTCTAATGTTACCAGGATAACTAAAAGTTATATGTGTATTAATAATCTGCCGTTATATTTTAATCTTTACTTATTTCTCTATATATATATGATATTTATGGTCAAATATTTTTATTAGTTACTCAATTAAGCATATGTGAAAATAAGACATGTGAGTAACTGCGCAGTTAACACCTTATTTACAGGTATTTTATGGTTATATCATTAGTTTGTAAGGTATATCAATCTTTTTATTTACGTTGTTTATTGGCAGCGTCAATATAGAGCAACATATTTTAATTTAGCCTAACTATAAATCATTGACAGTACATCGTTAGAGATCGTTAGTAAATCGTCAGTATATTTTTAACAATTCAGTTGCAAAATATCAGTGATCAACCAATAGTGGTTTTTGTAAAAAAGTAGAATATTTTTATTTGTAAGTTATTGGTACAATAGTAGTACTAATCGTAGATCTAGCGAATAAGATTCTTTTTTAATAATTTCCTATTAATAATATTCAGAAAACTGAGCCGATTTGTACATTATTAATTGTATTTTGTATGTAAATTAAATAATTATTTTAAATAGATTTCTTTGTGTTTTGACTTAAATTAAAATTTAACACGGTTTTTGGTAGTTTTTTGAAAATCGGTGTGTCATACTCAATCTAAGGGGGCTGGAATTTATAGGAAATTACCTGGCGCTCATTTCAACTTATGGCAAAATTGAAATCGTTAAAAATAAACGATCTTCACCTCTGAGATTCTCGTGATAGAGCTAGCCGACCTTAAGATTTAAGAACTAATTGTAATTTAGAGTCAAATTTCACTTTGTATTTCTTAAATTCAATTTGACCCGTAACATAAAAACCATATAAAAAGAATATCATGGAACAAGCCCATTCTAGCCTAACCAAATAGATACCCTACATATAAACATAGAAATACTTCATGTGACATATATTACAATGCAACCTGTTTTTTTAATGACCTTGGCTACTGACAGTCAGCTGAGTTCGGTCCTTCTATCAAGACAGTGTTGTCCATTTTTCACTATTGGCCTCTCTTTCTAATGTTACCTTCTCCGTCTGATTGTCACATTATGGAAGCTGCGCGAGAACTACAATTTAAATGTCGATGTCAATGGCGCCATTGCTAAAAGATAAAAGGTTTTCCGCCGGCTGTTCTATCCTGTTAATTCCCTAATCTTTGATGCGGTTGTGGTCAGCGCCAATCGTAGTCGCCATGGATTACAAAGTTTGACAAATAGCAAATAGTTATTTTTGTAAAAAGTACTTAAAATCATGTTTTTGGGACGGATCGTAGCTGTTTGGAAGACACTTACTCATCAGGAGATTGTTTCACGGTAAAATATTTAAGAATTCACCAGTGGCGTTCGACCTTATGAAGAAAGGTGAAGCTAATTTTAAAAAAAATTGGCAAAGTTTTGACTGTGAAACAATCTCATAGTATTATTCGTTGTTATCAAAAACTCACTAATACCGAATTCCAATCAGATAGTGTACTTGGTCTTCATGTAATAAACAAATAAAACCTCCCCTTTTAAAGTACCATTTATTACAGTCAAAATTTTATTTTCGGACGTAATGAAGAGTTAATTAAGCAGGAGGAAGCTTTGCATTTGTAATTAATCACGTGACATCAGTGAGTTTAGTTAACAGTCTAAATCAAACATTAATTGACTGAAAGGTCAATTTTGAACGAATTAAATACAAGAACAATTCAATAAATAATAATACATATACCGGGTCGCCACGAGTCAATGTACGCCCCCGATATTTTGGTTGTTTTTGTATTTAAAAATTTGGTTTTTGGTACAAATAAATTAGACAATAATAGGCTACTTTTAGACTAACAGGAATGAAAATGTCACTTCCGGTTAAACCGGCAACAGTTTTTCAGACGTAAAAAATTCCAAAAAATAAGTGAAATACGAACAATTTTTTAGTTTTTTCAAAATGGCCCCGTCAGATGAATGCGATGTAAGAAAATTACTAAGTAGGCTATGGAAATTATTAATAAGGTTGTAGACTTGTCTGTAAAGCAAAAAATAATTGTTTGAATTACTGATAGGTACCAGTATTTTTAGTTTTTTTTTAACGGAATTTAATTTTCATTTCCGTAGGGGTCCTATGGATTTTTTTTTAATGGAACTGTGCTATTTCTTTTATTAATCAGAAATAATGGTTCATAAACTATAATTTTTCGCCATTAATCATTTCTTAACGATATCCTTCGTAATAATAGAAGTATTTTTTAAAAGTAAACACAAATTAAACAAGAAATAATTTTAATAGGTATAACATTAGAACCATGAATAAATTACCAAGAATAATAAAACTATTTAAAACCTAAATTATAATAAACCATTATAAAAATTGTTCAAACCGTTCACCGTTATGATTAATACAGAGTAGCGCGACTTATCGTTGCACATCTAACATTCTGTAATTGTTGAGGTGTTATTTGTGCAATTTCGTGTCGAAATCTTTCTTCCAGATCTTGCCTTGTGGTTGGAGCAGTCATGTAGACTCTATTTTTCAAATGCGCCCCCCATAAAAAAATCGAGTGGGGTTAAGTCAGGCGACCTTGCAGGCCATCTGACTGGGCCATGGGTCCTAATCCAACGTTCTGGAAATAATTGATTTAAGTAATCCCTAACGATAATAGCATTGTGTGGTCCAGCCTCGTCTTGTTGGAAGTAAACCTCGTCAATATTGGTATTGGGAATTTGATTAATCTGTGGAACTATTATATTTTGGAGAAATTCTAGATATTTTGGTCCAGTTAGAGTTTTGTTAAAAATTATTGGACCTATGATATGGTCACCCAGTACGCCTAACCAAACATTGAAGCCAAACCGCTCCTGAAACCGCCCCTGTCTCATAATGTGAGGATTATCAATTGTCCAATATCGAGCGTTGTTTCGATTCAATAACCCAAGGTTTGTAAATCTCGATTCATCAGTGAACAAAATTCTCATTTCTTAATTGGCGTAACTGTAACCAATTACAAAAGGTTATTCTTCGTTGATAATTATTCTCATACAAAAATTTATGCAATTGATATTTATAAGAACGATAGCAGTGTTTCTTTAAAATATTTCTGGCTGATTGTTTGGAAACTAGTAATTCATGTTCAATTTGTCTTATCGAAATGGTTGGGTCAACATGCACTAAAGCTAATACATTAATTTCCGTTTCTTCATCCACGATAAATCTTTCTTCAATTTCTACACTAGGTTCAGTTCTAAATTGTTGCTCCAACCGGGCGAAATAGTTTCTCGGAGGTTGTCTTCTTTCTGGATATCTCCGTCCATACAGACTTTGTGCTCTAGTTGCATTACGTTGAGTCTCTCCATAAATAATGATGTCAACTTTTTCATCTCTTGAATAATTTTCAGCCATTTTATATTAATTTTCTTGTTTATAACAACTTGAATACACTTGCTTCAGAAAATTAGTGCGTAAGTCAAGACTAATTCAATTGTTGCGAATGTCTGCCATTTTCATGGCTATCTGCAATTTTGGATTTAAATGTAGATAGGTACCTTATTAAAATGATTTGTTGGCGCTTACTTTTTAAAAATACTTCTATTATTACGAGGGATATCGTTAAGAAATGATTAATGGGGCAAAAATTATAATTTAAGAATCATTATTTCTGATTAATAAAAGAAATAGCACAGTTCCATTAAAAAAAAATCCATAGGACCCCTACGGAAATGAAAATGAAATTCCGTTTTTTTCTTTAAACTAAAAATACTGGTACCTATCAGTAACTCAAACAACTATTTTCTTCTTTACAGACAAGTCTACGACCTTACTAATAATTTCCATAGCCTACTTAGTAATTTTCTTACATCGCATTCATCTGACGCGGCCATTTTGAAAAAAATTAAAAATTGTTCGTATCTCACTTATTTTTTGGAATTTTTTACATCTGAAAAACTGTTACACTTAGAAATTTATGCTTAATGAGAAACCATCAAAAAAATATAGTCATTCCATTTAAGAAAAAAAAGTTGATGTCACTTCCGGTTCAATCGGAAGTGATATTTTCATTCCTGTTAGTCTAAAAGTAGCTAATTATTATCCAATTCATGTGTATCAAAAACCAAATTTTTAAATACAAAAACAACCAAAATATTGGAGGCGTACATTGACCCGTGGCCACCCGGTATAGTGTCTCACTTAGGAGTGTAACAGCGTAATAATTCTTTTGATTTTTATTAAATTTGAATCAAACTGATCTTAAAAGATGGAGGTCACCAAGGTCTATTTAAGACCACAAAACACTTTCCATTTTTATATACAAGGCCATCTAAGTGAGACACTATAGATAGATACACTTGTGAATTTTCGCTTGAGATTTCAAAAAGGAAAAAACATTGTTTTGCATAATGTGTTAGCTACTTGACATTTTTTGGTATTTACTAACATTGTTTATGTAAGCCTGATTTTTACATATATTTATTTATCTATTCACGTTCGAAAAAATGTTGTTCATTCATACAAGACCAGCTAGGTCTCCTGATTTAACCTCTCTAGATTATTTATTGTGAGCTACCTCAAAGCCATTTTAATGAATGTGAGCTCGTCATAACTCAAACTCAAAAATGTTTGAGACATATTTTTGGCCTTGAATAGATAGAGAATTTTCACACGCGTATGTATTTCCTCAATTATGCTATGTGACCTAACGAATTCATTTTGCAGGTAACTTACTGGCTCTCACCGGCGACACCACCTTGACATGGTCATCGCCAATTTTACCGAAGTTGTATTTAAACGACACGAGCGTCAACCCACTGGGAAAGCCGATCACAAAAGAAGAAGAGTCATGGATAGGCTCCCTCCAGTACATCGGTGCGATGTGCGGGATACTTCCCTTCGCCGTCTTGGCAGACAGAATAGGCAGAAAACCAGTATTATTAGCCCTAGCCCTCCCTCACATAGTCTCTTTCCTCGCCTTCGCTTTTGCGAACAACATCGAATGGTATTATGCCGGTAGATTTTTGGGCGGAGTGTCCCTCTCGTCGGTCTATATAGTATTACCCATGTACGTAGCCGAGATTTCAGAAGACTCGTACAGAGGCGTGCTGTTGGTTTCTTACAGTACCTTTGCAAGCTTTGGAGATCTCTTCCCGTACATTGTAGGACCCTACGTGTCCATAATGTGGTTTAATGTGATATTAGTCCTCTTTCCAGCGTTATTCTTCCTCTTGTTCCTCGTGCTGGCGCCGGAAAGTCCCTACTTTTACGCTGGGAAAAACGACTTCAAGGCCAAAGTGTCCCTTAATAGGCTTAGATCTGGCAAGGTGGAACTGTACAATGCAAGCGAGGAATTAGAAGAAATCAAAGACGAAATTAACAAGAACCAAAGAGGAGCTATCTTAAGCACATTGAAAAAGAGGTATGTTATTAAAGGTTTCATCGTAGCTTTGGGATTGAGTAGTTTTCAGCAGTTGTCTGGTTTGGGGGCGATTTTAGCTTACACCGAAATTATTTTCGCCGCTGCTGGTACTAATATCTCGGCTGACGTTGCGTCCATAATCGTTGGCGTTGTGCTCTTCCTGGGTAGTTTCGTGGGGCCGTTGTTCGTAGACAGGATGGGTAGAAAGTTTTTATTGATCTTGTCAGCGACTGGTGTCATTATTTCCGAAACGATTCTAGGCATATATTTTTATTTACAAGATAACACTACTGTTAACTTGGAGGGAGTCTCCTGGTTGCCTATTTTTTGCCTGGTGGTGTACATGATTACTTTTAATAGTGGGTTTGGGCCCCTTCCGTTCACGATTACCTCCGAGGTATTGCCGTCCAACGTGAAATTCCATTTGGCGACGGTAACCGGGTTCACGGGTTGGCTGATGTCTTTTCTGGTCACGAAGTTTTTTAATGATCTTAATAATGCGTTAGGCAGAGGTGGCACTTTCTGGTTGTTTTCTGGATTTTGTGTACTTGCTTTGTTGTTCATTATTTTTGTGGTGCCGGAAACGAAAGGAAAGAGCTTCCAAGAAATACAAGCCCTTTTGGATAAATGATGAAAGTATTTGTAGGATAATGTAAAGGAAATTATGAAATAATTTATATTGACAATAAATGTTTTTTGTATTTGCAATTTTTATTTTTTATCTGTATGTATTTTACGACCTGCCATAGCTTTCTCTACTAAAACGCCTAGCCTAGTTTCACCTACTAAAAATGTGACAGGAGTGACCTATGAGGTGACCCAAACGTCAGTATTGTCAGGCGTTACGCATCGGGGCTAGTGTTGATAGCTCATGAATAATATACGGTATTAAGTAGCAATGGTAATAGGCCACTGTAATATACCAGCAAAGCCTGTAATGCGCGCCATCTCTAAGACACTAGTAGTACATTTTCTAGAAGTTGGAAACTTATAGAAGAGGATCGAGATTTCTACATTGTTCTGGGCTTTGCTAGACGATTCTAGGAGACAATTTGTAGGGTATACCGGGTGCCACAAGTAGGTGGCTCACCCTTATATTTCCTTTATTTTTAACTTATTCATTTGAAATTTGGTGTACATAAACTACCCGTAAAAACGGATTTTTGGACATGAAAAATGGCATGAGACCATTTCCGGTTTACCCGGAAATGACCGCAACTTTCGAATTTTAAATGGAACACCCTGTATATTTTTACATATTTGGTTTCAGGACAACATTCTGAGTATACCGTCGGAATTTCGCGAATTTTTGAGTCGATGTTCAGTTTTTTCAAACATTTTACAATTCAAAATTCGAAGATTAACAAACTGATATATAAAAAATGTGTTAGAAATGTTCTCTTCTCTTCATTCGTTCTCGTTTGTGAAGATTATAGACGGAGCTCCCATGACAAAAAAGGTACTCCATCGAACACCTCAAATTTAAAAGGTGAGAATGGTTGCAAAATATGTAAATATCATGTTACGCCCACCAGGCCATTAAACATTTGAATTGTTATTTTTTATGAATTTTTAATCAAATAAAAAATCTTAACCAAAAAAACGATTTTACATTTCAAAACACATGCTTGAAATTTTCTAAATTTGTGGTAAATATTGGATCATTTTTTAAAAAAATTGATCTGTCTGACAAGATTTGTTAACTAATGTGACAGACCTAATTTTTTATTTCTTTTATGAAAATACACTTCATAACACCTCCTCGATTCTTATTTTAAATATAGTTTAAGATTTCTCCTATCTATTATAGTACAGGCAATGAAGGCAAAATTTTGTAAAAACCTCGCAAAAATTAATAAAAGGATCATCTCCGGGATTTAAGTAGATGATAACCTATAGAATGAATGATGCACTCTTTGCACTTCCAAGTTCCGGAAAAATTCAAAAAAATTTGGAAAAACTTTGATTTTCGGTTTTTTTGCTTTAGCGGCTAAAATGATGAAAATACTTTCTTTACAAAAAAGGTCTTTGTAAATTTTTGTCTTACTTAAGCCGTTTAGGAGATAAATCCAATTTTCCACTTATAGTTTTGAGCCGCTTCGAAATGCGTGGAAAATGAGAATTATCTGGGAGTTTCGTACGACCAGACACATCGATCGATAATTCTTAAACTTAAGGGTATATTGCAACACCTCGTTTCTAATAGCGAGGTGTTTTCACTACATGCAAATTTGCTTTTTTGATATTATTAAAATGGAGTACCTACTTGCTATACTAAAGCACTTATTAATATTTAAACAGCATTCTATCGTCCATAAAATTAAAATTTCAACAAATAAATAACAAAGTTTTAGTAATTGAACGAGTACGCAAAACAGAAGGTGACGTCATCGGTTATATTAGTTTCTTAAATCGCGTTTAAAAATTGTTAAATACAACATTTTATTCACTTTATTTACGTTTTACATGTGATTAAATAAGTAACGCCTACCTAATACGGGATTTGTAAAAGCTACTTTACAAAATTTATCTGCAAAATAACGTGTAAAATTCAATACAAAATAAAAATGGCTTATTTTAAGGTATTATTCGACTGTTTCTCAAAATTCAAGAGTTCTTAACTATAATAAAGCATTATCTTCACAGTGAAAGTGAATTTAAAATTTGTGAAAACGCCTAATTAGAGCAAAAAGATCTACTATCATTAATTAATATCTCGATCAACCAAAATTATTTTAAATTCCATAATAAATTCTACACGCAAGTAAATGGTTTACCAATGGGTAGTCCATTAAGCCCATTATTAGCAGAAATATTTTTGGCCAATTTCGAGACTAACCTTTTTGATAGAAAAGAAAATAGTCTTTTACAATATGTACACTTTTGGGCAAGATACGTGGATGATGTGTTTTGTATATGGTCTGGTACGGATAGGCAATTATCACAGTTCATTCATTTTATTAATTCCATAAACAATAAAATTCAATTTACGTTAGAAATTGAGATAGAACGTTCTTTAAACTTTTTCGGTATTACATTGACACTAAAAGATCCCATGTTAGAAAACCCACTTTTACTGACACACTCATACATGCAAATAGTAATCAATCGTGGAAGATAAAAATGTCAGGTTTTCATAGTTATGTCCGTAGGCTGTTATTAAAGTTAAATCATGTCAATTTTGAAAAAGAAGTTACAACCCTTAAAACAATAGCAAAAAACAATGGATATCACACATCTTTCATATACAAGCTAATTAAGAGCGAGCAAAGAAAACTGTTGAAGAAACATTTTTATAACGCACCTAAAGAAAATGAAAAATGGCATAATATTAATTTTGTAAAACATATTAGCAACTCAATTTGTAACAGGTTAAGTAAACTTGGCATTAATAGCATTTCCTCGAATACAAACAATTTAGGTCGCTTGTTAATTAACAACAAAGAAAAAACTGAAGACTCACATAAAGCGGGAGTATATGAAATAAATTATGACGATTGTGATGCTCTATATATAGGTCAGAGTGGTCGAAGCTTAGACGTACGGGTAAATGAACATAAAAAGTCTATTTTAGAGAATAAAAAATCAACTGGTTTCGCAGAACATTATATAGATAAAAACCATTTTTTCAGCGGTAGTAGTATTAAACTTTTGCACAATGTCAATAAGGGTAATAGGTTAGACATGCTTGAAATTTTGGAAATCAAGAAGGCCATAAATAAACAGAAAAACAAAAACGTTACTAATACACAAATTAAATTTCATAATACCCCCATAATAGATACCATACTAAAATTAAACATATACACAGAAATAGTAATTAAAATTTAAATTAAATTCCTATAGTAGTGTAGCTATATTAGAAATAAGTAATAAAATGTTAATTAGGTTATCTATACCTCTCAAATCCTATAAATATATTGTAATGGTCACTTTTAGGTTAGTTGTTATAATTCTTTGATAATAGTCGAAAGGCCGAAACATATGACAGAGTAATCGGAATAGGAAATTGTGGAACAGTAATACCAAGTGTTTTTAATATCTATTCTATTTAGTATGTTTTCACCAAGAACCTACCGCAGACTCAGTTCAATTAAAATTATTTCTATTTTTACTTCCCTCGCATACCGAAAGGAAGTATTGTATTCGAGAAAAAATCACCCTCCGAGATTTTTTCGGATTCTGACGTTTCAGAACACGTAGGTTACGAAAATATAGGTTTTTCAATTCCATCAGTCTGTCTGTCTGTCTGTCTGTCTGTCTGTTGGTGCATTTACTTAAAAACCGCTGCCTAAGGAATCACTACTTCCACATCCAGATTCTTCATCCAAGTCGTTTTAAAGGAAACATCTTGACTATATTTTCACTCTAGTATGTGGAAATTATTGGTCATAGAATTTTAATAATATTTGGGGCAGATGTCATAGAAAAGTTTAAGGAGTTGGTTTCTACCATATACGTTAAAAATGAAGTTTTTAGTTCACCCTACTTATTTTCTACTATTCACCTCCCACCCCTTCAATGGAGGCATCTCAATCAGATGTCACTACAATACATACGTGTACTAATCTCAAGTGAATATCTCAATTTGATGTTATCAATCCCATTAATAATGAAGCGGAGGTGGTGGAGTTTAAAAAATATTAGAAAGAAATCTGGGGCCTTGGTTTCTAGTATATATACCGAATCCCAAATTTCTGTACTCTTATCACCTTCATTTACTTATTTTCCCCTAGTCGCTCCTATTAACCCTAACCCTTCTACGGAATCATCCCAAAATATAATCTAGTTCCAGATGTCGTTATAATACATACGTCTACCAAATTACACGTGAATATCTCAATTTTATTTTATCAACCCCTTTAATAATGTAGTAAGGGTATTGGAAGGGTTGAAAAATATTGTTAAAAAATTTGAGGTCTTTGCTTCTAGGACATACACCGAATTTCAAGTTACAATGCTCTTACCAGCTTGCTTTATTTATTTTTCCCTAATTACCTCTACTTACCCCCACTCCTTCAACGCAATCATGTCAAAATATAATCTAGTTTCAGATATAATTATAATACATAAATGTACCAAATTTCAAGTGAAAATTTAAATTTAATTTTATCAACTCTTAATAAGGGGGTGGGGGTGGTGGGGAGATGGAAAATATTAATAAAAAAACCTGAGACCTTCGCTTCTAGTACATACACCGAAATTCAAGTTTCTGTAGTCTTACCAGCTTGCTTTACTTATTTTCCCCTTTTTATCCCTATTTAACCCCTAACCCTTCAACGGAATCATCTCAAAATATAATCTAGTTCCAGATGTCGTTATGATACATATGCGTACTAAATTTCATGTGAATATCTCAATTTTATTTTATCAACCCCTTGAATAATGGAGTAGGGGTGGTGGGGGGCTGAAATAAATTATCAAAAAATCTGGGGCCTTTGCCTCTTGTGCATACACCGAATTTCAAGTTTCTGTACTCATACCTGCTTGCTTTACTTATTTCCCCCTATTTACCCCTAAATAACCCCGAACCCTTCAAAGGAATCATCTCAAAGAATAATCTAGTTCCAGATGTCGTTATAATTCATATGTGTACCAAATTTCAAATGAATATCTCAATTTTATTTTATCAACCCTTGTAATAATGAAGTAGTGGGGGTGGGGGTTGAAAAATATTATAAATAATCTGAGACCTTGGCTTCTACTATATACACCGATTTTAAAGTTTCTGTAGTCTTACCAGCTTGCTTTACTTATTTTCCCCTATTTACCCCTATTTACCCCTATTTAACCTCCAACCCTTCAACGGAATCATCTCAAATTATAATCTAGTTCCAGATGTCGTTATAATACATACGTGTACCAAACTTCAAATGAATATCTCAATTTTATTTAATCAACCATTGTCATATTGGAGTAGGGGTGGTGGGGGTTGAAAGATATTATAAAAAAATCTGACGCCTTGGCTTCTAGTACGTATACCGAATTTCAAGTTTCTGTACTCTTACCAACTTGTTTTACTTATATTCCCCTATTTACCCCAAATTAACCCCCAACCCTTCAACGGAATCATCTCAAAATATAATCTAATGTCAGACGTCGTTATAATACATACGTGTACGAAATTTCAAATGAAAATCTCAACTTTATTTTATCAACCCCATTAATTGGGTAGGGGTGGTGGGGGGTTGAAAGATATTATAAAAAAATCTTAGGCCTTAACTTCTAGTACATACACCAAATTTCATGTGTCTGTTCTCTTACAAGCTTGCTTTACTTATTTTCCCCTATTTAACCCCCAACCCTTCACCGGATTTCCTCAAAAAACAATCCAGTTCCAGATCTCGTCATAATATATACGTGTACAAAATTTCAAGTCAATATCTCAAACCGTTCCGGAAAAAACGTGCGGACAAAAAAAGTTACAGACAGACCGACAGACAGACAGAAAATTTTTTTTTCGCTCAAATTTAAAATCTCGACGTTTCATGACATTTTAAACCTATTCCACGAATAAAAATTTTTGAAAATTTTTTTGCGATTACTATACTTCCAATCCACTACGTGGATGTGGAAGTAAAACTACTTGACGGAGAGCAGTCAAATTTGGCAGGTAGTTGACGCTACTGTCAGCGCAGAACTGGTAGAAATTTCACTGGAAAATATACAGGGTGGACCGTCTAAACGAAATAAATAGTGAAAAAATTTTTTTTTCGCTCAAATTTAAAATTTCCACGTTTCATGACACGCTAATCCCATTTCGGGAAAAAAAAATTTTGAAAATTTTTTTCACCAACATTTTTGAAAAAATGTTTACCAAGATAAAAATTTTTTTTTTGTTCAAATTTAAAATTTCCACGTTTCATGACACGCTAAACCTATTTCTGAAAAAAAAATGTTTGAAAATTTTTTTCACCATTTTTGAAAAATTTTTTACCAAGCTATAAAAATTTTTTTTGCCCAAATTTAAAATTTCTACGTTTCATGGCATTCTAAAACTATTTTAAAAAAAATAAAATTTTACCAACATTTTTGAAAAATTTTTTTCTACTAAAACGATAATTTTTACTTCCCTCGCATACCGAAGGGAAGTATTGTATTCGAGAAAAAATCACCCTCCGAGATTTTTACGGATTCTGACGTTTCAGAACACGTAGATTACGAAAATATAGGTTTTTCAATTCCGTCTGTCTGTCTGTCTGTCTGTTGGTGCATTTACTAAAAAACTACTTGACGGAGAGCAGTGAAATTTGGCAGGTAGTTGACGCTACTGTCAGCGCAGAAATGGTAGAAATTTCACTGGAAAATATATAGGGTGGACCGTCTAAACGGAATAAATAGTGAAAAAAATTTTTTTTCGCTCAAATTTAAAATTTCCACGTTTCATGACGCGCTAATCCTATTTCAGGAAAAAAAATCGGTAAAGGTCTTTACACAGAACTTCCCTCGTTATTTGTGCATGGCGGTCACTCTAAAAAATTAATAATTATTACGAAATGACATTGAGAATAATAATCGGCTATTATTACAAAGAAAACTTGATAAGTTTTGGTCAAAAAAATATATTGCGCATCCAACAGCAAAAGCTCAATACTAAATAACAGGTGCCACATATGGCAGGCTTGCGCAAATACCTTTACAAATGTCCACCATGACTGAATTATTTCTTGGGATGACCACCCTGTACATTTTTCAATAAAAGTATAATAGGTGTATATGTCAGATATTATTGCCATCCGTCACATCAATCCAATATTCGCGTAATGGAGTGAAAGTATAGTGGTGGTTAAAAATGTCATTTTTATTTTAATTTTTCAAAAATGTTAAAAAAAATGTTAAAATTTTTTCTTCTGAAATAGGTTTAAAATGTCAAACGTAGAAATTTTAAATTTGAGCAAAAAGGAAAGTTTCCGTCTATTCTATAATAGTGGTAAAAGAAGTTTAAGATTTAAAAATTACATATTCTTTTTAAATTTGAGTAAAAAAAGTTTCCATCTATCCTAGTGTTAATTTGTTTTCCAAACTGGTAACAAAATGTTGCAAAAATTTTTTTTCCGAAATTGGTTTGGAATGTCATGAAACGTGGAAATTTTAAATTTGAGCAAACCAAATTTTTCGTCTATTCTATAGTAGTGATAAATAGATTAAAAATGTTTTCAAATTTTTTTAAAAAATTTTCAAAAACATTTTTAAATTTGTTTGAATAGTTTTAGAATGCCATGGAAACGTGGATAGTTTAAATCTGAACAAAGAAAAAAAATTCTATCTTAGTGGTAAATTCTTTTAAAAATAGTAAACAAAATTTCTAATTTTTCTTTTAAATAGATTTAGAACGTGGAAATTTTAAATTTGAAGAAATAAAAAAATCCATCTATTTCAGTGGCAAAAAAAATTTCAAAAATGTTGGTAAAAAAAAATTTCAAAAAATTTTCAAATTTTTTTTTTTTTTAATCAGGCTTAAAGTGCTATGAAACGTGGAAATCTTAAATTTGAAGAAAAAAATTATCATTTTAGTGGAAAAAATTTTTTCAAAAATGGTAAAAAAAATTTATTTTTTTTTAAATAGTTTTAGAATGCCATGAAACGTAGAAATTTTAAATTTGAGCAAAAAAAAATTTTTTCATCTTGGTAAAAAATTTTTCAAAAATGGTGAAAAAAATTTTCGAAAATTTTTTTTTTCAGAAATAGGTTTAGCGTGTCATGAAACGTGGAAATTTTAAATTTGAACAAAAAAATTTTTTTTTATCTTGGTAAAAATTTTTTCAAAAATGTTGGTGAAAAAAATTTTCAAAATTTTTTTTTTCCAGAAATAGGATTAGCGCGTCATGAAACGTGGAAATTTTAAATTTGAGCAAAAAAAAATTTTTTTCACTATTTATTCCGTTTAGACGGTCCACCCTGTATATTTTCCAGTGAAATTTCTACCATGTCTGCGCTGACAGTAGCGTCAACTACTTGCCAAATTTGACTGCTCTCCGTCAAGTAGTTTTTTAGTAAATGCACCAACAGACAGACAGACAGACAGACAGACAGACAGACAGACTGACGGAATTGAAAAACCTATATTTTCGTAATCTCCGTGATCTGAAACGTCAGAATCCGTAAAAATCTCGGAGGGTGATTTTTTCTCGAATACAATACTTCCCTTCGGTATGCGAGGGAAGTAAAAAATTTTTAAAATTTTTTTCACCATTTAAAAAAATTTTTTTATCGATGAAAAAAATTTTTTTTACTCAAATTTAAAATTTCTACGTTTCATGGCATTCTAAAACTATAAAAAAAAATAAAAAATTTTTACCATTTTTGAAAAAATTTTTTCTACTAAAATGATAAAATTTTTTTCTTCAAATTTAAAATTTCCACGTTTCATGGCATTCTAAGCCTGATTCAGAAAAAAAAATTTTTGAAAATTTTTTTAATTTTTTTTTTTACCAACATTTTTGAAATTTTTTTTACCACTAAAATAGACGGATTTTTTTTTATTTCTTCAAATTTAAAATTTCCACGTTTCATAGTGTTCTAAATCTATTTAAAAGAAAAATTAGAAATTTTGTTTACTATTTTTAAAAAATTTTACCACTAAGATAGAATTTTTTTTCTTTGTTCAGATTTAAACTATCCACGTTTCCATGGCATTCTAAAACTATTCAAACAAATTTAAAAATGTTTTTGAAAAATTTTTTAAAAAATTTGAAAACATTTTTAATCTATTTATCACTACTATAGAATAGACTCGAGAATAGACGAAAAATTTGGTTTGCTCAAATTTAAAATTTCCACGTTTCATATTCCGATTATTATTCTCAATGTCATTTCGTAATTATTAATTTTTTAGAGTGACCGCGATGCACAAGTAACGAGGGAAGTTCTGTGTAAAGACCTTTACCGATGTTTTTTCTTCAAATTTAAAATTTCCACGTTTCATGGCATTCTAAGCCTGATTCAGAAAAAAAAAATTTTGAAAATTTTTTGAAATTTTTTTTTACCAACATTTTTGAAATTTTTTTTACCACTAAAATAGATGGATTTTTTTTTATTTCTTCAAATTTAAAATGTCCACGTTTGATAGCGCTCTAAATCTATTTAAAAGAAAAATTTGAAATTTTGTTTACTATTTTTTAAAAATTTTACCACTAAGATAGAATTTTTTTCTTTGTTCAGATTTAAACTATCCACGTTTCCATGGCATTCTAAAACTATTCAAACAAATTTATAAATGTGTTTGAAAAATTTTTAGAAAAATTTGAAAACATTTTTAATCTATTTATCACTACTATAGAATAGACGAAAAATTTGGTTTGCTCAAATTTAAAATTTCCACGTTTCATGACATTCCAAACCAATTTCGGAAAAAAAAATTTTGCAACATTTTGTTACCAGTTTGGAAAAAAAATTAACACTAGAATAGATGGAAACTTTTTTTACTCAAATTTAAAAGTTTCACGTTTCATGACATTCTAAACCTATTTAAAAAAAATGTGTTATTTTTAAATCTTAAAGTTCTTTTACCACTATTATAGAATAGACGGAAACTTTCCTTTTTGCTCAAATTTTAAATTTCTACGTTTGACATTTTAAACCTATTTCAGAAGAAAAAATTAAAACAATTTTTTTTAACATTTTTGTAAAATTAAAATAAAAATGAAATTTTTTAACCACCACTATACTTCCACTCCATTACGCGAATGTTGGATTGATGTGACGGATGGCAATAATATCTGACATATACACCTATTATACTTTTATTGAAAAATGTACAGGGTGGTCATCACAAGAAATAATTCAGTCATGGTGGACATTTGTAAAGGTATTTGCGCAAGCCTGCCATATGTGGCACCTGTTTATTAGTATTGAGCTTTTGCTGTTGGATGAGCAAACTGTATATTTTTTTGACCAAAACTTATCAAGTTTTCTTTGTAATAATAGCAATAACTATATTCCGATTATTATTCTCAATGCTATTTCGTAATTATTAATTTTTTAGAGTGACCGCCATGCACAAATAACGAGGGAAGTTCTGTGTAAAGAACTTTACCGATTTTTTTTCTCAACTTTTTACTTATGCAACCTATTCAAAACTATATATGAGAGAAGAGAAGAGAATAAAAAAATCGGTAAAGTTATTTACACAGAACTTCCCTCGTTATTGGGAATAATAATCGGAATATAATTATTGGTATTATTACAAAGAAAACCTGATAACTTTTGGTCAAAAAAATATACAGATTATTCATCCAACAGCAAAAGTTCGATATAACAGGTGCCAAATATGGAAGGCTTGCGCAAATACCTTTATAAATGTCCACCATGACTCAATTATTTCTTGGGATGCCATTATTCAATAAAAGTATATAATAGGATATGCCAAATATTATTGCCATCTCACATTCTCAATCCCACATTCACGTAATGGAGTGGAAGCATGTGGTGATTAAAATATAGAACAAATTTTCAAAAATGTTTTCTGTCTATTCTAGTGTTAAATTTTTTTCCAAATTGGTGAAAATATGTTGCAAATTTTTTTTTCCGAAATAGGTTTAGAATGTTATGAAACGTGGAAATTTTAAATTTGAGCAAAAAAAATATTTCGTCTATTCTATAATGGTGATAAATAGATTACATAAACATGTTTTACATTTTTTTTAAATTTTTCTAAAACATTTTTAAATTTGTTTTAATAAATTTGAAATGCCATGGAAACGTGGAAATTTTAAATCTGAAAAAAAATTCCATCTACTTGTAAAATTTTTTCAAAAATTTTTAAATTTTTTTTTATTTTTCTTTAAATAGATTTAGAACGCTATGAAACGTGGAAATTTTAAATTTTGAGAAAAAAAAAATCATCTATTTTGGTGGTAAAAATTTTTTCAAAAATGTTGGTCAAAAATGTTCACAATTTTTTTTTTCTTTTAAATAGGTTTAGAATGCCATGAAACGTGGAAATTTTAAATTTGAACAAAGAAAAACATTTTTTTTAGTGGTAAAATTTTTTTCAAAAATGATTGAAAAAATTTTTCAAAAAATTTTTGTTCCCTGAAATAGGTTTAGCGCGTCATGAAACGTGGAAATTTTAAATTTGAGCAAAAAAAAATTTTTTTCACTATATATTCCGTTTAGACGGTCCACCCTGTATATTTTTCAGTGAAAATTCTACCAGTTCTTCGCTGACAGTAGGGTTAACTACCTATCAGATTTGACTGCTGTCCGTCAAGTAGTTTTTTAGTTAATGCACCAACAGACAGACAGACAGACAGACTGACGGAATTGAAAAACCTAAATTTTCGGAATCTACGTGTTCTGAAACATCAGAATCCGAAAAAATCTCGGAGGGTGATTTTTTTCTCGAATACAATACTTCCCTTCGGTATGCGAGGGAAGTAAAAACTGCACCAGAAAGTGGGAAAAAATATAGGTTGCCATTCGATGAATTCACGTTTCAAAAACCGCTGACGCAAAAATAAATTAGACACAATAAATACAAATGGTTACACCCCTTCAAGCATTTTTTCAGGAAACTTCTACTAGCAGATTTATAGTGAGTATTCCATCCTTTTGCCCAACCCTGTAGATATTAGAAAATGAGGGTCATGGTTTACCAGACGACGGAAATTGTATTTCATAACTGCAGTATATAGGTATAACCATTTTTTTTTTTAGAAATGATTCAATTTCTTTCAAAAATATTTTTTGTTAAGTATTTTATGAAATTTCTTTAAAATAAATGAAATATTAAATGTGATATACCTATCGTGCAATCAGAATACCTAAAAAGTGAATTCCTTCAATAAAAATAGCAATAAGTGCTCTGTGAAAAAACGAAGTTAGGGGGTGCTTTTGAGCATGTCATTAAAATCTGAAAATCTAGTAGGGCACCCTGTATAGGTACCATACAGGTGTACATTTTTAATTATTTTACAAATTTATATAAACGAAAACTTCTATTTTAACACCGTTAAAATCAATTTTTTAGGTCACAAAATTCTAGATTTCATCCATTTCGCAGACAAGAAATGAAAGTCAATAGCGTCTGATTTTATATTCAACACCTAGTCACATTTTCTATAATAGATGCACTATTATAGGTACCTACTCAGAACTTACGTAGGTATTTTTTTACGTTAATACTAATATGGGTGCCTATACCTATAGCCTGCCTGTATAATGTTCGTTCAACCATCCCCTAAATTAAATCCAATTTTAAAAGTTTTAAAAATATTACCTGTGACTCATTGAAAATAATAATAGCCCTACCCTACCCGAAAATTATACCTGCACAGGTTTGCTATAAGAATGTACAGTTAACCACACAAGTTTACGTCCTCTGCGTGTTTGCCTTCTCATAAAACGCCAAATTAGAAAAGTAATTTCAAATCCACCGCAAGCCGAGTTTAAAAATTGATCTAAGCAATTAAATAAAACAAAAAAGAAATAGTAAATCGGCACGGAACTGACCCAAAGTAAGTGACAATTACACATTAACGGTTGTTTCCATCGAATGTACATTATGAGGGCGAGGGGTGGTTGAAATACCGACCTACCTTAACAAAAGAGGGAGGCTATTTCCCGCCAAGAAAACATCTGCGGCGCATGCCCGTTCAATAAGGAATGCGTTACTTCCCGCCATTCGCCATTGCGTTTCCATTTGCTTCGCGAATTTCACAGTGTGCGCCACGTGTAGGTAAGTTTTGTGTTTATTTTTTCACAATAATTTTGTAAAATCGCTGCTTATGTGTCGTGCTAAATCGTAAGTTTGTGTGTCCCCTTTCCATATGGATGGTGCAGGCATGAGCGTAAGGTATAATTTACAATTTATTTTAACATAACCTAGCTTCTAGCTCTCCTGGTGTTGGCTTGTGTTCTGTCTAATGTTGCATGAGTTTATATTAATTGTGACTAGATCGAACACTCGCCTATAACGGGAGGACGATCTTCATTTCGTTTTGTTTTGCGGGCATTGTTTGTGCTTTAAATCCACAGCTTCCTGGATGGATGGAGCGACAGATAAAGCGAGCAACAGGTTGGGCGCTTTTTGTCGGATATATTGTTCTTTGGTGATCTAGTTGTATGAGTATGATACATTTCATAAAGCTGGTTCAGCAAAGCACAATGCATTCGACTGTACTTCGAGGGAGGATGCTGTTGTGCTCTTCGCGGACGTAGCGAAGACAGGACACGGCGAGGACGAGGCCTAAGGGAATCTGGTTTGAAGGAACTCCTGGTGTGATATGTAGTTTCGAAATATATCACAGCCAGTAGTTACCTACGAAATGGGTTCCCCTTTACATCTCCACGGAATGTTATCTTTTAGTCCAGTTGAAATGGTCCAAAATATTGAGGAAATAATTAGGGCATCATTGAAACTTCGCATATTGTTTAACTTATGCTTACTCTTTCAGGAATCGACAACTATACCTCAGGATCGAGGACATATTTTTTATAAGTGCGGCAAAAAAGGGGGAAATGGTTCTTTACAAACATCGAACAGTAAAATTTTTATACGTTTTGTGCTCGGCCTTTTGTTCACCTCTTCGAGAAAATCAAATGTTTGTTTTATTTTCGTAATTTACTCAAATATAATATCCTACGTGTAAAATACTCTATATACAGGGTGTCACTAGTGTGTGGACGGCCAATACCTTCTCAACCATTTGCAATTTTTAAAAAATCGGATAAAAATTGTAGGACATCAAGATTAGCATATTCTAAAATTATTTTTAAATATACAGGATGATTCACATACTGGTAGCAACTGACAAGCTAACTAGGTACTTGAATTTTTTTAAAGGAACACCCAACTTTTTTTAATATTTATTTATATCTGACTCTTAATTCTCCATCCAGGTATACCTACCTATATCATTTTTAAACTTACACTGCGGTGTTGCCACATTATTTCACATTTTCCGATAAAAAATGCATTTGTGGCACTGTAGAGTAAAATCAGTAAAAAACGTGTCATAGTGTCAACTTTTTTCGAAAATTTTTGAAAAATGTACAAATTTCGATCACCGTGGTCCATAGAAAACGCGCAGTAAGGTAATTTCAGTTTCGTTAAAATGCGACTCAATATTTTAAATTGTTCTATGACGTCGGACAAAATTGCATCGTTTCTTTGAAGCCTATCAAGTGCAACAGATATATGTTTTAGTAGGAAAAGTAATCTTCAGCAGTTCTTTTTAAATAAATGTTTGAAATTTTCTGTCTTCCTATGCTGTCAATTTCATTTTTATGTTCCTCGCTAATTTTAAAAAGTGTAGGCCATGATTTAACGAAACCCTCTAAGCAGTCGGCAAGTGAGTTCCATCTTACGTCAAAAGGTAAAGTAAGTTTTTTTCTCCTTTTGCATATGTCGCAGAGGCAAAATGATTGTATTGGAAATATTTCACAACGAATGTAACGTGTTCCTTAATTTCACTAATTTCCAAATCCTTACATAACAAGTTTAAAATGTGTGTAGCACAACCGTAAGTAATAACATTTAGCTCTGTTGACTCTTTAATTTGGCTTCTAATAGCATACTTATTGGCAACATTCTTCGTCACAAAACGGCTTACTGTACAGGTATAGTCAGTCTTTAGAGATTTAATTAAGTTTGCTGCAAGTTCTGTTAAATATGGATTTCCAGATGTGTATTGTGTCCATTAAAAAGGAAGACCCATTTTCCGTAGTTACAATTGTACATATTGGTTCATTGTGTATGTTGGACCATCCATCTAATGACAGACAAACTGAACTTCCCGATAAATCTTTAAAACATTTACGTTCTTCCTCTTTATACACTTCATCAGGCATGGACACATGATGTCGAGATGGTGGTACAGATCCAGGTCGTAGAAGCGTTATTGCTTTGTTTTACTTCAGGTTGTTCAATGCACATGAAACTGCTGTTTGTCGCATAAAGAGCTCTAGCAATTTATCTATTTCTTCTTTATTAGACTTGGTCGTATGTACAACAAAAGATGATAAAGATTCAGAACTGGAGTTAGGCACTACTTTTCTTTTTTTTTACTTAATGGCGTAGAAGATAAGATCGGCTGTGGGGCACTATCTTCCTCTGCATCTTGTTGTAACGTGTTCAATTGTACTTATAATAAAAAACAAGATTGTTATGTTGTTTATTTTTAAATATTGGCCAAAACGCAAAGTTCGTAAGGCCAAAAAATTTGATTAAAACAAAAATTTTAAATACAGCTACACACAGACAGGCATTATACTTTATTCTTAAAATTAGGAGTGAATGAAAAAGTCACATTTGTCCATGGAAAGTTACTAGAAATCTAGAAAATGCACTAGATCATTTTAAAAATTTGAATCTAGCTTATCTCCTGGCATAATTGACCTAAGTCGCAGAAATAGACTGATGTTAAATATGTAAAATAAAAAAAAAGGTTCTCTTAATATTTTGTCTTACTAAGAAGTTATAAATATAAATAAAATAACACTATACTTACATCGGACACTGTTCCTGAAGTAGAGTGACCTTCATTATTTGTTTCTACATTACGCGAAGCACATTTCTTCCAGTGGACTTTCAGTCGGTCCACAAGCCCTTGCATTTCTACTGTACACTTTTTAAATGTAGCTCTACTACCACTTTGTCCATCAAGCTTACTTGATTTTTCAATAAAATATTGCCAAATAGGATATTTTTTCCTTCCACTTATATTAGAGGACATGTAAAAATATTATTTAATATTTACATGCGTAAATATAATCACTCAGACTCGCTTTCTTATTTGTTATGCCTCAGATTAGCAAATAACGGCAATTCGCATCATCCCCGTAATATAAAGATAGACGAGTTTTTCAAGTTTTCAAGGAATTTTCATGTATATACGATCTAGTTTATTTTACAATTATAGATACAAGGTACACAATTTATTCCATTTTTATGTTTAAATAAAAACTTAATATAAGTACTTAATACATTGTTGATGTCAATTATTAGGATGTTTATGTAAAAAAATTAACAAAAATCAAAAAAATCATGATTTTTTTTTTAAATCGTGATTTTTTATTTATTTATTTATTTTTATTTAAATCATGATTTTTATCGACCCTGTGTTGAACATTCAGAAGCTAATGTCAACTGGGTACTTTTTTTATGTATTGTAGACCTCAAATAAGTATTGAGTTTTCACATTCAGTTTCTAATTGTTGATCATTAGATCCTGGGATTTCTGGCCCACAATATCAATATACTATATATTTTAAATAAATAAATAATATATTGTCCATTTTATTTACATAAAATTACTATTATTAAACTACTTTAGAATTTATTGATAAGCAGGGTTATTACGCTTGAGGTGCTAATTCATAAACAAAATTTGTTTTTCTACATCTAAACTAGGAATAAGGATAAACATTAAGGCGATTATGTTGTGTGGTTAGTTTTCTTAAAAGAATTTAATGTCGTATAATATTCTAAAAGTGTAGGCTGCTATCTGTGCTCTCCATTTTATAAACAGAGTCAGCTTACATGTTTAATTGCCCACATCATATCGTAACAATTCCTTGTAAAATGCACTGAAGTAATATTATCACATGACGAATTTACGAAGAACTGAATTTTGCCTCTTAAGTTAACTAGCATGCTATGTGAATTTGTTGATGTACACCATTTTTTATAAAATTACTGTAATTGCTAGTTGCTTGATAAAGTCAATATTATTACTATTATATTTTATATCATTGATATAAGAATGAATATACTTATTAATGATTTGCTCAATTACTTCAGAAAATTTGGTGTTCTGATAATGCAGGGCCGTGTGGTAGATTTTTTCAGTGTGATGCAAGTCTTCGAAATGCCGCCCCTTATGTGAAAAGTAGAAAAAAGTAACCTTAAATTGTGATTTAAAAAAACTACATTACAAAATGTCCAGGTACTTATTTCTTAGATAATTTTTTATTTACTTTAATTTAGAAAAGCTTCGCTTCCCGCTGGCTGCAGAGACAGGGAGTGTTAATAAAATCCTCAGCGCTATAATTGTATTCGGATACAAAATCATTTTCGCACAAATAATTTAAAGTATCAAAAGATCTGTATTTTTTTATTTTGAAATGTCATGTAAAAACTGAAATTTGTTGCTATGGGTTTCCAGAAGCGAGAATCGTTCATTCAGAGAATTAAGGCTAATATCAAGAACATAATTAAAAAAGTATATTTTAAATTTATTCTCCTCTGTTAAGGGTTCATCGACAGCTTCGTAAGACCCTCTGCAATCTCATTAACAGCAATTCTCATCTGTTCATATCCAGATTGTCTATAAGTTTTCAGTCTTTGCATGGTCTCTGATAACACCCGCACACGTGACTTTATAGTTACAAATTGCAATAGCTTCGAGGCTGCATTTGTTTCAAATAAAAAATAATATTGAAAATATCAACTTTACGAAGAAAAGTTATCGAACATTTTTAGTTGTAAATAGGTCAGAAAATATCAAAAAAAAAATTGTTTGATTAAGGAAAATAATAATATTTCCTTTTGTTATCAACAAAATTGTTTTAAACAATATCAAAACAGGTAATCGTCTGGTAACATGGATTTGCATAATTGGTAGTATGTTGAACTGATTCGTGCAAAGAAACTGCATCCGAAATGTATTCATGTGCCCATATAAAAAATCACAATAACCCCCAACAGGCAATATGGAAAATTGTTAATAATTACAGGAAAATGTCTATGCCTCGATCACACAACATCTCTAGTGATCAATTTAATAACTATTTCACAAATGTACCCGATACTATTATAAATCAACTACCTCCTAGCAATTCTCTCTACACAAATTATCTATTCGATCACAGCCAGTCCAGCCAATTTTATTTTCACCAGGTTACCTATTTTGAAGTATCCGAGATAATTACCAATCTCAAGGGCAAAAAAAGCAAAGACGCTTATGGTTTATCCGTTCGAATCATAAAGGGTATCACAGTCCATTTTAATTCCTCTTACCCATTTAATTAATGAAAGCATACAAAACAATGTATTCCCAGAATGCTTAAAAATCTCCAAAGTAGTACCAATCTTTAAAAAATATAATGTCGATGACCCTTCAAATCACAGACCAATATCTGTAATACCATGTCTCGCCAAAATCTATGAAATGATACTAAAAAATCAGATGACATTATATCTAGAAGAAAGTAAGCCCCTCAGTCCCTACCAGTACGGTTTTCGAAACAAATTATCAACAACTCTTGCCATTGATAAACTGACAGATTTAATAAATGCCGGTTTTGAAGATGGCACTTATGTATGCTCTCTTTTCCTAGATCTCACAAAGGCTTTTGACTGTGTGTCCCATGAATTTCTCATAAATAAATTAAATTTCTACGGCTTTACGGATGAAAGCAAATCGCTCTTACGGTCATACCTGAGTGATAGACAACAATTTGTTCTCAATAACGGCATTAAATCTAATACTTTAAAATTGCAGCATGGAGTACCGCAGGGGTCCGTACTAGGTCCCATACTTTTCTTAATTTATATCAATGACTTTCCTCAGTCAATTAGAGATAATGTTAGTGTCCTATTATTTGCAGATGATACAAATTTGACAATGTCAAATGATAGCATCGAAGTTTTGCTAAATGAAGTACCGCATACCGAGTTAAGCGCACAGAACTGGTTTATCTCGAATAAGCTAAGTTTAAATGTGACTAAGACAGAAACAATGATATTTGGTTTGCGCAATTTGGAAGAGGTTAATAATCCTGAGTCTGTTAAATTCTTAGGAGTTTACTTAGACCCCAAGTTATCTTGGGAAAGTCATACTAACTATGTCTGTAAAAAAATTTCCAAATATACTTATCTGTTGCGAAACCTTATTGACAAAGTCTCACTGAATACTCTAACCACGACTTACCATAGTCTCATCCACTCTACTTTATCATATGCAATACTAGTCTGGGGACATGCCCCATCTTGTGCTGCTGTATTTTCTGCTCAGCGAAAGGCAATTCGAGTCATTTCTGGACTAAAATTTAGAGACAACTGCAAACAACACTTTATTTCCTTGAATATTATGACAGTGCCTTGTACCTACATTTACCAATGTCTTAGTTATATAAAGAAAAATGTAGAATCATTTGAAACTAGAAGCCACATACATTCGTATAAAACCAGAAACAACGATAAACTCAACATAAATTTCCATAGATTAAGTAAAACTAGGGATGGCACTGGATACTTGGGTTTTCAATTTTATAATGCTCTACCACCAGAGATAAAATTGTTGAATGAAACTCAGTTCAAAAACAGAATAAAAAAATATTTGCTCAATAATGCTTTTTATAGTACTAACGAATTTTTACATAGCAACTTTTCCTCTATTGCAAACTAATATGTGAATCTCGTGCAATATTCTAGAAGCTACAGTGATAAATTACCATACCATACCTCCTATTTATTTTATATTAATAGCTTCTTTTATATCTAGTTTGTCTTTCATGTACTATGTGCTCTCAGTCTTTTACTTCATATCTATTGTTTTATATATTTATACCTTGTATTTTAACTTTTGTACTGTATGTTGACGTGTGTAAACACTTTGTGTATTTTGACACCAATAAAGTATTGTATTGTATTGTATAATAGGCATAGGTTTTTCAGTATTGTGAAAATTGCAATTCACTGCTTGAACTGCCGCCCCCTGAAGGTGCCGCCTGATGCGATCGCCTCTCCGCATCATAGCACGGCACGGCCCTGTGATAACGCATGTGAATGATACAAACGTAATTAATTGCCTTCAGTAAATGTAAAAATGAGATATTTAATTCTTCAAAATCCATGACATTTTAGCTAATACGGGGAGATGCAGAATCTGTATAGAGAATAAACCATGACCATCGTGTTCAGCGGCCTCAAAAACATAAAGACTCATGTATCTGGAGCGTATACTTTATTCAATTTCATTTCCGAATGAATTCAAACCGTGAGAATTAAAATGACTGGACGAGTTTAAAAAAACTCACACTAACGACCTTTAAATCTTAATATTTTTTTATGAAATTTGCAGGACTTCACGTGGACCCAAAATAGAAACTAATTGTCATATGCGCAAGATAAAATTCGAGATTTCGTTTTATTTTATTTTTTTTGACGAAACGTGGTACTTCTGAAAATCTGATGAGAGCATCATTGCCGCCTATAAAGGGTACACTTGGTAGAACTTGATAATTCCAACCGTTTTTTAATTATTAATTAATAATTATTAATTATATTCCTAGGTTTAGTGATAAAATAAGTAGAAAACTAAATAAGTTAGGCATCTCCACAATAAGTGTAAACAAAACAAATTTAGGAAGTATTTTAGTTAACAATAAAGAAAAAATAAGTAAAGTCAACAAATCGGGGGTTTATGAAATTAAATTGAAGGACTGTAACGCGGTATATATTGGCCAAAGTGGTAGAAGTATAGCTAATCGGGTAAAAGAACATAAACAATCCATTTTAAATAACACCAAAAACACATGAATGTCAACACATTGCATTGAAAATAATCATTTTATTGATACAGAGAATATTAATTTAATCCATTCAGAAAGAAAAGGAAAACGCTTAAACCTCCTTGAACAATTAGAAATAAAAAAATCCCTTAAAAGCAATACTTGTACCACCAATGACCAATTAAATTTCATAAACACTCCTATAATAGACAAGGTTCTAAGAATAGCCCATTGAATTATTCCGAGTAGGTAGATCCTTAGTTTTATTACTTGAAATCCCCGTAATTCCACATGTTTGGGTATTACTGCATTTATTTTTAGAACAACCACCCTCATAGCTTTAGTATTCATCTGTAATGCTCTTGAGAAAGGCCTAACAAGCCGAAACATATGTAGAGTGTATAAAAATACAGTTTTTATTTGAAACATCTAAAAACATTGTTTTTCCCTTTTCTAAAAATTATTATAAATATTAATGTCATTAAATCAACTTTTATGTTATTTATTGGTCTTCTAATAAGATTAGATCCTTATTTTACACAATCTTTTGATTTATGTATTTATCTCAATACCATGAAAATACTCCATTGGTTCATAAGAAAATGAGAAAGAATTTACGCTGTTTTACGATTTTCTTTTCCCTTACGTTTTGTACTTTCCTTAAATTTGAATTTGTCTTTCAAAAAATTCAAATGTTTAATGGCAATTTCCTCGAAAACGTTTGAAGTTATCAAGTTCTAGATTTTATACGTGGAAATGACGCCCTCATCAGATTTTCTGGTCAGTACCACGTTTCGTCCTAAAAAAATATGAAAAAAAATTCATCATCAGATACAGGTTCTGCGGCGTCCTCTATGATCTAACGTTATGTAATACATAAATTATTGTTTCTTATAAAAAAAGTTCCTCTAGCAAATTTGGCAAAGATCAGTTAAGAGGCTGTTCAGTTATTGCAAAAAAAAAAACGAAAAAATTATTTGAATTTTGACACAATGTATTTTTTTCCACGGCAACATTTTACTAAAGCATATTTGGTTATATCCTCATATTTTGACCCAACGAATCTACCCCTGCACTAATGGTCCACCCTCTATTAAAAAACGTAAGGATATTGACGATTATGATACTAAAGACGACGTGGCCATACCTTTTTCTAGACTATCTGTGTGTCAACAGAATCCTAGTTATATAGGTGTTAAAATGTTTAATAAATAGGCAAAACTAAAAATAATCAATTGTAATTTTAAAATGTCCAAACATTTTTTTTATCTGTAAATCCTATTATTCGATAGACAATTTTTTTAATGGTAATGCCAGGACATAAATTTGATATTTTTGTATGTTTATTTTATTGTTGTATGTTTTCATCACTCTGTGACTATTATAATTGTTTATACATATTTGTTTCAATTACTAATTAGCTACTATATTTTACTTATATATGTACATATATATCACCTGTCGATCCCATAATGTTCAAATATTTGTATACTGTAACGTTAAGAGGAGAAATAAATATTATTATTATTAATGTATAATGTAGTTGAAACATTTTGCAAATCTGGAGAGAATAGTAATAAAAAGACTTACCAACTACAAATGCTATATATGGACGAAGTGTAGGTTGGGTTATCCTTTTTGACGCTCAGTGTATCAAGTAAGCCTGTTGCATGGTATATGTTTGTATACAGGGTGAGTGAAAAACTGAACAATGATAACGTAAATATTGCCAAAATAGAAACATGTTTATTTTTACATTTGTGACGGCATTCTTTGACACCTCATACATTTTATTTATTTATTTATTTGACATAGTATACTACAGAAACAGAATTAAGTACAATTCCAATTGGTACGTTAGCAACTTATATCTAATTAAAAACAAAACAAAAACTATATCTAACACAGAAATTAATATGATACAACAAAAATGAAAAGGACACAAGGGGAAAAAGCACATTTATATAATGTCTCATGACGGTTTTATTAAGATTATATAAGCTGGTGCCAAACAGATCGTATGCAGCGAAATTGTCGTTAAAGTTGGCTGCTATTCTATCGCAAAGTCTTGTCCATAGTAAGTCCTATGAAGTGTGATAAAAAATAGTCTCCTGTAGTGGGTGTTGCAAGGGGGCAGCATGAAAATTAATTTTACTCAGACGCAGATTCGTGGGAGGGGGGCGAAGGGAGTGTCGCCCCTCCCCTGGAGCAAAGTTTAGATAAGAAAACCTGATATAAAAATAAATTAATTCTAATGCATTTATCTTATCTTTACTCATTAAATAATTGGCGCCCCTCCTCAACAAAATGCTGGATCCACGCCTGATGGACAGTCAATAGAGACATTGATTTTTTATGTAAAAAATAGAGAAGGGCAGGTTTCCAACAATCCTCTAGCGATTTTAAACTCGTTATGTCTATTCTAACATGAGAATCAAAAGCTTGCTAGGGCAAACCCATTTTATAAACACAAAATTTAGTAAATCTATTTTGCACAGTCTCTAAACGATATACATATTCGGAAAATCCAGTTTAGGGTATAGGAATAACAATGTAATTGACCACGCCCCGCTAGTTCCATAAATCGTGAAAGCAGAGGCACACAATGAATTGAATTTAGTACGGCATGAACTAAGGATGGATGCGGACGTAGGTAATAATTTCTATACGATACGAGAAAATATCTATCTCTTCGTCAAAAGCGAAGAAGTTATTTGTCACATTTTTGACAAATAATTTCTTCTATTGAAAGCATTTCTGTAGTTTCTTTTTTAGCCGTAAATGCTATGGGAATAAAATAATAATTCTTATTAAAACCGAAATGAAAATAGAACATTAAAATAAAATTAAATAACTCGGAAGCTAAAATCAACTAATAATTATCAAAAAATAAATTATTCTTATTAAATTACAAAAATTGAACATTAAAATAAAATTAAATAACCCTCAGAAACTAAAATCAACTAATAATTATCAAACAATAAATTAATGAAGTAAGGATTCTAACAAACCACCTTCTTGTGCCAAGCAATAGCCAAACCGATTATACAATGAACCTCCCATATCATTGAGTTAATTTGGAGTAATGCTGGCACAAAGTTGGATAAGTTTTTCCCATAATTCAACTAAATTATTGGCTTGTTCAAATGCATATTTGTACGCGGTTTCCTTTAAAAAGCCCCACAGAAAGAAATCATGGGGTGCTAGATCAGGTAGCCTGGGGGGCCATTTTATCATTCCCCTCGTAGCTGTTAAACGATTGGGAAATGTTCTTTCCAGAAAATTAATAACAGTTAAGGTATTGTGACTTGGGCAGCCGTCTTGTTGAAACCAAATGTCGTCAAAGTTGACAGGAAGATTTTGAACTGCAGGTATTATTTGGTTTTGTAAAAGCTCTAAATATTTATTGCCATTTAAATTGCCATTGATTAGCAGGGGCCTATAATATGATTGTCTAAAATTCCCGTCCAAACATTCAACTTTTGAGGATACTGAGTTCGCACAGCAACACTCAAATGTTTATTTTTTCGAGACCAATATCGTACTACGGATGGATTGTGTTTCCTATGTAATGAAAAGGATGATTCGTCTGTAAACAATATATTCTTTAAGAAGTTTTCATTCTCATTCACTTTATTTATCTTGATTTCACAAAATTCCATCCGTTTGAAATTGTCCTCGGGAAACATTTCTTCTTGCGTTGTTTGAACTTTAAAACAACTGTACCCATTTCTTTTCAAAATATTTCTTACAGTTCTTTCCTTCATGTCAACTTCATCAGCAATTTGTCTGCTAGAACAAGGTTCACTAGTTTCAACAAGTGCACAGACATTAGTTTCGCGAATTTCACGTTCTTCGCTCATTTGTTGATGACAGAGTTCGAGTTCACAGCATTTTTTACAATAATTTACGACACACCCGAAATTCTCAAATTTTTTAATAATGTATGAAATTATGGTAGCTGAGGGGATTGGTCTGTCTTGATATGCCACAGTAAATAAATTTATTGTCATCAGTGGATGGCCCCCGAAGTACCACTTCACAATTTGCACTTTTTCTGCAGTTGTATAAACACACGGCATTTTAATAACGAAATTGAGATTAATTTATTTTATTCCCACACGTCTAAACAGCTACGCTATTAAAAGCAGAATGGGTGTGCTCGCGCTGTTCTCAACTCGTCGCAAGCTGCAAACTTGGTTTTATGCAGCTGATATGAATCCTAACAACATATCAAAATAACAGAATTACCGGAATGTTGAATATACTATATTGTATTATCTTCAGAACCAAAGTTGTGTGCAAAATTTCAGCATGATTGGATATTGGGAAGTGGTCAGAAATTCAATCACCAGATTTGAACATACATACATACATTTCAAGATAAAGAAAACCATCGAACAACAATTTTATTCGTCATTTTCGAACCATCCTACTGTCTCCGCCTGACCACCGGCTGTCATTTGATCGTTTTTTTGTTCTTGCCACCCTCATTTATATGCTTATTACCGAAAATGCACATATCATAACTTGAGTTTCCAGTGAGAAAAAAAACTAAAAAAAATGAGGTATACAGCATCTTAATTTGAATTTAACTATATACTTTTCATTTAATGGTGGCCCGCAGTCGGGTGGCGTGGACATAATACAATTATTTTACCTGTGCCAAATGACCGCCAGTAGGCATTTGAAAATATTACCTCGTAATAGTTTCAGGTTCCATGTCTTTACTTACTGTTGCAAGTTTTGTCTAGTTTGAAAACTAAAGGCAGTATTTGAAGAGGTAAAATATATTTAATAGTTAGAAAGTTACAAGATGTTTATTTACATAATATAATAAATATATTTCAGTTTCTTTTTTTTTTTTCTTAGTAGGTACACTTTTATTAAAATTTACGCATTTTTTTGATATTTATTAAATCTCTTCAGAATACTAAAATAATTATAAAAAGACATAAAGGCATATATTGTCACTTTTATATACATCTTATTGAACTAAACATACCTGTAAGGCCAAACCATTTCCACCTACGATTTCTTGTATGCCGAATAATCTATTCCTATGAGTACTTTCATACAAAATGAATAGCAGGCGTCCAAGATGCGTTTAAAGAGATAAAAGTAAATGACCACAGGCTACCAGTCGGCGTATTAGGCAAGTGCCCTATCGACAGTCGGCTGGCAAATTGATATTTTGAGTATGATACAAAAATTCCATCCAGCAGCTAACGCGTTAATAATATACTAATAATAATAGAAATCTCATTCTTCCTCACATATTGGAAAACCCTATGATTAAGGTTTTCGAAACAAAATACATACAAGGGAAAAATCCCAATTTGAAAAAAAAACTATATTTTTTTATTACATTTTATTTTCATAGCTATAAATTTTGATTCACACTTATGACTTTTTATATCAGCGAGGAATTTATAGATACAAAGAAAGTACCAGTTTTTTAATCTTACCCATTTTGGATGTGTTTCTATAACTCGACTACCTTTAACTGCACTTCAACATCCCCATTTCTAGAAGAATTTATTTTAATTCTACTAATGTTATTTCTATGATTATTTACCTTTTAGGTGATTCACTGCCATAATCCTCAAGAGAATCGTCTGCCTTGAACGGATTTACTTTTGCCCCTTTACAGTCACATGGATACGTGCAAAGACATTCCTTCAAATCCTTTGCCTTTTGCGTTTTAATTTCTTGAGTTTTGATTTCTTGCGTTTTGATTTCTTGCGTTTTACTTTCTTCCACTTTGATGCAATCGCAATCTTTATTACCACAAGTGCATTTCTGAGGCATGTCTTCAATTTGTTTTTTAGTTGTTTGCGAAATATGTTTGTCTGGGTCATGTTTGCCATCGTGGAAAGTTCCTTCAAAATAAATTTATATTTTATCATTTCGAGACTTCATCCATTTGGATTTATATCAAGCCTAAATAAGGTAGCATGTCTTGAAATTTTAAGATAGTCTTTGATTGGGTATGAACAACTAACATAACCTCAAATATTACATTTCTGTACGTTTTTACTCATTATTTATTTAATGTTTTTATATGCATTTCTAGACTGGTAACTATGTAACATTGATGAGCTCTCGGATAGGATGCATAATTTTTTTGAACCATTGAATATTAAAAATAGACTGCTAATTATAGGTTGGATTTCCAACCTATAAATATATCGGTACATTTTTAAAAATCAATGATTAAAGAACAATTACATGCATCCTATCCGAGAGAGTTCATTAATGATACACAGGTACCAATCTAGAAATGCGCATTAGAAACATTAAAAATGGGTATATACTGGTAAAAATGAGGTTATGCTAGTCATACAATGCACGCGTCCTATTGCATGCAACCACAACAGATAGTTTATCCTTCTTCTCGATTTCGAGGGAACAGTAACATTTTCATACTTCCCACGCACACAATTTTGCATGAATTTCCTACAAAGCAGAATTTAAGCTTTATTCTATGAAATATTACCAAACCCCAGTTCAAAAGTAGTTACGCCAGGGACAGTCCTCACACACAAATAAATATAATGTTTTGAATGGGGAATCAATCTACGATTCATATAAGCAAATAAATACATTATAGGAAACAAATACTTTTGAGGTAAGAAATAAAAAATATGACATAAAACTCATAGAGTAATAAATAAATAATTTATTATTAGAAACTTGGATAAATTATTTTTTATTTGGTACAGTTGGGCAAGTAGATGTAAGAAAGGTTCACTGAAACTGGTGGATAAAAAACACCAGACTTCGGCCGCACATTATATAGTATATATGATCTCAATTGGGACAGCATAAAACGAAAACTTGGAGTAAAGTCGGCATCTCCTTTATGGGGCATGCGGCGGTGGTAGAAATGTTAAAATGATTTAAATACTAAACAATAATTTTTTAATTGTTAAAGAAACGGATTTCCATAACACCTTTATTCGATAGAAGTGGTTAATGAGAAAATATGTTTATCACATCTGATAAGTCACATAAATGATATATTAAGACTACGTCTATTGTCTAGTGACCTACCTCTCATTCTATTTTCTAGCAGCAAAGTTATGTAATCTTAGGAGGGAGTTGCATAAATCGTATATAATCCTTCCGAAGGGGCGTAAAGCAGCAACTGTCTTGTTTGTTAAATGTTAGGTCATGATACTATGAACTTTGCAGTATCATGATGTTAGGCAAATAGAAAATTTCTACCATTCTATAAAGGAAAGACTCGGCAAAATTTTAAAGAGGGAACTTGTTTCCTGGCATCGGTAATTGGTCTCAGTAGTGGAAATAGGTCGACGTTAAATAAACAAATTTCAAAAAAGCTTTGTCTATGAACTTTAAATAAACAATATTTCATTTATTACTATCCGAGTTTTCAGAACTCGAATCTGTATTTACATTAATAATAATTGGATTAATAGGTGGTAATATAGAATATTCATTTTCCTTTTTTATCACATGAAATACACACTTCCTCCATATATTGCTTTGCCTATTTCGTCTATTATTATTTTTATATTCTTTAAGGCAGACTCCCTTAATTGTGGGGATTGATTATATTGACGTAGTCTTGTTCTTACATCGGCCCACACCATTTCAATGGAGTTGAAGACATAAAATAGTATGATCGTGTAGTTCAAACATTTTTTCAACGGCGTATTCCTTTTTAGAATTTGGCTTTCTAATCAGTTCTAATAAAGTCTCTTTTATGTTTTTTTCTAGTATTTCCAAACCTTTACCTTCCATAAATTCAATATCTCCTTTTCTTGTGTTGGTGTTCGAAATTTTTGTGTGATGCCGCAAATGGTATGATGCATTGTTCATAATAATTGTAGAATTTGGTGGGATATTAATTGCTGTTCCTTTGCCCACTTCTCAAATAATTCGGCTGTCATATTCTCGTGGTAAGTAGTCGGCAGAGGATTGCTTGATATTTTTAGCAGACAACAACAATGCATTTGGAATAAAACCGTTTTTACTTCCAGCATGTAGAATTATAATTCTTTTTTCCCAAGAGCATGGATCACTTAAATTACACTTTTTGGTGTTATCTACCCAACTGTATTGAACTACATCATGGGTGTCAAACCATGTTTCGTCAAGTTAATGTCTCTATTTGCATCTCGGTATTCTTTTATTTTACTCAGGTGTTCGTGTCGTGGATCAACGATGCATGCTGATTTCATAAACACCATTCGTTTCCAATTTTTTGTACCTAAAACCGCAATCGAGCAAAACGGTTGGCAAAGTACCTAATGATTTATAGTTATAATTTGGATAGTCTCGTAACTTATCCCTAATCATTTCTAATGTGGGCACCTTCTGTTCATTGTAAAAGCCATATACAAATCGACGAATGACATCTTTGGACTCGTTTCTTTAAGTTTTTGTCCAAAACTTTTCCATTTAATAGAATGGTCAACTACATCCCCGGCTCTAATAACCCTATAAATTGTATTATGGCCAAATTTGGTTAATTCACAAATCCTCTTCACAATTTGATTATATAGAGAATCAATATTTTCGCCTCTTAAACACGAGTAAATATTCAAAATAACTCTTTGAGTTTAAATGTGTAAGTCTTTATTTTCAAATTCCGCTTTTATTGGCTATGTATCAAAATCATCCATTTCGTTGTCACTACTATCGAAGGTCTCCAAAATGCCATTTTAAACAATTAATTGCAAAAAATCACTCAAACACAGTAATAAAACTAATAATTTGTTCAAATATTCACTAGAATTAAGTAATTTATAACGCTGCCTGGCTGTACTGCACTGCCTCGTGCAGATCATACGATACAAATAATTCATACGTATTTTTTGTTTTATATATTATGGCATACAAAAATTCTGAACAAGTTTGGTGTTGACAAATCAAATTCGCTAAGCATCTAATCCCACCTATATTTCTATGTGACTGGCGGATCAAGTCCACGTGGACTGTAGACGAGTAGTGGTGAATATAAATCTGTAAAATTCTGTGCTTTCTCATTCAACGTGAAGCGATATATTGACGATACCCCATAAGATCCTCTAGTTTCGTGCTGTTCCAATTGAGTTCGTAAATACTATACCTGCAACATTTGTCTGATTGTTCCACCAAAAACAAAAGACTTGGCACTTTGACCGGCATATGCCACTTCAACTTTTTGTATCAATTAGTGAAATGTAAACATCTCCTATATGTTTCTTCCCAACTATATATTATTTTTATCTGTGCACATAATATAAGGCATTATAATGGCATTAAAGCCAATTCTGGTTTTTACGTCAGAACTACCTCGGAGCTAGGGTATGAATATTACACCCGACCATCATTTTCACAAGATACCTCCATTGTGGTCTCGGCTCCAAATCTTGAGGAGCTTAACACCAATGTTCCTGTAATTTTGACAATCTACAAGGAATGTTGTGCCAAAAATACTCTTATCTTAAACATTGACAAAATAGAATTCCTATACATGTTTAAACAGGAAACCTTTTACAGCCAGTTTTTCAATGTCGAGTTAACTCTTGTACTGGAGTTAACTCTGGATTAAGCGCACTGTTGCGTATTTCAAATGCGAGTTAACTTGAAACCTCGAGTTAAATCGAGGTTAAGATAACTCTAGACGAGGTATGAGTTAATTACAAATTTCGGCTTAAAACTAACCTAAAATTATTTTATGGTGTAAATAAATTATGATATTTTTCAAACACATCATGGATTACGATTTTAATGTAAATGCTTACAGCAGTGATGAAAAAGCTAGAAGACCCGAGGTAATTAGATATAGGCCAAACCACATGGAAGAATGGGATCGAGTCGATCGACACGATTTTTTTTGCGCGATTTCATTTGCCTCCAAGAACTGTAGATAATATATTAAAAGAAGTGCAATATATTATTTCGTATTCTACGAATATGTATTTGTTATCTTGTGTTGTATAAATATTAACATGCAATGTTTATTTTACATGAGGGAACTGGTTTCCTCTCATCACATGCTATGTTGGTATGTTGTGGAGAATTGTTGTAGCCGCAACTGTCTGTATGGTATCCATTTTAAGGCGCAGCCTTAGTGCTAATGCTCCTCTCCACTGTGTTTCTCGTTCTGATGTGGGATTAATTAAATAAATTCTTAACATTATTTCTGATCCACACAAGAGGCGTCATAAGGTAGAGTTTCACAGGATGGCCACTATTGCCGATCAACAGACCATCATTAAAGTGACCTCGTTAAAATAAATTGTATAAACATATATAAAAATTCGCCGTTGCTATATCCACGTCAAACGTGGATTTAATTCTGAAATTAAATCCACGTTGATGACGTCATGACAGCACAGCGTCGGCGCGGACGTTGACAGATTTTGACTCAAAGCTCAAAGTGCTACAACTTACAGCCAGTTTTTCAATGTCGAGTTAACTCTTGTACTGGAGTTTTAACTCTGGATTAAGCGCACTGTTGCGTATTTCAAATGCGAGTTAACTTGAAACCTCGAGTTAAATCGAGGTTAAGATAACTCTAGATGAGGTATGAGTTAATTACAAATTTCGGCTTAAAACTAACCTAAAATTATTTTATGGTGTAAATAAATTATGATATTTTTCAAACACATCATGGATTATGATTTTAATGTAAATGCTTACAGCAGTGATGAGAAAGCTAGAAGACCCAAGGTAATCAGATATAGGCCAAACCACATGGAAGAATGGGATCGACACGATTTTTTTGCGCGATTTCATTTGCCTCCAAGAACTGTAGATAATATATTAAAAGAAGTGGAAGATATTATTTCGTATTCTACGAATATGTATTTGTTATCTTGTGTTGTATAAATATTAACATGCAATGTTTATTTTACATGAGGGAACTGGTTCCCTCTCATCGCATGCTATGTTGTGGAAAATTGTTGTAGCCGCAACTGTCTGTATGGTATACATTTTAAGGCGCAGCCTTAGTACTAATGCTCCTCTCCACTGTGTTTCTCGTTCCGATGTGGGATTAATTAAATAAATTCTCAGTATTATTTCTGATCCACGCAAGAGGCGTCATAAGGTAGAGTTTCACAGGATGGCCACTATTGCCGATCAACAGACCATCATTAAAGTAACCTCGTTAAAATAAATTGTATAAACAGAAATATAAATATTACTATTACATTTTACAAATAATATCACAGAAAGTTAGGTTAATGTAACATTTTTAACATCACAGAACTATAGAAAACATTAGAATACTTGTGTAAAATTCCGAAAATATGGTTAAAATTCATACTTCTCATGTCAACATAACAAAATATTTCACACAACTCGAGTTAACTAACTCGAATGAGAAATAGTAATGAAAAACAGTTGTAACGTTAACTCGAATTTAGCCTCGAGTTAAGGTGCGAGTAAGAGTTATCTAACTCGAACTTTAACACAACATTGAAAAACTGGCTGTTACAAGCCACCAAATTCTAGGTTATGTAATATATACATGATCAAGCCGAGTAATAATGTTTAAATTAAAAAAGAGAAATAATTAGATGATAATTTGAACTGTAGCGAAAATATTGTCAAAATGATACATAATAACTATTGGAAGCCTCGAATCAAGGAGGTAAATGAAATTCGAGATTTCAAATAAAAATTTACTGGAAGGTAAGTTATTTAAATTTAGCAATCATTTCGCCAGATACATATATTATATATTAAAACTTTCTGTTTGTTAAAGGTACAAAAAACAAGAATATCAAATTACATTTTGACAGCCCGTGAAAAGCCAAATTATTTCTTGAATTGTTTGTGAAGTATCTTGCTGAATGTACAGCCGAAAGATTTAAGTCTCAAATCGTTAAATAATATGAAAGGATGTGTGAGACACATTAAAAAGGTGCTGGTAGGCCAATTATGCATGTTGGAGAAGTTGTTAATGATGTTCGTCATTGTGTGGTATAAGAAACTGTAAAACCTTTGAAGTGTCTCTCAGAAAATTGGACTTTCTTATGGAACATGCGGCAGAATTGTAAAGAAAGATTTGGGCATGCATCCGTGTAAGATACAATCATATCAATCAATTTTACCAACAGACCACTTCAAACTTCTTGTGTACTGCCAGTAGTTTGTCAATAATTTAATAAACGCAGACCTGCAAAATTTGTAATTTCGAAGTCCTGGAGAAACAGCTAACGGCTGGGCCCAGGGCCGAACCTGACGATAGAGAATGCTAGCAGAGGTATTTTTGGATTGTTCTTGACGTCTGGTAACATATATTAGGTACATCGCAAGCAACAAGTCTCAACAAAGCATAGATGTGAAAGTTCAATTAGAATTTACCAGGTCACATGACCGCATCCACCGCTCGGATATAACAAGTCTTGTTCACATCCTTTCCCTGCACCTACTGATAAAAAGCAAGCAAAAAGTCCAGACCGGTCAATTTTTTTGTAGCGAACGGAGTGTCTAAGCTAAGATGTGGCAGTTTTTAATTACATGACCATCTGTGACCAAAATAATTTGTGATGTCACAGTACAATAAGTTTAAAAAAATCCATTCATTTCTATGTTGCAGTGTATTAAACAGAACTTTTTGTATTGGTTGATGATATACAAACAACAAATGATATCTACAAAGAAGTCATGGAGAAACTGCACCTAAAATGACATCATACGAAGCGACGGGTCACTAGTTAATTATGTGTTCTTAGTAGTATCAAATATAAAATTAAAATATTGTTAAATATAGTTTCACTGTTTACGTTTATTTATTAGTAATATTTGGTGGAATAAATTCTATCTGTGTGATTTCAAAGTTGTTCTTAAATTTTTATATTTTGGCCTTAATGGAAAAGTAACGTAGCTTGATTGAAGTACTCATGAATTTATTATATTGCAAAATAAAGCATCTGTATTAGGAAATATAAATGAAGAAAATCGTGAATGCAAATCCATAAATTTTTAATTTCATAAAAAAATATCCTAATTACTCTTAAGAATTAATTATCTACTTTTATTTCATTGTTATAGTATATTTATATAATAAAAATTTGTTCACTTACCTATTTAGGAGATATTTTTTAAATAGCAGTCTCCTTTAAAAACACTATTTTATAAATTACTTAGCTTGTTTTCATTTATGAGTGAAAACTAATCTTTTATTAATTAATTTTTTGTTAACATACATGGCACGTTAGCTAAACGCTTAAATATCTATCTGTTTTTTTTTACTTGATGCAAATTATTAAATAACAATAAAATGTCTAACTATCGAGTGCAAAAGTTTATAGACTTAAAAAGCAAATATAAATTCCAATTGACTATATAGCTACAAATAGATAAAGTTTTGAGTTTTAATTTGTGCAATCTAAATTTTTTATAAATAAAACACTTGGGATATGTATATAGAATATTAAGGAAGACAGGATTCGATTACTGCTTGTAAGAAGAACGAAGAAGAAACTTACCAAGAGGAAATATTCTTTAAAAATATTTTACAACAGTTAGAAACATTTTTCTTATTAATACGTATACAATATATATTTATAATAATAATACCTTTATTTTCATACCATGTACATGCATAGAATGATGTCAACAGTAGAATAACAATACAAAAAATAACGTATTATTGCAATAAATAGTACCGGATGGATATATGTTTGTAAGAGTGAAATACTACATACAATATTGATACTACAAGACAGGTGGGTACTGCAAGGTACGCTAATAAATAAACATTTAGGTAAACAAGTTAGAACATACGATATGACATAAAACATTAATTATATGGCGAATGTAATAAGATTAACTTCCTTTAAAATTATATTTACGTATCTAAGTTATCAGTTCTTTTTTTATCTGGGTAGTATGTCTGTTTTTCCATGTGTCTCTTTTGAGTTCTCTTGTCATCACGTTTTGCTTCTTTCAATAATGTTCCAATTACTTCTGTTATTTTTCTATGGTTCTCTATTGATATGTTATTTAAATCGTTGTATGCCATCATTCACAAGTTTTCTCTGTGCTTCTTCACGAAAGTAGCGGTAACCTCAAAAACACTGTCAAATCTGTCAAATTCGCGCTGATGCTTACCACTGACGTCATCAACGTGGATATAATTTCAGAATTAAATCCACGTTTGACGTGGATATAGCAACGGCGATAAAAATTACATTTTACAAATAATATCACAGAAAGTTAGGTTAATGTAACATTTTTAACATCACAGAACTATAGAAGACAGAATACTTGTGTAAAATTCCGAAAAATGGTTAAAATTCATACTTCTCATGTCAACATAACAAAATATTTCACACAACTCGAGTTAACTAACTCGAATGAGAAATAGTAATGAAAAACAGTTGTAACGTTAACTCGAATTTAGCCTCGAGTTAAGGTGCGAGTAAGAGTTATCTAACTCGAACTTTAACTCAACATTGAAAAACTGGCTGTTAGTGACAATTTTCACCATTGGAAGATCGATCGGACCCTGTCGAGACTGCCCCCACCCTTGGCCTACACGCTCTCCTGACATGACTCCTATGGGCTTTGCAACGGAGGTCCCCTTTTACCTTTGCAAGCAGTCAATGAGGTGAATCGCAAAGTTAAATGTAGCAGATGTTTATAAAGTAAATTTGCTTTTAGTGTACTTCTAATGCATTGGGTATTTGCATGCAGACGGTGCAACGAATTTGTAAGGAAACCCATGAAGGGTACGACGCTCCAAATACCACTGGGCCAAAATATGGATCCGGAAAGAAAAATTAAACTGAGCACTTGGTGCGAGGGATAGAATTTATATTATTACGCGCTGGCGCCCTCTAGGGTCTGAAGACTGATGCACGCCATCTCTGAGACACCACTGGTAGTAATAGTATGCTTTCTAAAAATTCATGGAAGAATGAAAATTTTCTATTCATTATTCTGGAATTAACGCTGAGAAGATTTCTAGATGGATCTAGAGGCAATTTTAGAGTATATAAGGCAAGATGCACGGCGGGAAGGGAAGTTGAAGAGTGACAAGTGCGGTTAGAAATCCGAAGTAAGTTTAAAGTTTAAGTAATAAACATTGTTAAAGGTTACTTTAGTCAGTAAAAGTGTATTTTGGTTAAAAGAAAGTATTGTTAAGTTCCAATAAAGTGTTAGTGTTTATCCCTTGATATAAATTATTTTGAACCCACTGAAATTGAAGGGTGATTTCCCAAAAGGGGCGGAAACACGCAACGGTATGTACTCTGAAAGTAATTTTGTGGCATAGTGGATTTTGTAGTTTTTGTAGTTAGTCTATTCGACCGCTGTTGCTTGGCGAGAGAATATTATAATATTAAAATGCCCATGTGTGCCATTCTATGTGACCTTACGTCAATGTGATCGGAAATTACAAGATGATGATGTGAACGACAAGATTCGTGATTTCAACTGTAACCTATACAAGCTGATTCAAATTTGATGCTCACCACTGGGATCTCAGAAACCGTCAGAGAGAGTCGGTTAGATGGTGACAAAGTTGCACATTGTAGTACTCAATAATATGGCACAAAGAAATTCGAAATACTCCTGTTGGTTTCAGAGGTATTGGAGAAGAATCCAAATTATGGATTTTTATTTTTTCAAGTATTTCAGTCATTCAACTTATTAAAAGTTCAAGAATACTTTTTTAGGGCACTTTACAATCCTCTACATGCCAATACTATTCGTTTTATTTGGCGGTGTTACACCACCTCAGAACCATCACCAACTTCAAAATTTTAAATACGGACATATGGAATGTCTACATCATTTTTTTAAAACATTTTGTAATACGAAATCAATGATATGTCGTACTTAATTATTTTCCAAAGTTTCATTACATTAAACAATTACTTAATTATACCAGGTTGCCTGAATGCGGTTCTGTATAATTCAAGATATTACATTTCCTAAGCAACTAAGACTAAGAACTAATGAAAGGGTATAAGAACAGTAAAGAGAAGACATATAAGTGTAAGTCACAAGTTCCACCCCCACCACGCTTCCGTACCTGACACGTCTATTAGGTGGGTAATGGTTCAGAGATGGAGGGCGTGGAGGGGCCCGCTGGCCAGGGGTGTACTCTCAGAAATCAACAAGAGTATTTCACATTTCGTTATGTCATATTAGTGAGTACCACACTATGTAACTTTGCCACCATTTAAACGATTCTCTATCTCTTACATTTTCCGACATTCCAATGGTGACCATCCAATTTGAATCAGCCTGTACGTGAAAAGGAACTTCTTGTCCTATTAATTCACAATTTAGGATTATTACTTACCTGAATTTCTCTTTTTAGCTACTCGATCGACGATATGCAATTTGTCCTTAGGTTTTAATTTCTTCCCAAGAAGCTCTAACGATGAAACTAGTGTAAGCGATTTTCTTCTTCTCTCTACTTTAGGTTTCGGAAGTTCAATGTCGGTTCCTGGTGGCAGTGCTATCTTTTCCAGAATTTGGGCGTGGGCTTGGCAATCGCACTCCGAGCTGCTGCATGTACATTTGATCATAACTGACAATCTTCTCCTAACCCTTCTATCTTGTATGTGTGTGCGTGAAATTTGTGTGTCTATGCCACTATGAGATCTTGCCTTTTCTAGCTTAACCTCCTTCGTTGCTTTGAATTTTGAATCTAAATAAAATAAATAAAATTATTTTACAGGATATTTTTACGTTGTGTACAGTTGGCATCGTTATTGGGTGAATGTAATGCTTAAGCAAATAGAATTGATCAAAACTTGAATTAATTAGCTAACCAAATAAAGTTTTGCTTTCAATTATTATTTATTACATAATAACAAAAAATGTATAGCAATATTTTTAGACGAGAGCATTCGACACTGTTTTTCTAATAAAGACCATTTATTACTATTATTATTATATAAAACAAAAGTTACCCTCTTAAAAGTATATGATAAATTAGGTGCCTACTTAAAAGCAGAAACATAAAGTAAACAAATAATAATAATAATAATTTATTAATTCAGTCGATTGTGTTTACACAATATAGAATAAGTCAATATATAATAAATATAAAATAATGCATAAACAAGAAAACAATAAAAGACAGTACATAGAACAGATTTAAAAAAGAACTACAAACAGGTAGCTGGAAAACATTAATAAAATGTTATAAAAATATTATAAAACAACAATAAAAAAGAGTGACAAACTGGAATTGAATAAAAAAAATCAATAAAATAATACATCAAAAATTTACATATGCCATAAAAAAAATTGTAAAAAGAGCAAACAGAACAAATCACAATCCATCCTCTAAATAATCATTAAAGGAGTAATAACATTTGTCATGTAAGAAACTTTTTATCACTTTCTTTAATTGTATTTCATTAAGAGATTTATATTTATTAGAAGTTTTATGGTAAGGTATCTGCAATATGTCATTGTTATGAGTATTGTACAGATTATCTTGATTTAGAAGAGGGAAATTTTCTTTTTTAGCATATAACAACAGATTTAAGATAAAAATAGATGGCAGTGGTAAAATTCCCAACTCTTAAAATGAGCTCGACAGCTCACTCGTGCATTTACGCCAGCCATGTATCGGATTGCTTTCTTTTGTAGTACAAATACCCTTGAACATTTACTGGAGCACCCCCAAGCAATTATCCCATATGAGGCAATTGAATGGAAATTTGCATAGTAGTACATTTTTAATAAGTCTGAATTGACTTTGTACCGTAATTGACTTATACAATAGCAGATTGGTGCAATTTTTTTGCACAACATATCAATGTGAACTTTTCAGCGCTACAATCCTCGGATAAATGTATGCCCAAGAATTTTGTGCTATTAACCTGTTTTAATGAACCCTTATTAGATTTTATTAATAAACTTTTATCCATATTGTTACGATCGTTGAAATGAATGAAGACTGACTTATCATTATTCAATACCAATTTATTGTTAACTAATAGTGTATGGACATCCGATAGTTGATTATTTGTGTTGGTGATAGTATTTAGGTTTTTGCTGGTACCAAGTAGTGATATATCATGCAAACATTATAAGATTCGAAAATTTTAGATCATTAACATAAATTATGAATAGTAACGGACCCAACACTGATCCTTGTGGAACACCCACATCAGTTTGCAGATGGGAGGATCTTATATTATCAATATCAACAAACTGGGTCCTTCCTTTTAGGTAACTTTCGAGCCAATTTAGAATTTTGCCTCTTAAACCGTATCTTTCCATTTTATTAATTAGAGTTTCATGGCTTACAAGATCAAAGGCGTTTAACGTTATTTGATGCAATTTTAAGTCATATTTTGACTCCTCAGCACTTGAAAGTGGTTTATTTACGGATCAAAATGCTTTACAGATTGGGCGATTAAGGTTATATTTACATTTATTTGTCACGTCAAAATGATGGTGGCTGCAATAAAGATGGGGCTATGGTAATTTTGGTCATAAAGAAAAAGATGACCATAAAATGTAATGCCTGAACTATGTTGTCAACACACTTGTAAATGTGTATCTGCTTCTATTTATATAAATTCTTTGGTTGTCTAGCGTGTTGATTGATGTTCTGTTCTTAATTTTGTGCATTTGCGTATCAGCAATAATTGCAATAGAGAGTGTAAAAGGGAAAAAAGGTGATAACTACATTTTAAGTGATTAGAGAAACAGAACTATTCCTGCAACTTCCTCTATCATCTCAACAATATGCAAAACAGTTTCTTTACACAGTCGAAATCTTATTAAAAAATCTTTATCATCATAATTCTCAAAATTATTTTCTCGTTCCCTTATGGTATAGGGTCTTAAAATGTTTAAAAATGTTTTCTTAACCGCTTCTCAAGTTATCGAGGTAACTCCTTGAAAATCCAGAATGATTTTGTGTAAGGTAAAGAGAAACGAGGCCCTACAGTTTATAGTGGAGTCCGAACCACATCTTGGGGATAATTTTACAATTAAAATTATTTCGCGGTGAGCAGGGATTGAACCTGCTTCGCTACGTATGCCAGTATGCCAGCTAGACGCGCTAAACCACTGAGCTACCGTCTCCTTTCATACTTTATGAATTGTATAATATCATCGTCATCATCAGTCATATCCAGAATATTATTATTATTCATTATTGGAAATAATATATTTAATATAAATCACAAAGTAAAAACGAACATATCAATCACTCACATTAGTTTTTAGGTTAGAATGTTTTAGAATTGTCAGAAATTGAACCAAATGTGCATGTGCAAATCCACTAACAGTAGAATAAATCCTTAACTGGCACTTGCAACTCTCTGCTAAATTTACTTTCAGATAGTGAGTTTAACCCTCCGGTAAATTTTATCTGCACATTGAAAAACAGTTTATCTGCCAGATAAATTTTATCTGACAGTTAGGCTATTTAACTGGACATTGAAAAACCGGCCCTTAGTTATTTAATAATTTAGTAATAGGTACACATCCCAACGAACAATTTTGCTTACTTAAAGTTACTGTTATTAAGGTTGTGAGTTTATAAAAGTGGTTTATAAGATCACTAAAGAGTTGCGAATTTTTAAACCCTTGGGTTTTATAAAATGGCAATGGAAACGTTTCCATCACCGAATACAACTTAACTGTTACTATAATTTATATAAAGAGTTTTTATAGAAGTTGCAGTAATAAGTTTATAAAACTAACAATGTTCAATTCCTATGTGGGGGTTGGCTCTGATGAATATAAAACTACCTGGTCCCACAGTAACAACAATAACTGTTAACATAACCTCAAATTCTACATTTTTGTAAGTTTATTCTCCGATTTATAGAATGGGAATATGGGAAGAACAGTTCCTCATGTGGAGCACTCCAGGAAAATACCGCTCTAAAATAACCTTACTTTGGAACGGCTCTACGTACAAGCCGCTGTAATAACTATACGTGTTCTGTAATTATATATTTACCTTGATCCAAATTTTGAAGAGCGGGAGGGAGATTCCTACCTAAAAGTATTATTTTTCTCATAAAACTTATATTTATATAAAATAATCACATCACGCTTTTCTACCAACTTTAATAACAACCGTTACCTGTGATTTTTTAATATCAATTGACCTGTAACTAGTTATTTTATCATTTTGGAACGCGACAAAAAAATACCGTTCCAAAATAACGTTACAGAAATACCGTCCCACCTCTGTCGGTTTAATGTTTTTAATCGCATTTCTAAACTGGAATCAATGTAACATTAACGAACTCTGTCATATAAGATACACATTTTTTTAATATTGTTAATTTTTACAGGTTGGAAATTTAACTTATAATAATTAGCGGTCAGAGTTTGAATTTTCATGGTCATTCCAGGGCCGGATTTCGTTCTACTTCTATTTAATTAAATTTAAGTTACTTTTATCTCAAAGTAATGACATAGATAAGTATAATGATGAAATAATTCACAAACTTAATAACAATAAATATCTATGTACAACGGTAAGTTTGTTGAATTTAATGAATATTGAAAGAATTATTTAATACACTAATCTTTATATTAAAAAAAAAATGAAAAATGGAATGATGCCATCTTACTTAACTGGCTATGTAAATGATTTACACTCTTATAAAACTAGGGCTATGGTAAATAATGATTTCTATATAAAAATTGAACATGTAAATTCCAATACACTACATTGGGAAGACGACTGATTTGGCTTAATGACTTACCAGGTGAGCTAAACGAATGTAAGAATGATCATATTTTTAAGAGGCTTTGTATAGAGTACATAAAGATTAATATGAAAATATTTACCAGACGGTGTTTCCACAAATACTATTGCCGGATTGATGTTACAGTCGCAGTCTGGATATCCACAAGGACAAGGAGCCTTCACCTTATTAGTTCTCCATTCGGTGTAAGCACCAGATTTCTTTTTGTCCCCTATTACATCTATATGTTTGTACGTGTTCTTATCAGGTTTGGGTGGGGACACGGGGGTTTTTGTGGGTGCTTCCAGGACTTCTGGGAGCACCGCAGTTACTGGGGCTCCTGCAGCCACTGGAACTTCCAGCTGTTTCGGCTGACTAATTCTTTTCTCTGCATACGTAATATCTGGTTTCTTGTTAATACTCCCCTGTCTCAAGGACCTACGCTCCCTCGAGTACGAAGGTCGATCTGAAACATTTATTAAAATAATTAAAGTTTTACGAATATTATTAGCCCAGTCGCCTGGGGTTTTAAGTTGGATTTAATTGTTACCTCGAAAAATAATGAAAACAGAAAAAACGGATTTTTTTGTTTAACGTACGAGAATGGAAAGTGGCGACACATAAGTATGGCATTGTTGTAACTTTTGAACTAATAATGAAACTGAGCTCATACCCTAGAAGATGGAGATACATACAGAAGATTAGATTTGTTTTTGGGCCCAGGGTGAATTTTTAAACAATGTTTATTTCCTGAAAAACGTCATATTTACTGATGAAGCATCATTCACTCCCAATGGGGTAGTATGCTCTCAGAATTTCCGTTTTTGGGCTGACGAAAATCCCCGCTGGTTTGTCAGTACTAAAAGCCAATATGTGTCAAATGTTAACGTTTGGTGTGGTTTATGGAAGGATCAGATTATTGGGCCTCTTTTCATTCCATGATTGAATGGAGAAGCTTATTTAAATTTGTTGCAAAGAGAAATTGAACCCTTTCTCAATAATCTGCCTCAAGATGTCAGAAGATACTTGTATTATCAACTTGATAGTGCCCCGGCCCATAATGTTGCAAGTGGTTGGCTAGAAGATAATTTTCCAGGTAGATGGATAGGTTTAAGAAGTCAAGTTCAGGAGTTTCCCCCGAAGTCTCCAGACCTGACACCACTTGATTTTTATTTGTGGGGTCGTCTAAAAAATATAGTGTATAATAACAGACCACGTAGCCAAGATGAGTTAATGATCAGAATTACACAGGCATGTGTTGAAATCACTCCAGCCGAGATTAGAAAAGTTGTACGGCATGTAAGAAAACGGATTGAGCAATGTATTCGGAATGATGGTGTGGTTACATAGAAACGCAAAGAATTGTATAATTAAATTATTTGTGTAGATTATTTGTTAGAAACATGGTAGGATGGTATGTACAAATTAGAATTTTTGCCTTATTAAAAAAATTGTAATTTTTTTGTAGAATCATTTCATACTAGTACAATACATTATTCTGAACAAAAAATAAAGAATACATTTTTTTCATATAACAATCCGTTTCACAGATACAAATTATTTTAAGTTGAAAAAAATTGATTTTTAAGGGCCCATATCTCAAACGCCTTTGAACACACAACGATGTAATCTTGTACAACGGGGTTTCTAAAGGTGCTGATTAGGAATATTTTACTAGTTCTTCTCTAAAAAAATCGCTAATACTTTTTATTAAAAAATCTACCCCCTTTTTCCATGATAGAATTGAACGCCACTGACTACAGTCGAATGTAGTTACGTCTAAAGACTCACTTCATATATATTCACCACCAAAATTTCAAAACATTCGGATATCAGGTGAGTGAGATATGAGGGAGGCTCCATGAAAAGTGAGACAGTGTATACAGGGTGTAATTAGTTTCATGTCATTAAAAAAAATTGGTGGTAGGGTACGACAAGACAAACAAAAAAGCCTTATATAACATGGGGTCTAAAGATCATAGTTTTGGAGAAAAAAATAAACAAAAATTTCGTAAATTTTCAATAAAATCTTTTGAGAACTGCTGGAATATTGAGGTAGGTTTAGATCGTCACGCGTGTCTTTGCCTATGATACTCAATATTTGTGTAGATAGCTATAAAATGTCTTTAGCGGTGCAGTAAATAAGATGAAAGACGTCGACATTTTCTGAGTATTTAGTAGATCTGATCTGAAGAAAATTATACTCTGACTCTCCCTTGTGCAATATTTTAGTTATTGTGGGTGTTTCATTATGTACACACGTCCAATCCGCCGTTCGTTGTTTTTGTTATTTTTGAATTTCGGGTCGCTGTGTATTTATAGTGAAGATTTATTTGATTGACTTTACCGTTCAAGTCGTTATTTTTCTTTATTGACAACGTTAGTTGATAGTTTATTGTTTAGTGTTGAACGGAGTACGTGTGTCCTTAATTCGATGTAGCGAACTGCGTATTGATGCAGATGCAGATTTCGAATAATTTACTTATGTGGTAAGCTTTTAACCCAGGACACTAATTTATGTTACAATACACACACAATAATAAATCACATTTAAATATTCTAAATTATAAACATTAATCCAATATTTTGTTCCAAATTAAAAGACACACATGTAAAGAAATGCTCTGTTTAAACTTCTACGGCCATTATTTGCTTGCAGTTGTGCAGGAAAAGATAACGAATTATTTACCTCTTTATAATTCTCTCAGTTCGGTTGAGGCGGTCCATCAAAGGCGGTCAATGATCCAAGGCCTTTGCACTTTTTTATGACAATTTCAAAGTTATATAATTGGGAACTACAAGTCCATTGACCAAGAAAAGCAGTGGTTCTCAATTATTTTCTACATTAATATTAAAAAAATATTTAAAATGTTGGCCTAAGTCAGTTTTTTTCAAAGTGTCCCTAGAGGGAAAAGTCATAAAGGTTTTTTGTTTGTCTAGTCGGTCCCCATTACCAGTTTTTTTTAATGACATGAAACTGATTACATCCTGTATATAATTTTTTTTTTTAAATCACTTATTTAACATCGGCCTATTTCCGCTACCAAGGCCAATCTCCGACGCCAGGAGACGAGCTACCCCCAACCTGGAAATTTTGCCGAACCTCTTCTCTATCGAAGAGTAGGGATCTTTTACTTGCCCAACATTTAATAGACAAGGGACCGACTGCTTTACATCCCCTCCGAAGGATGGTATATCCACTATGTAACCCCTGCCTAAAGTTACATACATACCTGCTACGCATGCGCTGATATACAAGCCGTTAGAAGATGGAGCGAAAACGCTGTGTTTCCCTGGAGAGGCTTACCCATCCAAGTACTAACAGCTCCCGACTTGCTGCATTTGCGTATCGAAATACGAGTATATGCAGACGTCTCTACGCTCGCTCCTCCTGTATATAATGAAAACTAAACTTTAAAATGTTTATTTCAATAACTCATAGCACAAGAAAGTGAAAAAAGCAAACGAATTTCACTTTAATTAATTTGAAACAATGAGGTTATATGCCCTCCACTCTCGTTAGCTGTCAGATATTGCACGCGCCCTATTGTCTTTATATATTTGACACACTTATTTGAAAAATGGTTAATAGATATACTAGAATTTATATTACATTTCTTAGTGAACTACATTCCCGAGGCTGTAAATATCGGTATTTTTGCTTATCACGACCTGGGATGACCTCATTGTGAAATTGCACCTAGAGATCAGGCTCTATACATAAAACTAAAAGAAAAGCCCACCTGAGTTTCGTTTTGGGGTCCAGTAATTTAATTGTTCAATTTCTTTTTTAATTTCCGATTTACTGACTGTATGCAACTCTTCTTCCAAGGGTGAATCACAAATTTTGCAGCGAGATTTTCCTATCAACTACAAATGGTAATATAATAGTATCGGACAGTGAAGTCAGTTATAAGCCCAAGCACTAATCAATGTGCTTCGAGGTAGCCCTGGTTACAAGTACCTTAATTTCATGTAATCTCTTCTTCTGTAGCTCGTTCAGAAGATTCATCCACATTGTTTTATACTGATCGTGTATCCTTGCCATTTCACTTTTTAATTTTTCTTCGTCTAAATCGGGTGCAGGTTTTTCTTCGTCTAAATCGGATGCAGGTTCCCTTATTTCATCCACTTCTGATGCCACCTCGCTTTTAGTAGTCTCCCCCATGATGGTGCACTTAACAGGGTCCAAATTTTTCTCCATAACGCTCTTCCAAAAGGCCATACATTTTTCCGTCTCCTCATCATTAGATCCTTGTCGAAATGTAAACTCCTGAAATATACGACTTAATCAAATCAAAATCCGTGAAGGATATAACCAGGCATTGCCAATTGCGAGTATAGAACTGAACAAAAAAAAAAAAGAAAGATATTGGCTATGTGCTTAAGATCAATGGCACACATATAAGTGAATTGTACAATATTCAAGCATAGTGGACGATGCTCCAGCAGAAAGTAAAGTTTTTATTCGTAATTCCCGAAATATCCAATTTAGATACTTTTATACACCGCCGGATCGGCTACATACGCCGGGTTGAATATGAGACATGCTTGTTGTCAGCAGCGAGAGCCACATGACACATAAGGTATGAATATATAGGATAGGAAGTGTAGGTGGTTATGAGATGTTTCTTTTAAGTATCCATGCGCTTTTTTTAAGTTTCCATGTATCATCATCGGATGTTAAGTGTAGGTGCTTGTGAGATGCTTGTTTTAAGTTTCCATCTATCGTCTCTTTGTTTATTCTTCTTCTGAGTATTCTGCTTCTGCTTCTGAATCTAGCATCGTGTACCTCTTTCTGCCCACTAGCTTGTAATTCTTTTAAGAACAATTTCATATAAATGTACTTGAGTTCCATATGGTTGGGTGGGAAATTTTTTAAAATTTGGCATTCTATACATTGAAAGGACAAAGTCCTGATACACGAAAACCATTTTTCACTGTCGTGTTCATCACATGCTCCAACGTCGCTGGAATGACATGAACCGGGACGATTTTTATTTTTAAATGGAGCATTCTTTTCGTTTCAGTAACAATTTTTTCTACACTGTCCAATAATCTTTGTTATTGGAAAATATCTGCTGAAGTAAAATAAACCATCGAACCAAAAACGTCTCCTCTTGAGTTGTTAAAATTGCGGCAGCTCCATCCCACAAACTTTTGTAATTAGAAATTACAAGAGTGGAAGAAGAAAATGCGGTAACTGCTGAAAATATTCAAATATAAAATGGTATGTGATATGGTTTCATGTTTCTCAAAAATTTGTGTCCTCTTTTCAACGTCCTGCATCCCATCCACTTTGTTTGCTTGCCAAGACATACAGTAGCTCGCTGTAAGAAGCTTTTATTTATTAACCGTTCCACAGGTAAATAGTTATTTACAGTGGAAGTGCAAAGAAAAGAGAACATTTTATAATCTGCCAAGGTAAAACAAAATAAAAAGTAAAATCTGAAAAAAATAAAAGAGAGTTCAGAAGAATATTTGGAACGCATTGTATATCAAGCAAACCCCAACTACTTTGAACAGAGATATATTTTTTTATTCGTAAATAAGCCCAATACAGGGTGTTTCATGAGGAACTATACATACTACCAGGGACGGTAGAGGACCACTTGGGTATTCAGAAACAGCCATTGAAATTTTCCTGTCCAAAACACGTAATTATATAGATATAATGAAAACTAAAGTTAAAAATGTTTATTTCAATAGCTGATAGCACAAGAAAGTTAAAAAAGCAAACGAAAACAGCGAATTTCACGGTAATTAATTTGGAACATTGAGGTTATATGCCCTCCACTCTTGTTAGCTGTCAGATTTTGCACGCCCCCTATACTAGTGTACTCATTGATTGATCCCCAAATAATCATGCCTTATAAATTTACAAATCATTTACCTGAAATCTCAAGTCTATTACTTCTATAACTATTTTTAATAAAAAAGTCAAAACTACTCTTTTAAGACATAGCTTTTACAACTTGAAGGAATATTTTACCAGTGAACTGTATTAAACTCTATTCTCCCTAATCGTTTTGTCATTATTTGTGCTTCCCAGGGTTGCCCTGTGCTGGCACAGTACAGGTTTTTATTTTTTACTTTTTTCTCTCCTCTTTTGTATGTCTTTCTCTAATTATTAAGACTTTGTTATATATCATCGGCTTCACAAGCAAACCACCTAACTCCACTTTCAATCAAAATTGACATTTTGATGGCATCTGTTGCAGAAAAGAAGGACCTTTCTTTGCAAAATTTCACGTAACTCAGAAAAATTTATTAGCTACTGAAAATACACTGAGAAAATTACATACCTCCCGAGGGGTAATTTTGTACTTGACCAAACACGTATTTCCTCCACGCACTATTAGTATGCACCAGCTGCTAATAGTGTGAGGCATTTGTGAACACATTTCGTGCAATATATTAGTGATTGTAAAAATTATAACATATAATTAATTTAGATGTTGCTGTTGACTACATTCAAAGATAAAAAGTTGCTTGTATCTCCTATAAAATTTACTAATTTGGAGTTAGGTGGTTTGCTTGTGAAGCCGACGATACTGATATGTGTAGTTGTAAGTTTTATGTGTACCCATGTTACTCTCTACATTAACCCCACTTACTGACGAACTCATGTCATTGTATAATGATCTATGTGGAGTTTTTTAAATAAATAAATGCCGATATTATTTTTGTTTATGAATTTAGTGATGGTAATGGTAGACAAACCGCAGAGGAACACAATATTCGTTTTCCTAACAGAAGAACACCAAATCATTAGACATTTTCAACTGTGTATCGCTATGGAAGGGAGCACAGCAGTTTTCCATCATCAAAAGTGGAACGAAATATTGTTCAAAACGTTGAGGATTAAGAAAATATCGTTAATGTTGTTCAAGAACACCCTGAAGTAAGTAGCTGACAAATAAGTGCCCAATTAGGAGTTCCTCATGTGCAAGTTTGGAGGACTCTAAATAAAAAAAGATTACTTCCATATCACATTCAACAAGTGCAAAGACTTCAACAGGGTGACAATGTAAATAGGTTAGAATTTTGAGAGCAAAAAAACATGTTTTACAGGGGCTCCTCAAGTGGCCCGCAAGAAAAGTTTGACTGGAGGCTCACAGAAAACCATTCGAAACCAACACCAACGCTCCTCCACTACCTCAGTAATATAATAGCACCTGGTTCTTACGCAATGAGAGTCATCTCAAATGAATTGCCTTCATTACTGCTAAAAGTGTATTCTTTGCACTAACTGAATTACATTTGAGATACGTATTTCGTTCTGGGGTGTAAGCAGTAATTATTTGATAAATAGGATTCTTGTAATTCAAAAGTGTACTGTTCGTTATCTGTGTAAAGCAAGAATTCGTGATTCATGCAAATCACTTTTTTTGGCACATGGAATTCTTAGTTATTTCCATTTTGATTCTGAAAACTGTACGTTTAATTCATAAACAAAAGTAATATAAGTGTTAATTTTCCCCTACTGTTAAAACAATAACCTTACTGTGCCCATTCCGAGTTCCTTCCTGGACTATATTATTTACAATGGTTATAAGATGTATGTATAATCGCTTACCCAATGGTGTTAAAGATATTAATTCGAATATTCATTTCAGGAAGGCAGTAAAAAGTCTACTCGTTGTAAAGCCTTATTATAATTTAAAAGAATTGACACACACACATTGATTTGTGTTCCAACTTACATATTAATTTCTGTCTGTAAATTGTTACTTTCTGACTAGTTTTTGTATTGTTTTTACTTTTTCACTTTTATCTATTTTACTTACAAGTATTTTTATATTTTTTTATTTTATCTATCTGTTTATACAGCACTCTGTCAACAAGAAATGTTCTTCTGGACAATAAAGTATATTTTATTTGATTTAACTGTCGATGAAAGTATATCGAGAATAAATAAAGATAAAGGAGAGAGGCGACTTTCTTTATTTGACACTTTTTTTCTAGGATTAGCATTTCTCGAGAAAATCATGTGAAAAAAATTGACTGATAAACTATTTATACGCATAGCACTTATTACTAGATAAAATAACCTTAAAGGTGTACACTATTCGCGAAAATCAAACAAATGAACCCAAGAGGGATTTACCTTCGATACAAAGGAATTCACCTATAAGGAAAAGTTTGTATAGTAACAGCGGAAAGTCGTAATATCTAAATCGCTCTCACGTATTGGTGAATTTGTGTGTATCGACGGTAAATCCCTCTTGGGTTCATTTGTTTGATTTTCGCGAATTGAATTTTTTGTTCCCGTTTATATTTGATTTCTTGTATTAGGTATCTTTAATTAGTATACTACATCAGGTCCGCATTTACGCACAGTCTGTCTAAGCAGCAGCCGATGTGCCAGCACCACACAAAAAAAGAACTGTTTAAAAATAGAGCAGTAGCAGCTGACGTCACAACATGGCCGCCACGGTCGATTGGTGGACAATAACCTAGTTTTGCGTTTGTGTCCATGCTGATTAATTCGAGTTTTTAAAGAGGTTTTAGTGCTTTTTTAAACGTTTTTCTTGTGTAAAATCAATTTTTGGTGTTTTTCGTGTATTATACATTTCGTAATTTGTTAATCTGACTTTAATTTAGTGTTTTATTTGTGTTTTCCTTCCAGCGTGTTATCTTGTGTACATCTCAAAAGTTATTAATTTTCGATATTGTAAGTGAATTTTAGTGAATTTATTATAATTTTATTTATATTCTACATTTTAGGAGTCCCCTCGTAACATTTCTAAGTTGAAATATATTAATGGAGTTAACCTATAGGATTTAAAAGTGGAAGATTCATACTGCTTCCAACTTAGTGTTGAATTAATGAACCATTGTGACCGTTCTTGGAAATAAAAATGCTATCTAAACTATAAGACTGTTATTATTCATACTTACCTTTATTATTATCTATAATGTGTACGATCTTAAACATCCTATTATGGTTGTTATGTTTATAAGCATCATTTTGAAGAACTTTATTTTACTCCCGCTAAGTGTTATTTTTTAAGTTCTGTCGCGTTCTAGGTCACTTACCTTCATTGATATTTTATTTGTAAGCATTATCAATATTTTAAACATCTGTGATTATAATTGTAAGAATGAAAACAAATACCAAACTAGGTAAGTATGCTTATACATATAAAGTATTTCGAGCATATTACGTTGCATACCTATTTGTTTATAATTTTATTTAAATGGAAACTGAAACGGTCTCACAGTCTTATCTTTATATTAGATTTACTATTACCTACTCCTGCATTTCACAATACAAACCTCTGATTATTGTTATTAATGTGTTAAACTATTAAACTTATTAGAAACTTGAGCCAAATGAAAGTAAGATATAATCAATAAAAAGTTGATGGGAAATGGTTTGAATTGTCTAAAAACTTTAATTTCACAAAAGATTTATAAAATCATTAATATATGATTGATATATTGGCATGAATCAACGAATGTTGTGACAACTTTTAACCTATGCTTAGCTGCGTAACTGAGCCTGTGTTAATTAAACATTTATTGAAATATGTCGTGATATTATATATGTACAAAAAAGTTCAAAAATCCAATATAGTCTTTATTTTCACTATATTATGGGTTCACAAAGATGTCAACGTAGTTGACATCAAATTTTACACTTGGAAAAACAACACTAATAAAGTATATATAAAATTCTTTCTCACACTAGGCTTTTAAAAAAACATTAACAAACATCACTACACATAGCTGATATTCAGAAATCCTCCACTTTAATTTTTATCAAGCGAAAACTGACACCTACTCTTATGTCAAATTTCGAAGTTTATCCACCAATCACGTGACAGCTGGCATAACTGTGACGTCACTGCTAGTGCTCTATTGAATTTTTGAATAATGGACTAAAATAAAAAATGCATTTATATCCTCTCAAGTGTTGCGATCACTACGGTGACAAAAAATAAGTCTTTCTTTAACCCTTTAATTCCTGGAACCGGATAAATGCGCAAACATTTTTTGTGCTCCCAGCGCAGAAAACGGATATTTATATGCGAGGCCGGAAGATGGGTTAAGTGCTGGCAGAAGATGTATCCGTCCATTTTTTTGTGCAAGAATTTTTCTATAATTTTGAAAAGAATAAATATTCATTTGATTGATTATTTGAATTTATATGGCTAAAAAAAGCACAAGTTTCCACATACTGTACGAATCCGCAAGCGCCTCCCGCTGCCATACAGCGGACTCGACATGTAAAAACCTATGCCAGAATGAAGGGGCAATGTTAATAAATCATGTTGAATACCTTAACGATTTTCAATTCTTTTCATTTTTATCTCAATCCGTTAACTTCTTAATACTGTGTAGCAAGATTTTCTACAGTTTGATAATCACCTTTAAATGTTTCTTTTTAGGTTTTTAGTTAGAAAATTGGCCTAAAATGCAATTTTTGCAGGTTAATTTTCAAAAGATATCCGGGGGAAAGCCATCTGGACCCTTCATATTTTACTGGATTGTATCCATACCTTTATCGGCATCTTCTCTACTTCAATCTTGAAACTTATGGAATTCATTGCATATATAGTAGGCTTTTAATATCAGAATAAACAGCATCTCCATTATTCTGGTATTAAGGCATCCCTGACAAGTATAATAGTCAGCATTCTTTTGTAAACTACTGTTCATTGGAACATTAAATATATAAAATATATAACATAAGAACTATACCTTGTACAATGACTCTCCAGACATAACTTTGTCAGGTTGATGAGTTGCATCGAAACTGGATTTTCTATTATAGGCATCTTTTTTCGCATTATGTAACATGTTTATGTTTTCCACTTTGGAATAACAGATTTTGTCGCCTCTCCGAATACATTTTTTGAGTATGTTCTTTCCATGGCTTTCATGAGAAATTGTATTGGTTTCCTCTGTACGATCAGTAGTTCCTCCTAGATATTTTTTATCAAGTTCAAGATTGTCAACAGTATCGACAGTCTCAAGTTGTATGTCTTCCTCCATATCTAAGAAATATGATTTAAAAGTAGTCAATAAATTTACATTTTAAACAGTTACCATGTAAGTAATTGATATCTACTTAGGTATTTCATTTATTTAAAAAAAATCCTTTATGTCAAATAATTTTGGTTATTTATTACAATAGTTACCTTTTACTGGAGTCGTGTTGATCATGCACAAATTAGTTGTAAACTTGTCAGCAACTCACTTTTTGATTATAAACATTTCAGACATAAACCAGTTCAAATTTTGATTTGAGATTATGTGATTTACTAAACAACTTACGTCCGTCAGATTTCAGACAGTGTTGCCACGAGGTCAAAACGAAATTACTGGCTAAACTTGATTGCATTTCTGGCAAAATTTCGCATTGCCATCGAAAGAAAATCGGGACCCGAGGGTAATAACACAGAGTAGATTTAAATATTACTCTGGGGTAATAATCTGGTAATAACATATGAGGTCACCCACTCCCAGAATATCGGTATAATTCTGCAGGAGCGGGGGGTGAAATTCCCCACAGTAGAATATTTATCTTAATGATTGCAATTTCAAAGAACAAAGGAGGTGATTCCTTGCAACACAATTTTGTACATATCAGTTACAATTTCGGAGAGCGATTCCTTACAATATAATTGTTTACACGTATCGGTTGCAATTTCGAAGAGTGGGGGGATGATTCCTTATTACAGTACAATTTCCCACATAAAAAGTTTATTTATTACCTCTCAACATTCTCAAAGTCTATCAAAGTAATCTTTGTAGTTCATCAATCAAAGGTATTCTACATTATTTGTATTCATTCATTCATTGTTAAGTTAGTGTGGTAACACTGTTTAGTTATTTTGTAAGTTTAAGGTTGCAATTCTGTATGTATTAATTGACATGCACTGACGTCTGAGTGTCTGACATATACTTATAGTTAATAAGCCCAGTAATCTATGGTTAATAAGTATATGGTGTCTGACATCACGATCAGTAAACTATAGTTTACTGATCGTGGTCTGACATAACGTACGTCTGACATACGTGAACGAGATCGAGAACTCACCCATCCTGTGCACCCATCCATGTGCTGGACCCAACCAATAATGTTTGCTTAACTTTATTTATTATTAAGATCATGTCAATACGCAAATAGTTTACATTCGTCAACAACAACAGAGACATTACCTAATATTTATATGTGAAATTATTGGTTAGAAATACAAAAATTGTGATTAAAAATTTAAAAAGGAAATGTACTAACAATACTAAACACATAGAACGCACTACAGTTTAAAAATCTACCGACAAAGTATGAAAATAGATACATTAATCAACATAGAAATCATCATTTAACATTTCATTCAAAGAATAGAATGCCCTTTTGGTAAGATATGCTTTTATTCTCTTTTTATATTGATTAGCAGGTAAGTATTTAATATGGTTTGGAAGTTTATTGTAAAGTTTAGGTGCATAATAGTTTACAGAGAATTTGCTTTTGTTTACTCGATAAAACTCTATTTCAATCATTGCATTATTTCTCGTATCGTGGTGGTGAATATCATGTTACGATTACATTTCAGCGCATACACACAATAGAAAGTGGGAATTTTTAAATCGTTAAATTTTTGTTTTATATCTTCACGATATCCTGATCCTGTGATAGCTCTAATTGCACTCCTTTGAAGTTTACAAATATGTTCGGCATGTAATGAATGTCCCCAAGCTAATATTGCCACATATTGCATAACACATGTTAGACTGAAATAGACCATATACTTAGTAAGCAGTTATAATATAACTAAACTTTCTTCAACAGGGTATAAATTTCTCAAAACGTAAGTATTTTTGGAGTTTTTTTGACAGTTTTTCTACATGTGTTTCCCATGAAAGCCTGAAGTCTAAATGCACTCCAAGAAATTTAACTGATGGAGGGTTATCAAACTCGCAGTGTTTTAGTGTAAATATGCATTTCATAGTTTTACTTTCATTGAGGTGAAGTTGATTTACTGTAAACCATGAGGCGACATCTAATTGTGTATTATCTATTAAATTTAAAAGCTGATTTAAGTTGTTATGTTCATCCAGAGTAGTCATATCATCTGCATACAGGACTAGATCGCTATTTGGAAGGCAATTAGTTATATCATTAACGTAGATGAGAAACAGCAATGGTCCCAGTATTGATCCTTGTGGTACTCTATATTTAAACAGACTTAAGCTAGAATTCATCTCATTCTAGTGGACCATTTGTTGTCTGTTGGTTAGATATGTTTGGATCATTTTAGTGCTCAAGTGATTAAATCCATAAAAACTAAGTTTTAGAATTAGCGTAACGTGTGCTACACAATCAAAAGACTTGCTCAGGTCACAGAAAGTTCCACCAATATATGTCGCTTCATTAAATCCTTTGGAGATTGTATCTACAAGTGTTAAAATTGCCATTTCTGTATTACACGATTTTGTCCGAAACCAAATTGTTCACTAATAATTAAACTATTACATTCAAAGTACTCTGCTATTTGCTTGGCTAAAAGCCATTCCACTATCTTGGCAATGATAGGAACTAGAGATATCGGTCTATAATTACCTGGGTCATCGCGGTTTCCTTATTTAAAAATTGGGATCACTTTAGCAATTTTTAGAGAGTCAAGAAATTCACCTATCTTTATCGATAAATTTATTAAGTGTGTTAAAGGTGATGTTATCATATTTTTGATTTGTTTTAGGATTTTTACATTTATAACATAAATATCCAGGGTTTTTATTCTTTAGATTATGTATTGCGTCCCGTACTTCATTGAATGTTACCTCACTAAATATAAATGTTTTATTAATGTTTCTGTTCAAGAATTCTTCAGGTAGTTGTCTTACTTTTTGTAGTTGGGATACTAATACTTCTGCTTGATTAATGAAGTAATTGTTAAAAGTACTGGGATTTATTGCGTCATCTGAGGAAGCATGAACTTTTAGCCTACAATTATTAATTACTTCCCACATTGATTTAGAAGAGTTGTTATTGGACTTTATATACTCGCTATTTATTCTTTTCTTTGTATTTAGAATTTCAACTTTATATCGTCTTTTCAATTCCGCATACATGTTTTTGTTTTCATTAGTGGGAGACTACTTGCATACATCATGCACTAAACCAAGAATATCTCTCATATTTTTTAGATCTTCATTAAACCACGATACTGTATGATTTTTCACTGTATAGTAGTAGTAATTATTTCGCCGATCGAGTGCTGAACCTTATTCTTCTTCTTAACAAATTTATTCAATAATTAACATACAGGATTTGCCTCCCCGGATCATGATCCGGAGCCAACCGTACAACCACGTCATGCAGCAGTCTGCTTACAAAAATACAAACAGATTATAAACAATAGGAAGGGGAAAGAGGATATCGATAGGCATAGAATAAAATTACGATGGTGGAAAGTGTACAATAGATAGAAGTTTTGGTAGGAAAGAGTGTGACTAGAGAGGTTGCCGAAAGATAGGCAACGCCTGGTATGGTAAGGGGTGTTTGATTTGGAAAGGGGCATTATGCATTCTGATTTGGGTAATGTCGTGCGTAAGCGGACTATCGCCCAGCTGAAAAGCGTAGAATTTCTGGGATGTGTGTGTTCTGGATGTAGTCCGCTAATGGTGTTACAACGATCATATAAATCTCTGAGGGAGGTGTACCTGTCCAAATCATCGGATGAGGCGCTTAAATTTGTGCTCTAAAACTTGAAGCTTTTTCATTGCCGTGGCCGGGATGCTGCATCACACCGGCACCGCGTATGTCATGGCCGGTGACCGTACAAATGTACGGTCGCCCCTGCGAACTGTACGTTCGCCCCTGCGAATGAATTCATTAGAAATAAGAATTAATTAATTTATTACTCAGCTTAACTCCCAATAAAAAAACACGTTATTTATATCATGATTATTTATTGTCAAGTATGGAATTAAAACAAAAGTAAAAACTCAAATAACAAAAATATAGATATAACAGTATAGAGATATATAGTATAGATAAAAATAATGAATAATTCTTATTATAAATAAACTTGTAACGAAAAAAATTATTTGTATCATTTAAAAGCAACCATCAATTGTATTTGAGTTACTACCACCATCTTGGAATATGGCGTCCAAAGAATATCTGACCAGTTATTATATTGAAAAATACATAGGTTATATAAACATTGTATATCGCAGGTTAAAATATCGTTTAAAATTGTAATTTAAACTTATGGATAAGAGCTAGAGTAGTTCACCCTGTATAATTTCAACGAAAGCACTTTTTAAAATTTTCATCATATCAGAAAATAAAGCCACATTTTATAAAGTAAAGATCAGAGAGGATATATTAATGTAAATTTTTGTTCATAACATAGTGACCGTTACATCATTCAGCTAAGGTAGGGGACACATAATGTGTCTTTTCTATGGCGGTTTTATTTTGTAAATTTTCTTGCTAGACAAACTAAGAAGATGAGTCCCTTGAGAAATAGGTATATTTACAAAATTGGGGTTATGATGAAATTAAGAGATTATTAAGTGATCTTTTGAAGACCTTGTGATTCCAACTTGTATTGTAAAGATTTTCCATTTTAAAATAGAATTCACAATGTAGGTGTACAAAACTGGCTGTAAAAATTCCTTACATTTTATGTTTCCTCTTTTTTTGTGATGCATGAAAATGAAGATTCTACGAACGATCTACCAATTTAGCATGAATTTATATAGAGAAATAATATTTGGTATATACAAAATGTTTGAAGCCTTTGTTATGAGTAAAAATGTTCATATCTTCAACATCCGAATGGTGGCCATAACTCAATTACAATCCATGGGAGGCTTTTTAAAATATTAAACTAAAATAAACAATATTTTCCACAAAACTTTAATTTAGATTTGTATTTCCTCTAAATACGTAGAATCTTAAAGTTTAATAAAAGTAAATGATCAAATTCGCTTAAAAAATTATATGTTGATTTGCCCCGGTATTAAATATTTCCCAGATGTAATCATGGAGGACATGGATATTTCGACATGGTTCTTCTGATTTTAGAGAATTATAAATATTAGAAGCTTCGGTTAATAATTCTTTTAACACTGCATCGATCGGCGTTAAATTATAAATGAAGGCCTTCAAATAAAAGGAAAGTGGTATCCTCTGCCCTAATGGTAAATACTCAAGAGTTGGCCACTTGTTTATGCAAGCTTCGCAGTCGCATCTAAAGAAATAGCCATTTAGTGTATCTTTTTGGCGTGCCCTAAGTTCCTCATTATAATACGTAAAGCTGAAACAATAAGAGGAAAAGTAGATACCGGCATCCCTGTGACGTTAATAATAATAATAATAATAATAATAATAATAACTTTATTTCATATATGCCTTACACAAGGGTATGAAACGTCACAGCAGTTACAAAAATTCTTAACTATTTTGTATAGAAATACCTATAACTATTTAAAATTGTATATAAACGAAAATGAAATAATGAATTAGGTTAGTAGTAGGGATGGCAGACCACTGTATTTATTAGAAGCCAGGGTTGATAAGAATCATGATTTAAAAAAAAATCATGATTATTTTTAAAAAAATCAAAAAATTAAGATTTTTTAAATTTGTATTGTTCTTTTTACATAAACATCCCTATAATTGATATTAACAATGTATTTATTTCTTATATTAACAAAGATATTGTAAAATAAGCTAGAGCAAAAATTAAATTATATACCGAAAGTGGTTTACTACCTACTACTGATTTTTAAATTTCTAGCAAAATCTCAGCCTTTTGAAGATATTACATTTTACAAAGAAATTCTTAAAAGCACAGAATCCTTGGACTAGTGGGAATCCCAAAGAAATATTGATATTATTCCAAATTATTCTCGATTATCAAACAATTATTTTCGGCCGCAGCTTTTCAGCATCGGCCGAGAGAATATTTTCAGAACATTTGGTTTGATGCACTCTAAGATTCGAAATTGTTTATGGGCCGAAAAAGCCACTAAATTAGTTTTCTTGTACAAGCATTACAATTAAACTTTATTTAAAATTTTTGTTTTGGAATAGACTAGACATCAGTGTAGGACGGAGAACACACACACGGCTGGTGCCTTATAAATTTTTGTCACGTCTCTCAGATGCGCAATACTATGTTTGTCTACAATCCCAAGTGAACTAGAAGTTCACAGAGAGATAGTTTTTCTCGAATACATGCAATACTTTTGTTTGGTATGTGAGGGAACTAAAAGAAAGAAAACATTAACAAAACTACTTGTCACATTTTGATTATCAAAACTAGATGACAGCAGTTTTTAATTCTTCTTCTTAACCAAGATCATTTTTTATATCATATGGTATTATTTTGGTATACACGAAATATCCAGAGCTACATAAAATTTTGTTCAATTTTCATTTGAAACTATTACAGATATGAAAAAGTGATTTATACATACCCATAAGTAATCGTACATTGACTGCCTTTGTTTATATTACCACCTGCTCTAATAACAATATAGGAACCATGAAAATGAACATCACAATTTGGTACACAGGAGTGATTAAAAAGTGAGCAGAACGAGTACACTGCTTCTCCTATATATTCGAAATCATGTCGTTTCCCTTTGGACCTGGCGATACCAAATCCATTGCAACCTAAAACCATGGCATACTTGAATAGATCATTTAAAAGAAATTTATCATTTTTTAAGTTGAAATCTATATAAACGTTTTTGGTATTCTTCAGGCAGTGGAACGTTAAGCATGCATGCACTGCTAATATTAATAAAGCATCATGGTCTCTCTTATTCTCGTTGGTTGCTAATTTTTTAATTTCTTTAATCCGAGTAGAGTGATAGATGTTATCATCTGTGTCACTGCTGATAGAAGCGTCCTGCAATCCCAAGATTGCCATTTTTGGGAGTAATAACGCATGTTTTTGGAAATACTTCACGAAATTGCACTCATATTTGTGGTACGTCCTAAAAGCTTCCATTTTGCAACTTTTACTACAGTACAAAGCAACAGTACATTCTGTACATGGGATCATATTGTAGCACAAGGTCGAGCATTCTTGGCAATGGATTAATCTTTCTTTGGGATCCACCATCCAAACATATGGTCTTTCTACCGCTATTATTTCACCAATTTGTATGTCTTTAGTTGCGACAATATGCCTACCAAACTTTTCATTGGTTTGTATTTCTACCGCATCAGATGCTGCATCTATTATAGGGTTTTTATTCATTATGCTTGGAATAGTACGATAAAAGTTTAGTGGTTTTTGTATCGGCTTTAATCTTTCGGCATCTAACTGACGTTTTAATAGTTTGGGTTTCAATTGCTCTGGGTATTCACTTTCTAACGCTCTCATTATATCCTGTAATTAAGATATTACTTTAGCATTTAATAATAATAATAATAATAATAATAATACAACTTTATTACAAACAGCCACATTACAGAGATACAATCACGTAACAATGGGTTGAACAGCGTCAGGAAAAAAAGCATAATTTACAAACAATATACATGGAAAAGATATATATATACCGGGTGTATAATATAGAAATACATTTTAAAACATGCAAAATACAAATTATTACATAGTAGATATTATAAACGAGCTCTCTTATACTCAAGAAATTCTTTAATTGTATATGGTTCAATTTCTAACATCAAATTAAAAAGTTCTCTCTTGAATTTTTTTATGTTTTTTATATTTTTTATATTGTTTGGTAACATATTGAAGTATCGCATACCAGCATAACAAGGACCACTTTCTATCATACTTAATCTGTGTATGGGGAAATTATAATTGTTGTATCTAGTATTATAGTTGTGGGTTATCTCGTGTTGTTCATATTTACATTTGTATTTAAAATTAAACATTAGACATTCAAAGATGTATGTTGCAGCAATAGTTAATAATTTATTTTTTCTGAAGAAGCCTCTACAAGACTCCCTTAAAGGAATGTCATGCATACAACGTATAGCTTGTTTTTGTACTATTAATACTTTATTTATTTCCGCAGCAGCTGCACCACCCCAAAATATTCCAAATCTTAGTCGTGACACAAAGCATGCATAATATATCATTCGCAGTGTTTTATACGCAACATATTTTTTGACCACCCTCATACTATATGTGATACTATTTAATTTTTTCACTACTTCTGATATATGTTGCGACCAGCATAGAGTGGTGTCTGTAACTATACCTAGAAATTTTGCTGTAGATGTAAATTTTATATTATCATTATTAATTGTGGTATTCAGTGGAAAATATCTTGTTGACCTTATTAGTTTTAAAAATTATAAAATTTGTCTTTTCTTTATTTAGAATTAAGTTGTTTTCTAACAGCCAATTTTGAATCACGCTAAGGACAAAACTGGCTTCTTGTATTAATTGTGTAAAATCATTAGCTCTTACTAATAAGGTGGTATCGTCAGCATAATTTATCATTAGATGCCTGCTGTTGTCTAATAAACTGCACAAATCATTGATGTAGATATTAAACAATAATGGTCCTATAATACTTCCTTGAGGGATTCCCATTTTGATATTTTTCACTGATGATTTGACTTCTATGCCCTGTGAATTTAGTTTAACTAGTTGTTTACGATTTTCTAAGTATGACTTCAACCAATCTAATGCTGTCGATCTAAGTCCATATCTCTCCAGTTTTTGTATCAGAATTTCGTGATTATATTGGCAAAAGTAAGTAGTACACGAAAAAATAAAGTTTCTGATCTATTTCAGGTTCATTTCTACCCTGATTATCTAATATTTTTCAGCTTTTCGATAATTTGAAAATTGAAGCATATACAACGGCAAATTTAAAGGAAGAGAGATTAATTGGCATTTTCTTTACTTAAATTTTTTTTTCTCCTGACAGAACAGAATCTCTTAAAAGAAAAAGTTAACTAATACTTAGCTATAGCTACTTGCAGTTTGTTTTGCAAAGTATCATGCCATTTTAAAGCCCGGTAAAAAACATAATACAAAAAGAAGTGTTTTTGCAAAAAATGAATAAGACATTTTAACTTGTTCTAAACATTTAATAATGAAGCAAAATTCCATGTATTATTTTTTTCAATAACGCATGTGTCTGCTACGAGCCCAGTCATCCTTCTTCCCATACTTATGATGATGTTATCGATCTCTTCTTGAGGAAAACTCTCTCATATTTCGATTAGAGCAGCTCTCACTTCTGCTGTGTTTGGGATAGTAGGAATTTCTTGAACTAAGTCGTCTGCCAAGTATGTGTCCCATACATGTTCAACTGTATTCAAATCCGGGGAACACGTAGTCCAATTTATTGTTGGTATCCACCATAATAAGACAAAAAATTCCTTTTCACCACCACTCTAAATGAGCTATGGAGCAAAAATCATGAAGCAAATAAAGAAGTTTTGCCGCTTACATCTGATTCGGTTTGATACTTGAATGCAGCTGAGAAACTTGTTTCAGAGTGGTACATCTGACCTCTATTTAACACATGGACTTCTGAGTTGCATGGACTGTTAATGAGTATTATCCTGATGTCGGCAGACTTATATCAAGTGTAAAGCAAGCATTTTTAATAGCTCCAGAGTTAAGGAAATTTTTTCCAATATGTGGGGCAATAGGTACCACATAATCTTTCAAAACTGCCTCTTTAAAGTGCCACCATCAATCACCATCAACTCTGTGCATGCCTGTATATATGACCTTGACACCACTAATCATATTTCCAATTTTGGTGTTCCAGAATAAAGGCAAGTCATTCTACTCGATGACATCTCTGGAGTTTTAGGGCCGTTTTTGACCTACATGACTTTAAGCCAACTTCTTTGAATCTCCTTCTAACTATACATATGCTCATTTATTCTGCTTCCATGAACATCTTCCATTTTGTTGCTTGTTTGAACTGCCATACGACTCCTATTTCGGAATGCTTGTAACCTTATAAATCATTCATCTACTGCCGTGGTTGAGCCTTTTCTGTCTTGGCCTCGTCTTATCACATACTCTCCGCAGTCTTCCTCCAATATGCAACATTACGATAGATATTGATTTACCAAACAGCATCACTATAAGATTGACCATTTTCGATCATTGCTGCAACCCTAGCTGTGGGTGAGGATAGTAAACAGAAAACAAAACAAATTTAAACAATTACTTATGAGAACATAAAGATCTTTAATGTAAAGAAAATTAGTAAAGGTATATTTACATAGAACTTTCTTCTTCATTTATAAATGGTGGTAACTCTAAAAATTATTAATTAAGAAACGACATAGGAGAATAATAATCGTCATTGGACAGAAAAAATAGTTATTTAGATATAACATCAACAGACAGACTGACGGAATTAAATTATTAATAATAATATTTTCATAATCTACATGGTCTGAGACATGAACATCCGAAGATATCTCGGTGAGTGATTTTTTCACGATTATAAACTTCCCTTCTGTAAGCGAGGGAAGTAAAGCTAACAAAGCTTGTTCACATCGATTTGATATATGAATACTTGATAAAAATGCGAAAAATAAATCAACATTGTAGTAACAAATTCAAGGCTTTCAAATTTGTTTTGGAGAAAAAAAAATTACGTAGAAAAAATGCCAATTTATGCTTTCTATCGCAACTAAATCTGAGTGCACATTTAAAACTATTCCTTCCTATGCCGTAATTGAACTTCCTCTGTATAAAACTAACGGTGTCCATACAACACTACATTCAACAAACCTTTCATTTTAGCTGTGTGTCTATAGTTTCTAAAATGGAGATCTGCCGTCCCGCCCATGGAGATAACTACCGAGTTCTCTAAACGTAATTTCACCTAAATATGTAGCTAGGCTAATAGTCCAGGCAACGGTGGGTAATTTGCTAATCTTCCGAGTTACAGGCTGTTTTTCACGATGAATAATGTGTATTACATTTTTTATAAATTTTCAATTAAGAAATACATGAAAATTCAAAAAATGAGCGTGGTTTATATATATTGTTATAAAAAAATATAAAACCTAATATAGTTATACCATTTTTAAACGTTCAATATAATATTTTTAAATTGAAAATGTGCAAAACATATTATTTATCGTTGAAAACTGCCTGTAATTCGAAAAATTAGCACATTACAAAAAATTCCAAGAGACAAGAAATGTTTAGAATACATGCATACGTCCGAGTTTTTTCAAATTTTTAAATTACATTATTTTTAAAGCCCTACAATTTCAAAGACAGAGGTTTTCATGTTTTTCCGGAAGAACTCAAACCCACTTTACAGAAAAGTTGCAAATAAAGAAAAATCTCTTGTATTTCGACGATTCATTCACCTGAATTTTTTAGATATCATTCCAACTTTTACATTTCCCTTCCCCCACTATTAGGAATTTTCAAATGGCCATATCTCAAGAAATAAGCATTTTTCGAGAAAATTTAGCAGAAAAAAAAAACCATCTTGTTTTGGGCCAAAATAGGTAAACATGTTTTTTTTCATTTTCTACAAGTTACGGAGCCCGTAATTAAAAGGGGTGCGCTTTCTACCCCTTCCGATCATTTGCTACCCTAATCTTTTTTATGAGCTTTATTACAAAACACATTGCACAAGGTTTCATCAAAATCCATTAACTAGCACTCAATTTAGAGATTTTAGTAATTTTAGCGCCCCGTTGATTGGACTATATATATAATGGCAAATATATATATATCTAAGGCTGGGTTGTATCAATTCAGTTTAAACTAAAATCAGCTTGATTGGAGAGATTAAAACCCATGGTTGTAACAATTGTAACCAAAATCAGCTTGATCTCTGATTTTGGTTACAATTGTTGATTTTGGTTTAAATTGAGTCAATATATACAGGGTGTTGCATCATGAGAGGGACATAGCTTAATAGGAGGTAGAGAACATCAGTGGTAACCGGAACCTCCCATAGAAATTTCTCATTGGGCCTTCACTACGAAATTACAGGGTGTTAAATAATTTTTGGCCAAACCTGTTTTTTGTCATAACTTTGACAGGAAATGAAATAACGGATTCATATTTGGTACGGCTAATGTACAAACGAGCCCCAAGAGGTACATGTATAAAAAAAATATATCCAGGTCCGGACTCACTATAATTTGTTTCTTCTTTGCATCAATAAAACATCACCCTGTATATATTTTTTTGAAATTTCGATACGATATTCGAAAAAAGCAAGAAAAAACAAACAAAATGGCCTATTTCATTTTTTTGTTACACCTTCGTGGTTATTTAAATACGTTGTTAAATGTGCAAGAAAATGGATTACAGAACCCTATTAAATGAGAGGCACGTGAAATAAATAGTTTTATAACTAAAATTTGCAAAAATTCTATTGAGCCTAGGTGGTCTGGGTGAATCCTAATTCCGGCACGTTTTAAAGGTCCATTTTGGTAAAAAACTGTGGTCCTAATAAGTAATCGGGTATGGAATAACAAAATTTTTAATCAATCACAGTAGGCTTGTTCAAAGTGACAGATAATAAAAAGAAATCTCCTAAACAGTTGAATAATTGTTTGTTAGTAATTTAATGTGTCAATAATCCGCATTTAGTTAGTGAAAACTTGTGAAAATATTTTATCTAACTATGCCAGTAAAATTTACAAACGGGGAATATGCTGACATAATATTCATCTATGGTTTCTGTAATGGAAATGGTAGGTCGGCGGAAAGAGAATATCGGCTGCGTTTTCCTGGTCGTCGATGCCCTAATCATAAAACCTTTAGTACGGTGTTCCAGTATGCAAGACAACACGGAAAGTTTCCTACTTCTGCAGTTGTGGAGCGTGTTTTACAACAAGGTGTGCAGGAACAAAACAATATTATAAACGTAGTTCAAGAAAACCCAAATATGAGCACTAGACGAATCAGTTTGGCAACTGGTATTCCTCATTCGCGAGTATGGAGAACCCTAAAAAGAGAACGTTACCATCCATATCATATCCAGCAGGTACAGCGTCTTCAACAAGGCGACGATATCCCCCGCCTGGCATTTTGTCGTTGGTTGTCTAATCATCGCCCAGTCATTTACAGAACCTTATTTACGGATGAGGCACAATTTACAAGGGATGGAGTAAACAATTCACGAAATAATCATAAATGGGCACAGGAAAACCCACATGCGGTACGCCAACGCCGTTCGCAACACAGGTTTTCTGTAAATGTTTGGGTCGGACTTGTGAATAGACATTTGATAGGGCCACATTTTTTTGAAGAAAGATTGAATGGTAAAATTTACTTTGATTTTCTTCAAAACATTTTACCGAATATGTTAGAAAATATCGGTATAAGAGGCATGTTGTTTCAGCATGATGGGGCCCCACCACATTTTAACCTTCAAGTAAGAGAACACTTAAACAATGTGTATCCTAATAGATGGATTGGACGCGGGGGTCCACATGAATGGCCACCAAGATCTCCTGATTGTAACCCTTGTGATTACTTTTTATGGGGCCACTTAAAAAACGAGGTTTATAGCATTGAAATTGAAAGTAGACAACATTTAATCCAGCGCATCGTTACAACCTGCGACGAAATACGGAATAATCCAGAAATGATACGTCGAGCAATTGGTGACCTTTCTAAACGCGCAAGAAAATGCACAGAATTTGGGGGAGGACATTTTGAAAATTTACTTTAGTGCCAATTACGTTTTATTTTTAAACACATTTAGTTATTGTTTTGTTATTTATTGTTAATTGAATGAAAAATATTTTATTTATTTAGATTTTAGTTTGTTCTCTTCCAATTTTTATTAAGTATAATATGTTGATGATTTTCTTGATCAAAGTAACTGGTTGCTTAGGCCTAAATGGTTTAAATTATCTGTCACTTTTATTCTTTGAACAAGCCTACTGTGATTGATTAAAAATTTTGTTATTTCATACCCGATTACTTATTAGGACCACAGTTTTTTACCAAAATGGACCTTTAAAACGTGCCGGAATTAGGATTCACCCAGATCACCTAGGCTCAATAGAATTTTTGCAAATTTTAGTTATAAAACTATTTATTTCACGTGCCTCTCATTTAATAGGGTTCTGTAATCCATTTTCTTGCACATTTAACAACGTATTTAAATAACCACGAAGGTGTAACAAAAAAATGAAATAGGCCATTTTGTTTGTTTTTTCTTGCTCTTTTCGAATATCGTATCGAAATTTCAAAAAAATATATACAGGGTGATGTTTTATTGATGCAAAGAAGAAACATAAATTATAGTGAGTCCGGACCTGGATATATTTTTTTTTATACATGTACCTCTTGGGGCTCGTTTGTACATTAGCCGTACCAAATATGAATCCGTTATTTCATTTCCTGTCAAAGTTATGACAAAAAACAGGTTTGGCCAAAAATTATTTAACACCCTGTAATTTCGTAGTGAAGCCCAATGAGACATTTCTATGGGAGGTTCCGGTTATCACTAATGTTCTCTACCTCCTATTAAGCTGTCCCTCTCATGATGCAATGTATATACAACCCATGCGCCAGGCCTGTAGCCAGAAATGAATTATAGGGGGTGGTCATTGAATTCCAGAGGGGGAGTGCCAATTCCTTCCTAATTTAGAAAAATATGCAAAATGGGACTATTTTGTGGGGTTATACATGCAAAATATTCCCATTTTGCATATTATTGGCACCTCTGAAATTCGATGAAACTCTTTGTGGGACTCAGGCAATGTTGGAATATCTCCATGGGAGGGCACCGAGTACCCCCTGGCACCCCTCAGGCTACTGGTATGCTTTAATAAGGTGGGATATCAACTAAAATCAACTTGAGCAAAAATCAAAATCCAAGGTTACAATTTGTTGTAAGAATTGTAACCCTGCTTGGATATTGACTTTTGATCACACTGATTTTGGTTTCACCCAGTAAGAAAAAAACGTTCCATTTTCGTCACGGGGAAGTCACATTGTGGATGTGGACATCGCACGTGATGTTATTTTTATATAAAAATCAACGATGCGGCGACCGCCAAATGTCCGCCACACAGGTCATGGCACAGATGTTTTGCGATGTCGCAAAATTTAATTATTTTGTAATGAAATGTTATTTGTAAGGGACGTTTATTTAGAATCATAAATATAACATTAATTATCGTCACTGTGCAACTCGCATTCATATCTATTAAATAATTACAAAATAGTCACTTTGCGATATATATTTTCCTTCTATTGCTACGTGTAAGTAAGGTCGCATTAAGACTTTTATTTTAATAATCTTTTTAGTATATTTAGGCAAAAAACACTGCTTTCCAGAAGAATCACTTTTTGACTTCCTGCTAATTCACAAAAAACCAAATATGTGATGTGCCATAAAATGAGTAAAATCATACAAATACAAGGTGTTTTGGAAGCAAATTTTAAAAAAATGTTAAGAGTAGCCGCCTTTATTTTCAAAGATACGAAAAATGTATGTTAAAAGTTGTTGAGAATAAAATGTCCGATTTGAATTTTCAGAAAAATTGCCCTTTACAGCACTTTTCAATTATTTTTCTAAAATCACATCTTGAAGTTTCACAGCAAGTCTTAACATTTTTGTAAGCAGATTTTTCTAAAAATTTCAAACCATACGTAGATTTTATTCTGAATAACTTTTCTTAGCATACATTTTTGGTATCTTTGAAAATAAAAGGCAGCTTACTCTTAACACTTTTTTAAAATTTGCTTCCAAAACACCCAGTATTTGTATGATTTTACTCATTTTAGGGCACATCACATATTTGGTTTTTTGTGACATCTTATAGTTTTAGATTAAATTCAGAATATGAACATCCAACTTCAAAATTTTAACCTATTCATGCATCCATCTGTGGACACAACATAATATAAAAACACTTCAATTTTACCAATTGTATTTTTCTAAAAAACTTAATAAATGGTATAACAAAAAATATATTCTATTTTGTCAAAAAAAAATAAATACAACATATTTTTTTTGTTTCTTTTAGTTGAGGTCCAAGTTGTAAATGGCACTTTTTCTTGTATCCTTTGCCTTTTCCCTCTCCTTTCGCTGTCGTGCATGTCGTAACCAATCTTTAACGAATAATTCAAAGTCTTTTGCAGAAATTTTTGTAATTTTATTTATGCAATCTGAAAAGAATACACAATTTAAGAAAAGTGATAACCAAGAAAAAAATAAAACACGCCAGTATTCCAATTGTGATTATATTCATTTTGTGATCATAAATAATTCACAAGTAAAAAACTAGTGTTGTAAAGTTTCTTAAATTTAATAAATTGAGTTTAATTCCCTTAGTGTAACTGGCCATAAGGGTTCAGAGGGTTCTACATACTTACAAAATATAAGTGCTATCATTTTTAAATTTTGAATGGCAAAATTGTGTTTCGCCCCAGTCCAGGAACAAAGTTCCGCCAATTCGTTAGTGAATACATGAGACACAGCTCTGTTTGTAAAATCCCTCCCTCCAGATCCACCCAAAGTAAGAATTACATTTTTCTGAAATAAAAACATACTTATAGTTAGATATAAACACACCACATATAGTAGACAACTCCCAATTCCAAAGCCTAGGGCTGTCCAGAAGGGGGTTACACATTTGAAAAAAACGCAGACAACATCCATTACCCACCGACATTGCCAGTGTCGGAGCTGGGGATCGAACCCAGTAGCACGATGGCAGTATATGACTATGCGTATCGCCACCTATACACCTTAGCCAACTGCGCTACCATGCCGGTATAAAAAAGTTGTTAAAGAACATTATATATAGACCGGGAGCGCTTAACACATTTTTTCGGTATGACAGAACTTCTAAATGCATCTCATTTTTTTATGTATCTTAATAACAAACAAAGGATAACAGTCATTTTGGCAGACACCTGATAATTAACTGTTACTTATATAATACTTTATAATAAAAATACACAAAAATTAATTAATACATACAAATAATTCTGAGAGTTTCTTCTCTTTGAGATTATTTTCTATTTCTTCAATATCTGCTAAAGCTGCCAATGGTAGACTAATAGGAAATTGTCCAAGATCTGTTGGAGGTTCAGGTTCAAACATCTTTTGTCTAATTTCATTTAGTACAAATCTTTGGTCACTTAAAATATTTATTATTTGCTGCAATTTTTCATCGCAATTGCAACTTGTAAGGCCTAAAAATAACAATAAACTTTAACTATTTAAAAAAAATTTAAAGTGCAGTTATAAAGAGAACATGATTTTTTCAAAGTACAGACCTACTTGAGGAGGTGACGCAACTGATAAAGATGTATTTGACCTTGTTCCAACTTGGCTAAAGGTAGTACTAGCACTTTCTTCTTGTACATCTATAAAGATAAAAAATTAAACATTTAATTTGATTATTTCGAAATACAATTTGGAGAGTGGAAAGGCAGTTAAATGGTTAAATTAAATTGTATAGCCAAAACATTACCAATGTGATCTTTCACTGCGCAGCAGTAGGTATATTATTTTCAGTATGGTTGAAAATTTTACTTCTATAATTTTCATTTGTCTTCTAACAGTATCTATATATCAATGTGAATAGGCCGTGTATACACTATAATGTAGATATAAGTTTCTCATTATTTGAATCAATTTTGAGAAAGATTATTAATGATTACAAAAAAATATCACGTATAATTTTTATAATCAATCAAGATTATTTAAAAGCATGGAAAAGAATATCATATAAACAAGATAATTAGAATTTTTTGTGATGAATTAAATTTCCTAGAAAAAGATAGGTACATTTTTTTATTGAGATGTTTAATAACTTTTATAATTACTGTTCGATTTTTTTCAAAAACAATAGGGTTCTTCCTTCAGCTAACACTAACTTACCATCCAAATTCCAATACGATCGGACTCTCCGCTCTTAAGTTACCTACCTTGCTAACAAAAAATGTGACGGACGGCCAGGCGGGCGAACATTTTGAAAGCCATTCACAATTTGACTAACAAAATATGACAAATTTTTCTAAACGTGATGATCAAATGCAGAATACACTTCGTTTACATACTTGCGAAAAGTATAAGAGTATATAAAAAACCGGAAATTTGAGGTTATGTGTGATCTTCCGTGAACTTGTCATATTTACTACCTTGACTTTGTACACTTGCCATAATTTTCTGTTTTGCAAGTATTCTACAAACATTTCGGATTTTAAGAAACAATCATTTTGATTTCATAATTTCATGCTTTTCATTTTTAACGAATAGGTACTTCAGATCAGTTTCTTACAGCGAACAAAAATAGGTAAAAGTATATTTACTTACCTCAATTTGGGCTACTCTAATTTTTAAAACCAGCTGCAAATGACACTTTTATCTGAAGTGAAAGTGAATCACAGACACAGAACATATATCTAACACCTGCAAAGCAAATAAAATCACTCAAATGCCGATATCAAAATGGCTAATGTCGTCCCACGCGACGGCGTGCTTGCTTCCACATCGTACATCATCGGCCAAATTCTAATCATATGGCGCATGCGAATGCAACCTCCCTCGATGTGTTCTAATCTTCTATAATAATAAGCATATCAGTATTATAGACATATATATTAATTTTTTGAAGCAGGTATAGGTACCAGCGACTTCAAAATTGTTTAGAAAAAATGCAAATTATGCGACTCTAAAAAATGTTATATAATATATTCGAAAGTTCATAAACAGAGAACTCTCGAAGACATGCAAAAAAAAACGTTTAATAAAATATATTTGTTACCATCTACCACAAATGTTTTGAATTTATTTTGAAATGTTACAGCAGATATCATCAGTAAGTTTCCTTGTTAACTTTATATACATAATAGCAATCTATGAACTACAGAGTGCACATAAATGTCTCAAAATTCCTCACAGGGTGTCTATAATTTGGATAATATCATGATGCCGAGCGAAGTACTTGGAACGTCCGTGCTACTTTTATTTATGATTTCACATTGTGACTTCAAACAAAATATTATTTGTAATGTCACAATGTGCTTGCGAGGATTTTGTTTAGCTGGGCATCTTGATTGATACAACACAACCCGCTTTAAAGTGTCTGATATAAAATGGAAGTCGACGTTGTGTAACAAATTGTCAGTTTGATGTTGGCATATTGGTCAGGTCGTCACTACCAGTTCCTTCAAACTATCTCAAAATCTGAGATGATTGCCTGATTATTATTAGTCCAAATATCTGAGCTACATTGAACTATATCCTGCCTGAAGGGGAGGTTGGAATCTTTGAAATTAACTGTAAAGATATACAATAACAAAGAACAATTATTACAGAAAAAACTAGCAAAAATGTATATGCAATAATTAAAATACCTGTAAACATTCCTTATAATATTTCCTCTCAAAAAGAACGGCCGATCTGTTTGCATATGCCAATCCCAAATAAGAGCTTCCATTTTCTGCAAACAGTATGCTTTTTGTATAATATTTAAGTGCTTCTAAATGTTCCTTATTTTTGAACTTTTCATTTCCTCTCATTCTATGCTTAACTGCGGTATCATTAGATTTTACAATCTTTGACTCTGAAAAAATGTTTCGGAATGTTTGAGATTTGATCAGCGAATTATATACAACTTCAACGAAACGATCATCATTCTTTAACAGAGAACTGTTTGTGAATAATAGCCCCGATTCGAGTAGCATTATATGTACGTCGCCGAATATACTTTTCTGTAAAGATTCATGAGGAAAATGATTCATTTTTAGAAATTATTACAATTCTAACACAATACGCAAATCCAGTAGACTGTTTTCTGGCCTACAAATAAGTATAAAAAAATATAAACTGTTGAAATGTATACCTGATTCATTATTACCTACCAGTACCCAGTTATGTGATTTGCACTATTACCGAAAACTAAGCAAAGCAAAACCAGTCAGCAATAAACATCATTCCATCCAAGGTAGAGATACATAAAATATAACTTAATTCCCTCACGGACGTAAGAATTACCGCTACGTTGCGTTGGGGGTTTCCCGTCGAGGCACGCATTCCACAGATTTCAATCATGAAGAATAGAGACCAGGAGTAAGCTCGCTATACTTTAATAAAGTTTAGAGTTAATTCTCTAATCTTTGCTTTAACTATATATACCCCTAAAACTGGATGATGGAACTATTATTGAGAGTAAAAAACGTGTGAAAATTCACAAACGCAGTAGTAGGTTTACGTTAAATGAACAGTCGGACCAGTTGAAATTGTTAAGTGTATGGTAAAATTCTAACGTTTGACCGCTGAGCTGATTCGGCGAAATGGTCGAGTTTTATTGTTCGATTTCCGCGAATAAAAGAGTTAGAGGTGTTTTAAAACCTCATGAGCTGTGACCTTCATATGCGCAGAGACATAATCCGTCCTGTTGACTCAGTTACACTTCTTAAAAATATTATATTTATTGTTTACAATTTATCCCGAGCTCTTGTTTATGTATACAGCAAGGCAGCCTCCAGTGTCTTCAAAAACATACTTATAACTCAGATTAAACTTTACCTTTTGCGCATTTCGCGGCTCATGAGATTCTGAAACACCTCTAAGCGAACGAAGCGAACTACAGTCATATATAGCTTGGCCGTAATATACAAAATTTTAGATTCTCCTCTAAAATGCTAGGATTATTTTGCTATTAATTATGCTGTTAATAAAAATAATATTACTATCTCCTTATTCACTGATCTCCTGTCAATTTGCTAAAACAGTTTTAATTTTATATCATCCATAATTACAATCAAACGTTTAATTTCAATAACAACCGTAGAATGATATTACTCAGCATACAAGTACCCACAACCAATTCAAGGACTATCCCTAAACTACATGAAATTTGAAACTGCCAGTAAAACTGCCAATGCGAGACTCATCAGTAAAATACTAAGTTTTAGGTCCGACTGAGACAGTCGGTAGGACTCCTAGAGCTTAGTTAGATATATATAGAGTATCCCAGAAGTATAGAGCAATATTTTGGAAACGTATATATCGGTCAACTAATAAGCGAGAAAAAGGATGATATGGTCGGTAATTTCCTATTGTTTCTGTGACGTTTTCAGCACTCAAGTGAGCGTTCCAGTTAAAATTGAAATCTATGCACAAACTTCGTAAAGAAAAACTAGACTAGATGCACAGCATAAATGCTGTACTCATATACTTATTTAGTTAATAAGTATATGGCTCTGCTAGATGTGTAAACCACTGAACTACATATAAATGGAAGGCCATGTGTCAAATTGAATCTCGCGCGAGTATGGCGACCGCCGGGAGAGACGCAATCGCGGTGTGTAGAACGCCAGGGCCGGCTCCACTCCTGTTGCAAGTATTATTAATTTGTGTTTTTTCGGAAATCGTAAAAAATATGTGTGTATATGTATAGATTGATATTTTTTATGTGGTTAACCTTCTTAATTGTCCTTAACCGGTCTTAATTTTTATTAAAGAACAAAAGTTGTCATGTCCATAATTATTTAATTTTCAATGTCAACAAGCGATAAAAACGAGAGAATACTTGACGCCGGCTCTGAAATTCTGCGCTAATCCAAGACAGACCTCCTGCTATGGAAGGGACTTATACACAGATTAATAAAAGACGTAGATAAAGAACACTGTGTTTGAAGCCAAAGTAAACAATAAAGTGGAATAATGTAAACAAAATATAAATACCTTCGAGCATATATGCTCGAAGATAAATACAACAAATAAGATTTTGGCTTCAAACATTCCTTGTTATTTTCAATATCTATGTTTATTTCTTGATCTGTGGTTTTTTCTATGTTTCCTGTTAATCTGAGAATTTAATGTTGGTAGAGCTTAATAGTTACTTTATCCACTTTAAGTACTTTATCTGTGCTACCAACTTCTGGTCGAAATGAAACTTAGAGGTTAGATTTCAAATGCATTTATTGTATTTGTAATAATAAATAAGGATTTATCCACGTAAACAACTAGAAAAATTGACGAAGAAATACTACCTAAAAACTCTGAGTTTTAATTTTGTTGGAAGTATCATTATGTAATAAGAGCATTTTGGTTCGAAGTAAAGTACTAAATAATGATTTATTTACCCAGAGTAACCCGTTTCATCCAACTACTAGGTAAATTTAGAAAATAAATATGTTCAGTTTCGTTTCTAAATATGTATATTTTAGGTACAAATTTGAATATTGTTCGTGGTTTAAATACACAAAAACTATCAAATGTGTCCCCATTGTTAATGCAATACCCAAGCACAAATCATTCGTGGATTTGGCAAAAGAACAATAATTTAAAACTTCCTATACTTCAAATTAAAATAGAAGTACCAAATAGTTTCAAAATTTCCCCGTTGATAGAACCGCCTGTGAATGAAAAGCTAATTGAAGCTCCTTCTGCGATAAACAGTGATATATCGAAACAAGCTGCTAGATTAATAGTTATTCGCAGAAAGAAGATGAAGAAGCATAAGTTGAGGAAGTTACGTAAAAGAATGAAGTTTGAGTGGGCAAGGGTAATACTTTTGATATTAGTTTATTGATGTAGGTACCTATGTACCATTGAGGGGTATTCATGCATGTAAAATTCTGAGACCGTTGTAGTTCTTCATCACAAATTTTAACAATCTAATCATGAACCTTTGCTGTTACCGTTGTTATCTTTTTAGATACTTTGTTCGCTACAAAACATGACCAGTCTGGACTTTTGCTTGCTCTTTTCCAGTAGTTGTAGGGGAGGGGAGTGAACAAAGCTTACTATGTTCAGGCAGTCGTGTGACCTAGTAAATTCAATTTGAAATTTCACATTGATGTTTTGTTGAGACTTTTTGCTTGCAATGTGATATACAGGATGTAATTAGTTTCATGTCATTAAAAAACTGGTAGTGGGGAACAACTAGACAAACAAAAAACCTTACATAACATGGGGTCTAAAGCCCATAGTTTTGGAGAAAAAAAACAGTCAAATTTTCTTAAATAATATTGTTTGAGAACTACTGGCATATTGTAGTAGGTAGGCTTTATTATCATCGCGTCTAGTGAGGCATGATACTCTGACATTTGTGCAGATAGGTACTGTTCCTTGTGATATTCTCAAAGAATATTTTAGTTTCTGTTGTTACTTGGGTAAGAACGTACACACGACCTACCCGTTCGTTGTTTTTGTATGTTGCTTTTGTTGGTTCTTTGAATTTTCGGCTACTTAAGAATTATTTTATTGGCTTATAGTTCAAGTCATTAAGTACTTGGTTAACAGACACTACTTGTTGGTTCTTTTTGTGTTGTTTTTTTGGGTTTTGGATAAAAGCTTTTCTTTTTTTTTTTTTCTAAAACGCGTAATTAGTGATGACGTCACTTGACGGATTATGTCAAGAAACTGAACCCAAACAAATATTTGGAAGTGGTTTGTCATATATGTCATTTATTATTATACAAGTATTTATTATTATTTGGTGATTTTAAGAAATAGCTAAGGTTAGTATTAAACAAATATGATTTCTAAATGTTGTTTACATACTAATTTCACAAATTATTGCTGTAATATGAAAGAAATATGCAAATTATTAAAAGACACTTAACCTCACTTAAATGATTTAAGAAAATGTTTGGGTTCAGAATCACTCAACCGTAACAAAAATGACATATGTGACGTCACACTAATTATGCGTATTGACCACGTTAGTTGATAAGTTTTGTTTGGTAATGGGCTTGTTCAGCATTTTTTTTTTATTTCATAAATCGAAAGTGCAAATGTAAATGAATGGATCTGCAGGAAATTAGAATCTTATTCGCACATTTAGTGTCTTAAAAACCATTACAAATCTCCATCTCGCGAGAATGGGGCGTGGCCAGGCGCTACGTCACTATACGCATAGACTCGGTGATCTTAATAGACTTGATTCTCCTTACTTGTTATAATTATAAGTGTTTTCAAAGTATTGTTTGTTTTGTTTACTACTTGACAGTTGGGGAGTACAATTTGGTGAAATGTCAAAAAATTACAATTTTCTATCGCTCGCTTCTTCGATTTTGACCATGCAATTTACGATTAGAATTGATCGCGGACCTTCTCCTTTCCTTAGAGACATATAACGAACTTTCACTCGACGTATTTATTTAGTTACCAGCGTTTGAAAATTCCATGTTTTTGACTTTTCAGGTTAAATTTGAAAGGTCCCAGAAAGCCTTTTTCTTACGTCACTTACGTATAGTGACGTCACATATGAGCGCTCGGTTTTTGCAACTATTACCAATTTCAACTCCTTATATCTCAAGAACGGAAAAAGTTAATAATACGAAATTTTAAGTGTATAAATGAGAATATCGAGTACTATATCAAAAAGTATAAAAACCATATATGTTGGACAGAGTGCGTATGACCTTTGTTCGACATGCCGAAATATGTATTGATGGAGAAGGAGGTCATTTCGAAAAACTTTTGTGACAGATTCATAAACTCGATTTTTAGTTTTCAATACCTGATTGGAAAAATTATGAGCGCAATTTTAAAAATATCAGATGTTTCCTAATTTAAGATACACATAACTATTTTCTGTTATTGTATCTCGTACGCCTAACTGTTCGTTCTCCAATTTCGAGAAGTAACTCATTTTTAAGATCTTAACACAGAACACTTACTTTATGTTACAAATGTTAATAAATCACGTTTAAATTTTACACAGTGACAAAGTTCCAATAATTTTGTTCCAAGTTAAAAAACACATGTAAATAAATCCTCTGTTTAAACACCTGCGGCCAACCTGTGTTTGCGTTGTGCAGAATGAGATAACGAACTTTTTTTTACATCTTCATAATTGGTATAAAAAGTTCGGTTCAAGTGGTCCGATCAAAGTGCCACGCTTCTTGCTTCGAGACCGCGCAACGGCGAGGACACAAGTCAGTAATCTTTAAGAAAAGCAGTGGTTCTCAAAACTCTCCTGCCTTAACATTCAAATGTTTGAGCTAGGTCAGTTCTTTCAAAGTGCCCCTAGAGGAAAGTCATATATGTTTTTTGTTTCTCTAGTCGGTCCCCCTTACCAGTTTTATTTTTTAATGACATGAAATTAGTTACACCCTGTATGTTTCCAGACGTCGAGAACAATCCAAAAAGATCCCTGCCAGCATTTTCTCTTGTCAGGTTCAGCCCTAGAACCGTTTTTCTGGGATTTCCGTAGTAAGCCATTTAAATATTCTAGTGAATACTTTATACAGAATTTAAATATCTTTTTTAGATAGTAAGAAAATTGCCTTGGAGCTTTAAGTGGGACACCCTGTATATTAAAAACTGTTAAGTATTCTAAACTTAAACCTCACTTCTATTATTAGCACAAAAAACTTTTTATCACAACAGTGAGAAACATGAACAAAATAAAACTTTAAGAATACAATAAACACTGCAATATTTACGTTCAATTGCACTAAACTCGATTCTATGTTCAAACTTATACTCCTAGTGGCCTCTGGCGGCAGCTGGGCGTGATGAGGGAATGCATTGTGTGAATATTATTATTAGACGAATTGGCAAAAATAATTAGAGCGAGAAGGACGCAGTGTATGTGGTGGCGTTCTAGAAGAGGAAGTAGTAGAATGTGCTGTAAATATAGTCGGTGCTGTCGACACCAGGGTGGTATTAGGGAAAAAGATGATAGCAAATGACCATCTGCTTCGATTTATCTCCTTGTTTTGCAAAACTTTTTTATAATTAGCTCAACTCATCTGCTATTTTAATTATGGAATCATGCAAGTTGAATGATTTTTTTTTTTTTTTTTTTTGTAGTTGAGACAAAGGAGAGAACTGAAGAAGGAAAAAGCCTTTCAAGCAGTTTTAATTACCCAGTGTAAAGAAGCTGAAGCATTCTCTGCAGAACAATATGTCCAAGAGAAGATTGCAAAGTTAAATGAAATTGTCATACCGCGATATTGGAAAGGAAAGAGATTGCCAGAGTTTCTTATAAGAGAGAAAATGGGTTTACCTCCTAAGAAATAAACTGTTCCTTAGTGTAAGTATTTATAAAATTAATTTGCAAATAAATTGTTTTTAAACGTCTCTAGTCTTGTTCAATTAAGCCAATTAAACACATAGCCCAAGTTTAAGTTTTAACACTGTCTATCAAATAATAACAATAATTTTTTGGTGATATCGCAGTTGCTTAATAGCTGTAAAACACATTTTAAGTGCTTTACTTAAAACTATTTTGCGTTTGCAACATTCTAAAAATGTAATCCATTAGAATGAAAAATTTTTAAGATAAGGTAGATAAATAAATTCATTATAGGCATTTGTTATCATTTTTAACTGAATCTTCATGGTAGTAGGGGGTTATGTAGATACTAGTTTAACCTGCATGGTCATAGAGGACTGTGTGGATGCTAGTGTTAGAATGAGAATTGTCAAATAAGAAATTCATTTTAGGATTTTAATTTGTTAGCATAACCAGAATTCAGGTTATAGAAAGAACGCAAAGATTTCATTAATATTTTTACACAGTTTTTCTTTTATTTATAGATAGTTATTTTTTCTGCTGTTTGCAAAATCCTATAAAGAATATGTTTCAATTCTAAAAATTAGTCTTAACATTTTCTTAACACATGCACACATCTCCTCATGCAAAAGTCGTAGATGGCCACACCGAAAGAATTACATTTTCCAATGTTCTTGTGCTATGAGATTTAAGATTTCTTCTCGGAATGCTACCATACATGTTCTTGGACAAAGAATACCATGCTTCACGGACCATTGAGTAGAAGGCGCCGATGAATGGAAGTAAATGTAATATGATGCGGCTCAAGGTGATTGGGATATTTGACTTGGTACAAGTGTGCAGTGTCTTTAATTTCGCCTCGCCATAAACAAAATGCATGTACTAAAAACTTTTATTTGTTATAAATGTTACAACAATTTGCACAGAAAGCACTTTTTGTTTTTATCACAAGATAAAAATAAAAAGCAAAAAGAACCAAAAAACTCTCATAATACAGTTTGGCAATAAACATCAAGAACCGGTGGCGCAATGCTGAAGGTGTTTGGCTTGCGACCACGGAGTCCCGGGTTCGAATCCTGGCCAGGGTATGGATGTTGGTGGCGTTTTTTCATGTGTTACCGAGACGGTAGCAGTGACCTAGACCGCTATTGGGTGGCACAACATGTCTAGTTGCTGTTATCTCTCCTGAGTTCGAGTCTCAGCTGCGGTAGATGGCAATATCGCAGGGAATGGTTGTTGTGTTGATGTCTATGTGTACGTGTCCTGGTTGAGTGGTAGAGCAGCAATTAGCTGAACTCCGCCAGGACGTTAATATAAATAAGGCATTAAAACTGTGGAAAATACAATTAATACAGGGTGTCCCATATTAATGATGCATCTTCATCTAGTTGAAAATTAAAATATAATTTCCTCTATAGTTATTGCGGCTCTTTTACTGGCATGAGTTTATTATGGTCATGGTGTCCCTGATAACCTGGTGAAGAGTGTAATATTTACATCTAGTGTTAAAAACATAAAAAAAAAATTAAAAGCGAAAGGAAAAAGAAAAACAATGGTGTATATGCATGTGGTGTATATTTTTATCTGGTACATGCTGTAAATGTTCTTATTAATTTTGGATTATCCTTTATTAAGGCTATAAAAGATTTAATTCTGTCTATAGTAAATTCATCAGAAGTTTGTAAATATTCTTTTGCCTGTGGATCTCCCAGTATTTTTAATTCTGGTCGTTGACATAAAAATTTGTCTTTCGGTGGTGGTACAAATTTTTTCTGTGCTAAAATAAAAACAACCATTAATACAACATTGTTTTAATCTTTTATTTAAAATAACGAGGCATTTGCAGAGCATTTAAATTAGTTTTAAATGAAACGATTTTGTCCTTAGTATTTCAAAAACCCTTTGGCTCATAAGTAAATTAGTTATAAAAGTGAAAAGAATATAAGGGTCCTGAGGTACTTAAGGAAAAAATTGAATATGATTAATAAAAACTTTTAAAAATAAGTCAACTGACAAAATGCTTATTCTCTGGATATGGTATTAAAGAATCTGTTATTTAATGTCATATGTATAGAGCAAGCATTCTCTGTAAGTTGATTGGTGACGCGGTCGGTACCTCATTTTACTGTGCATCACAAAAAAACATTGCAATCTGAACGTGTAAACCCTGGGGACAAATAAATAATATAAAAAGAAGTTAAATATTAACATCAAAGACAAACGATCTGAGTAAAGCTCTACCGATGATAACAATAAAACTTCCTGTTAGTCTCTTCAAATTGGTCAAAAAATCACTGTTTTATGGAAAATTTCCCTCAGCTATGAGACCTGTAAAAAGCGTTTGGGTTGTCTACACATGATTTTCACCCCCTGCAGTTCTAAAAAAGAGTGGTTTTTGGGAAATATATACATATATATGATTTTTAGGTCTTTTTCGCCTGTTTCTCTATTTTGAGGAAAAATTATGCATTTTGGTGAAAAATGTCAGGAGAGCATAAAATTTCCTACAAACTTTGTTTCTACTTTTGGTTCGAATTCCGCATAGTTTCGCCGTTAGAGGGCGCGAAAGTCTATTTATATTGTTGCAAATTTATCACAATACTTTATTGGTGTCAAAATACACAAAGTGTTTACACACGTCAACATACAGTACAAAAGTTAAAATACAAGGTATAAATATATAAAACAATAGATATGAAGTAAAAGACTGAGAGCACATAGTACATGAAAGACAAACTAGATATAAAAGAAGCTATTAATATAAAATAAATAGGAGGTATGGTATGGTAATTTATCACTGTAGCTTCTAGAATACTGCACGAGATTCACATATTAGTTTGCAATAGAGGAAAAGTTGCTATGTAAAAATTCGTGAGTACTATAAAAAGCATTATTGAGCAAATATTTTTTTATTCTGTTTTTGAACTGAGTTTCATTCAACAATTTTATCTCTGGTGGTAGAGCATTATAAAATTGAAAACCGAAGTATCCAGTGCCATCCCTAGTTTTACTTAATCTATGGAAATTTATGTTGAGTTTATCGTTGTTTCTGGTTTTATACGAATGTATGTGGCTTCTAGTTTCAAATGATTCTACATTTTTCTTTATATAACTAAGACATTGGTAAATGTAGGTACAAGGCACAGTCATAATATTCAAGGAAATAAAGTGTTGTTTGCAGTTGTCTCTAAATTTTAGTCCGGAAATGACTCGGATTGGCTTTCGGCTAAGCAGAAAATACAGCAGCACAAGATGGGGCATGTCCCCAGACTAGTATTGCATATGATAAAGTAGAGTGGATGAGACTATGGTAAGTCGTGGTTAGAGTATTCAGTGAGACTTTGTCAATAAGGTTTCGCAACAGATAAGTATATTTGGAAATTTTTTTACAGACATAGCTAGTATGACTTTCCCAAGATAACTTGGGGTCTAAGTAAACTCCTAAGAATTTAACAGACTCAGGATTATTAACCTCTTCCAAATTGCGCAAACCAAATATCATTGTTTCTGTCTTAGTCACATTTAAACTTAGCTTATTCAAGATAAACCAGTTCTGTGCGCTTAACTCGGTATGCGGTACTTCATTTAGCAAAACTTCGATGCTATCATTTGACATTGTCAAATTTGTATCATCTGCAAATAATAGGACACTAACATTATCTCTAATTGACTGAGGAAAGTCATTGATATAAATTAAGAAAAGTATGGGACCTAGTACGGACCCCTGCGGTACTCCATGCTGCAATTTTAAAGTATTAGATTTAATGCCGTTATTAAGAACAAATTGTTGTCTATCACTCAGGTATGACCGTAAGAGCGATTTGCTTTCATCCGTAAAGCCGTAGAAACTTAATTTATTTATGAGAAATTCATGGGACACACAGTCAAAAGCCTTTGTGAGATCTAGGAAAAGAGAGCATACATAAGTGCCACAGACACAAACCAAATGTACAGAAGTTAACAATATCTCTGGTACACATGTCGCACTCTATCAAACTGAATAAGAACGAGTCTGAACGGAGGAGTTCATCTCCATTTTGGTCATCACGGATATGACGGATACGGACTCATAATCCGACGAACCTCGTGCACAGTCCTGTCGTATTGAATATCTCACAATAGTTTTGTATTTTTTTGAGATTAATAAACTAATAATGTGAATTTAAGTTGTGGTTCGCATTTTTGCTAATCTTTCTAATATACAGGGTGTTTCCATTAGAAAAAAAAAATGTAATATGTAGGAACATATGGATATTGGTTCATCATGTTAGTTCCGGTTTGGCCGGAAGTGGTAAACATAATTTTATGATAGTCTATTATATCACTTTCCTTATCTTGAAAAAAAGTGTTTGGTAACCAATATTCTATAATAAATAATAAATAAATTATAGGGATTTATCAAAATTCACGTGTACTGGCATTAATGAAAGAAACTCATGTAACTCCAAAACGGCTTGTTTTTTGTAAATTCTCTATACCATCAAAATTATTCACAAATTATTGTTTAATCACATGACTTATGTTTCAAGGTTCCAGCCATCAAAAAATAGTTTTGCATCGCAGCGCCATCTCTGTGTGCTGTTGAGGAAAAATTATAATCACCGTTATTTAAACCTTTCTTTGGTATCAATCATCTGCCATTTACAAAAATAAAATATCTTTATTAATTTTAGAGATAATGGCCTGGGGACTTTTAACTGAAACACCCTGTATATATATTTCTTTCGCGCCCTCTAGCGGCGAAACTACGCGAAATTTGATAAGAACTTTAAAAAACGTAGAGCCCAAATTTATAGGAAACTTTATGTTCTACAACTTTGCCTAAGTTTAAAATATGAATTTGGTATTCTAAGGAAGGGAGATGTACTATCAGACGCAGAAATATCTGGAGACAATTTAGTAGATCAGTAAATGGGTTAAGAAACCTATAAAAATATGTTCTTTATTTCCATTACCACATTATTACAAGCACCTTTTTATTTCGTTCTCTTGTGATTAATTAAGACAAAATTTTACTTACCAATTTCACAAGCCTTCTCATCCTTGTAGACATCGAATAAATCGCTAGAGAATGCAGTACTTCCGCTGTCATAAACAGTCGGAACGGTATTGAAAGTAACATTCGTCTCTATACTATCCGCTGAATAAACCTCTATACCAGACACCCGTATGGACTCGTTCCTGCCTTGCTTATATTCTTCTTGGCCCAAAACATTTATGATCTCGGAACTTTCATCTTTCGTCTTAATGCATTTATTGCATACATCTTTGGTATCTGTGCATCCACTACTGGATTTCATGACCTTAGGTGAGGTTTTCCTCTGACATTTTATCAGTGACTCTTTAAGCTTCATCTTAGACTCTCTCAGCATTTCCACAGAATTCCTCGTTGACACTAATCTCGATGCCTTACCTTTTAATTCGTTTAATGAATCTTTTCGAATCTCAATGGAATCCATTGGCAATATATTGAATTCGTTAGATTTTCTTGCCAATGATGTCCTGCGAAGTATTATCGAATCTTTCGTTCCCAGTACGAGGGACCCCTTTGGACTGATATACTTACTCTCGGCTGGGGGTTTACTCTCGGCTATAGAACCTGTAAAATTTATGCGAAATGGAAATATTTAACCAAACATTGTCTTATAAAAATATGTGCAATGTATGCTATAACCATCATTATAAATTCAATTATATACTAGTTTAAGTTTTATTCTGTGCAAAAACATTGAAATTCATATTGACGTGTTATTCTGGATACGGAAGACTGACTTGTCAGTTTGAATAATTGTCTACGTATCATTTATTTTATTTTATTAGTGTTACGCGTTACACCCCCTAGGAGCTAAAGGATGATAGCTCATGAGTAATAGTTTGAAATTAAGTAGGATAGGATAGGAAACTGCAGTAACATCAAAGCCTATAGTGTGTGCCTGTAGAAGAGGATCGAGACTTTTACATGGTTCTGGACTTTGCTGGATAGTTCTAGATGACTTTTTTGGGATATATAAGCTAATGTAAACATGCGGAAAAGGAAGTCTTTCATAAAAAGTAAGGTTAGAAAATACAAAGTGATACAAGGTGAACAGTAGAGTATAAATATCAAGTAATAAACGTTGTTAGAGATTATTTTAGTCAGTAAAAGTGTATTTTAGTTATAGGAAGTATTGTGAAGTTTTCAGTAAGTTATTCAATAAAGTGTGTTAGAAGCAGAAGAAGAAATATCTTTATTTAGGCAAGCAACCTATTACAAAAAGAGAAAATATTAGTTTATATCTTGTTATAATTTTTGAATCCACGGATTTTAAAGGGTGCTTTTCTAGGGGTGGAAACACATGACAATATTGCAGAACCTCTGGCCCGCCTCATAAATAGATGCTTACAACAAGGTTACTTTCCATCTATTTTTAAAATAGCGACCATCCTGCCCATATACAAAAAATCGGTAAAGGTATTTACACAGAACTTCCCTCGTTATTTGTGCATGGCGGTCACTCTAAAAAGTTATTATTTACGAAATGACATTGAGAATTATAATCGGAATATAGTTATTGCTATTATTACAAAGAAAACCTGATAAATTTTGGCAAAAAAATATACAGTGTGCTCATCCAACAGCAAAAGTTCAATACTAAATAACATGTGTCAAATATGGAAGGCTTGCGCAAATACCTTTACAAATGTCCACTATGACTGAATTATTTCTTGGGATGACCACCCTGTACATTTTTCAATAAAAGTATAATAGGTGCATATGTCAGATATTATTGCCATCTGTCACGTTTTCAATTCCACATTCACGTAATGGAGTGGAAGTATAGTGGTGGTTAAAAATTTGAAATTTTTCAAAAATGTTGGTAAAAAAATTTTCAAATTTTTTTCTTTTGAAATAGGTTTAGAATGTCATGAAACATAGAAATTTTAAATTTGAGCAAAAAGGAAAGTTTCCTTCTATTCTATAGTAGTGGTAAAAAAGTTTACAAATTTAATAATTATATTTTACTTTTGGTGCATTTACTAAAAAACTACTTGACGGAGAGCAGTCAAATTTGGCAGGTAGTTGACGCTACTGTCAGCGCAGAAATGGTAGAAATTTCGGTGGAAAATATACAGGGTGGACCGTCTAAACGGAATAAATAGTGAAAAAAATTTTTTTTCGCTCAAATTTAAAATTTCCACGTTTCATGACGCTCTAATCCTATTTCTGGAAAAAAAATTTTGAAAATTTTTTTCACCAACATTTTTGAAAAAATTTTTACCAAGATAAAAAAATAATTTTTTTGTTCAAATTTAAAATTTCCACGTTTCATGACACGCTAAACCTACTTCTGAAAAAAAAAAAAATTTGAAAATTTTTTTCACCATTTTTGAAAAATTTTTTACCATGAAAAAATTTTTTTTGCTCAAATTTAAAATTTCTACGTTTCATGGCATTCTAAAACTATTAAAAAAAAAAAAATTAAATTTTTTTTACCAACATTTTTGAAAAATTTTTTTCTACTAAAATGATAATTTTTTTTTCTTCAAATTTAAAATTTCCACGTTTCATGGCATTCTAAGCCTGATTCAGAAAAAAAAAAATTGAAAATTTTTGATTTTTTTTTACCACTAAAATAAATGGATTTTTTTTTTATTTCTTCAAATTTAAAATGTCCACGTTTTATAGCGTTCTAAATCTATTTAAAAGAAAAATTAGAAATTTTGTTTACTAATTTTAAAAAAATTTACCACTAAGATAGAATTTTTTTTCTTTGTTCAGATTTAAACTATCCACGTTTCCATGGCATTCTAAAACTATTCAAACAAATTTAAAAATGTTTTTGAAAAATTTTTTAAAAAATTTGAAAACATTTTTAATCTATTTATCACTACTATAGAATAGACGAAAAATTTGGTTTGCTCAAATTTAAAATTTCCACGTTTCATGACATTCCAAACCAATTTCGGAAAAAAAATTATTGCAACATTTTGTTACCAGTTTGGAAAAAAATTAACACTAGTATAGATGGAAACTTTTTTTACTCAAATTTAAAAGTTTCACGTTTCATGACATTCTAAACCTATTTAAAAAAATATGTAATTTTTAAATCTTAAACTTCTCTTACCACTATTATAGAATAGACGGAAACTTTCCTTTTTGCTCAAATTTAAAATTTCTACGTTTGACATTTTAAACCTATTTCAGAAGAAAAAAATTTAAAATTTTATTTTAACATTTTTGAAAAATTAAAATAAAAATGAAATTTTTTAACCACCACTATACTTCCACTCCATTACGCGAATGTTGGATTGATGTGACGGATAGCAATAATATCTGATATATACACCTATTATACTTTTATTGAAAAATGTACAGGGTGGTCATCCCAAGAAATAATTCAGTCTTGGTGGACATTTGTAAAGATATTTGCGCAAGCCTGCCATATGTGGCAAAACTTTATCAAGTTTTCTTTGTAATAATAGCAATAACTATATTCCGATTATTATTCTCAATGTCATTTCGTAATTATTAATTTTTTACAGTGACCGCCATGCACAAATAACGAGGGAAATTTTCAAATGTTTGTTTTCTGAAATAGATTTAGAATGTCACGAAACGTGAAAATTTTAAATTTGAGCAAAACAAAATGATTACAATAGTTTACTCATGAACGTAATACCTGAGTTATTGAAAGGCGTTGATAATGTACCATTTAATTGTAACATCCAATTAAATAATCAATCAATGTTTGTCAAACCCGTATCAGTGAACGAAATAATTATTTTAACTAATAGATTAAAAAATAAACATACAAGTGGTGATGATAATATTCCCACAAGTATTATTAAATGTTGTATACAGCTTATAAGCCAACCAATATGTTATACAGGGTGTTTGGTGCATCGTGTGCCAAATTGAAATGGCCGACAGAAAGGGTTATCTGCTATCCTTTCAGGCCTCTTAACACTTCCCATGCCCTGCGGGATTTTTCATATCGACCTTTTATCTTTTTAAGGAAAAAATCCCAAATTCTACATTTAAATTCAAATTATAAAAAAAAGTATTAGGCGTAGACTGCGAATTTCATTTTTATTTTGATGTGTATTGTTGAATGGTTCTTTTAAATCCAAAATTACTGGCATTAGTCATCTAGTTGTTTTTTTATTCACTCGCAAACTTTCGGAATAGGTAAAATTTAAATTTAAACTTAGACTTTACATGGCTATAAAAAAAAAACTCAGAGCAACCGGAATCTTCCAACTCCCTTAAAAATTGTCTAGTCTATCCTCTTGCTAGTGATGTGCCACATGTCATAAAAAATTTTTAATAACTTCGTGAATTTGCTAAATTAATGAATCGGGTCACATAAGGCTAATATTCAAAATTTCGAATAAAAAATTATTTTTGCTTAAATTATGCATGGGAAACAGGTAAAATCTGTTATCTCACTCTTGCGAAGTAAAATCTATCTTCTGTTTCTTTCTGTTCATTGGTTTTCTTGAAATAAAGAAACAATTACATTTTTATCATTTATTAAAAAAAATTAAAAATCTTGCTCAAAGTGTTGGTCTCTTTTGCGAATGCAGGCCCGACATGTGCTTCGTATTTCGACAGTTGTTGTATGAAGTCGTATTTCCTCCCTAATTGTACCGAAAGCCGTTTCTATGCGTTGGACAAGTTCCTCCCTAGTAGCAACCTCCGTCGCGTACACGAGCTCTTTGGCACGTCCCGAGACATAAAAATCCAACGGAGTTAGGTCTGGGGAGGCCATTGAATAGGGTCATCCCGCCCAATCCACGCATTTGGGAACACATTGTCTAGATATTCTCTTACAATCAATCGCCAGTGCGCGGGAAAGCCGTCATTTTGAAAAACTATAGGCGTATGCATAGATTGGGCGGGATGGCCCTATTCAATGGCCTCCACGTTCCCCAGACCTAACTCGGTTGGATTTTATGTAAGAGGTCGTGCCAAAGAGCTCGTGTACGCGACGGAGGTTGCGACTAGGGAGGAACTTGTCCTCTTGTCCAACGCATAGAAATGGCTTTCGGTACAATTAGGGAGGAAATACGATTTCATACAACAACTGTCGAAATACGAAGCAGATGTCGGGTCTGTATTCGCAACAGAGACCAACACTTTGAGGAAGATTTTTAAATTTTTTTAATAAATGATAAAAATGTAATTGTTTCTTTATTTCAAGAAAACCAATGAACAGAAAGAAACAGAAGATAGATTTTACTTCGCAAGAGTGAGATAACAGATTTTACCTGTTTCCCATGCATAATTTAAGCAAAAATAATTTTTTATTCGGAATTTTGAATATTAGCCTTATGTGACCCGATTCATTAATTTAGCGAATTCACGAAGTTATTAAAAAATTTTTATGACATGTGGCACATCACTAGCAAGAGGATAGACTAGAGAATTTTTGAGGGAGTTGGAAGATTCCGGTTGCTCTGAGTTTTTTTTTATAGCCATGTAAAGTGTAAGTTTAAATTTAAATTTTACCTATTCCGAAAGTTTGCGAGTGAATAAAAAAATAACTAGATGACCAATGCCAGTAATTTTGGATTTAAAAGAACCCTTCAACAATACACATCAAAATAAAAATGAAATTCGCAGTCTACGCCTAATACATTTTTTATAATTTGAATTTAAATGTAGAATTTGGGATTTTTTTCATTAAAAAGATAAAAGGTCGATATGAAAAGTCCCGCAGGGCATGGGAAGTGTTAAGGGGCCTGAAAGGATAGCAGATAACCCCTTCTGTCGGCCATTTCAATTTGGCACACGATGCACCAAACACCCTGTATAATGAATAATTCATTTAAATATGGTATCTTTCCCGATCAGCTAAAACTTGCATTAATTAAACCCCTCTATTAAAAGGGCGACCCAGAAATGTTTGAAAATCATAGGCCGATCAGTGTATTGCCATCTTTCTCTAAACTCTTTGAGATGGCAATGTGCGATCGTCTTATGAACTTCATGATATCATGTGGATTATTAGCAACAATTAACATGGGTACATTAAAGGACGATCTATAGAAACAGCAATTTTTCAGTTTACTGAAAATATTTTAAAAGCGTTTGAAGCAAGTCATCTGTCATTAGGAATATTTCTTGACCTATCAAAAGCATATGATTGCTTAAATCATACATAAGTTCTTGAAAAATTAGAAAAATATGGAATACGGGGAACAGCAATAAAATGGTTCAAATCTTACTTATCAAATCGGACACAAAAGACAGTCATTATTAACAATGGAAAAGAAATAAAATCTGACATTAAGGAAAAAAATATAGGCATTCCACAGGGCAGTATCACAGGACCGATTTTGTTTATCATCTACATGAATGATCTAGGTAATATCATATTTAATGAAAAAAATAGTTCGATTACAAATTATGCGGATAATACGAATTTATTAGTTACAGGAGAAAATTATCCTGAGATAATAAACTTAAGTAATACCTTAATGCTGAAAGCAAAAAAATGGTTCACAAAAAATGGTTTTTTATTAAATTTTGAAAAAACGAACGTTATCCTATACAGAACACTACAAACAAAAATAGAAACACCTAAAACTGTAAATATTTTAAATGACAAATTAAACATTCAAGAAAACGCAAAATTTTTAGGAGTGTATATTAATGAGCATTTACACTGGTCAACACATATAAAATATTTAGGCAAAAAACTGAATGCTATTTGTTACAGCATTCGGATTATCTGTAAATATTTAAAACAAAAATCATTACGAATTATATACTTTGCGGATTTTGAATCTAGCGCGAGATTTGGAATCATCTTCTGGGGAAATAATAATATCCAAGAAATATTCCTACTATAAAAGAGACTTGTAAGATTAATGCACAACTTGGCTTTTAATGAGACCTGTAGGGGGGTTTTAAAAAAAACAGAATTTTAACTATTATTGGAGTATATGTGTATGAATGTTTAGTTTGTTTTTAAAAATAAAGATAAGTTCACAACTTATAATATTTCTCATGCCTATGAAACACGGTGTACTGATATAAACTACCCAGTACATCGGCTAACAATAACGGAAAAGAATCCACATTATATGTGTATAAGGCTATTTAACAAACTACCAGAGAAACGGAAAAAAATTGAAAGAATATATAAATTTAAAAAAGAAATTAAAAATATGTTGATAAATTTAGAACCCTATAATTTGGAAGATTACTTTGAAAGCTAAGTTATGGTTAGCGAACTTTTGTTTTGACGATATTTCATTTTTGATCTGTATCTTTAATTGGAAAGTGTAATATCCTCTCTGAAATAAATAAGTATTATTATTATTATTATTATCATTATTACTTGGGTACTTTAGTTATTGCAATTTGAACTAATTTCATTTTTTCTTACCTTTGTCGCTAATTTTGCAATAGTAAACAAGTTTTGCAATAGCCTATCCTTATAGGAAATTTTCCTAGGAACATATTTGATCAGTAAGTATACCTCGAGTTGATTGGAGACTTATTTCACGAGATATTTAAGAAGAACTAAAAAAAAACAGGGTTCCGCTTTCTATTTTGCAATAAATAACCATGTTCCATATTTTCAAATCTAGAAAGACTCAAGGATTGTCATTTATGAATTTTTTACTTATTTTTATGCAAAAAATTGTAATGTTTAAAAGGAATTCAGATTCAAAGTCTAATTCGCCCCAACTGTACGGTTGCATTTTTTAAATCATTTAAATATATGTTTAGGCTTTCATATTTATGCATTACTTCACATGAATACTCCATTCGAAAAGAGTTTTATATATTGCACACACCCTATTGGCTACCGTGCCAATGATTAAAATAATGATTTCTCCCCGTTTCAAGAACATCCCAAATTTTCAGTAGGAGTTTTTCCGAAAAAAGTCAAAACCTAATTGTAGTCAACTTAACAAAATGATGTAACAAAACTATACCTTCGTCCAACTTGTGCCTATAGGATTCAAGCGTATGAAGCGAAGTTCTTCGTTTTAATATTTTGACTGATTCTTCGCTGCGTTTTACCAACACCTGTATAATTTTTTTAAGATTTTGCAAGTCGCTTTTACTATCACCGTAATCAGAAGACTTATCGATGGACGCTAATAGTTTCTTAGAAGGTAAATGCTTCACTGAGGCTTTTTGAATCATCATTTCAACCGAGGATGTCGTAGCCAAAATTGCTGGGGAGTCTTCGACTTTCCCAATTTTCGAGAAATCGACTCTATCGAGGTCTTCCAAATTAAGTTTAATTGATGATTTCAATTCGTCTTTCATGCTTGATGCTATCTTCATTTTCTCAGAAGGTACTCTCCCCTGATTGATCTTGAACAGGATGTTGGACTCGCCAGCTTGAGTTCTACTTGACCTAATAATCATGATAACATAAATTGCATTACTCCGTAAAAATTGTATAATATATTAGGGCAATCCTTAGTTAAAGATGTAGTAATTTTGATAGGCAACTTGTTATTAAATAACGGTTTAAGTGCAATAAAACGTTGAAAAATATTTAATTCAAGATTTGAAAATCTTTATTGGTGTTAAGATGCACAAAGTGTTTACACATGTCCACGTACAATAAGGAAGTTACAACGTAATAGCTTGGGCTGATTTCATTCTAGTTAAGAATAATATGGAATGAAGGTATTCAGGAATAGTTTTAATAAAACACCAAATATTACTTAATTTCTTACACACATACATAATGCTGTAAAAGGATAACAGGTATTAAGCAGAGACGGACCACAGTCTTCCGCGATATTTCGAATGATTTGTGTTATATTTAGAATATATAGGTTATGTGTTTCATACAATAATACAGTGTGTGGTTCAGTGTTTACATTTTATTTTGATTGTGAGTGCCTAGAATATATAATACTTTAACAGATAAGTGAAATTGCTCTTTGTTTAAGCGTATTTTATGTAGTTGTGTAAAAATATTCCGGCGGATGGTGAAATATTCAAGTGTTTTCCGTTTTTTAGTGGCTGTGGTAAAATAATATTGTGATAATGTTCAGGCCTTGGGAAGATCCTCAACCTAGCACCAGCAGAGAATTTAACGAAGATATGGGAAATGGTAATGGCTCGCAAATTACAGATAAAAGTTAGACAATATTTATGCGAACATACTAAAAAAGTAGTTTTAAACGTTTATAAGAATATAAAAGAAAGTGAAGGTGAAAAAGGAGCCGTGGAAAAAACGGCCTACTTAACAGAAATTTCAGAACGGTCTATCTATAGAATAATTAGGGATGTGGTACTTAATAGAAAAGTTAGATCGGATAAAGGAGCAGCACGAGCATTAGATTCGTCTATGGTGAAATTGTTAAGAGATTTAATTTTAATAGCAAGTATATGGAAAATGAGTTACCAACGGTGGAATCAATACATATGGAACTGAAAACAAATGGTGCAGTGTCAGTTAGTCAAACAACACTTCGGTGCTATGGATAATAAAGATAGGATTTAGGTTCAAGATTATTAATAAAAGGGCAGGTAGGACAAAAGAATATTTGGTATAATTTTAATTTAGACTAATAAAATTCATCAATGCTCCACCAATATATAAAATATTATTCCTATCTTAACACAAGCAAAACAGAATATTTTTTTTTAATTTATCATTATCACTGTAACAAATAACTATTTATTTATCAACCATACATTAAATTAATTAGTTTGTAACTCACGGCACAATAATTTTAAGTACGGTCCTGAGCCGCAATAAATTACGTCGGCTTTGACACTTTTATGGCCGAGTTTTATGGCTTTTTTTTGGGTGTCTCGTCACGTCTCGCGCCGTGTTCACTCCTTTGTCGGGCATTTTTTATTTGACTTAGAAATATAAAGTTCACTTTACCTGGCTATTTACATTCAAAGAGGTAAATGAATCGGACGTAGAAAAAATTATAAACAATATCAAAACAAATGCCACTGAATATGATAATATAAACATAAAACTCTTAAAATTATGCTGCCCTCATTTGATATTCTATATTACACACATTGTAAACTTCCCAGGCAACAACAAATTGTATAGTAAACGTTTATTTTACGTTATTGTGGTTGAAATATCGTTTTCGTTTATTTTTTATACGTATATGATAAACGTATCTTGAATCAACGTGTTATTAACGTATATAAACTACCAAATTTATTTGTAAAGATCTTATTATATATAAACTTGTAAAGTAGACGACTGTAGTCTTGTTTTAACTAAAATATTAATTGATTTTATAAACCTGTAATAATTTTTGAGAGTTTTACTACACATCTGTATATCTTTGGTAGGTTGTAAATGTATAATACACAGGTACAGTTAACGTATTTTCAACGTAGACCTCTGGATTAAATAAGACGTTAAGGTTTCGTAATCGCATAAAACATACGGCGGTAGTCTTATTTTAACTAAATAATTGATTTTATAAAGTTTATAATTTTTGAGTTTTACTCTACACATGTATATTGCCGGTAGGTTGTAAATGTAATATGCACGAGTACAGTTAACGTCTTTTTAACGTTGACGTCTACACGAGGCAGAAAGCGGTAAATTGAGCATCTCGTGCCGGTTAGCGCACGCGGAATGCATGACATGCTTGCAAGAGAACAAAAAACACAACCTAACCTGACCTAAACTGACGACTCTGAGTTCCTAGTTCACCCAATAATTTTTTACAGCAGGAAATAATTAATATAAGACTAAAATCAATAGCTTTTAGCGGGGCAATATAAACCAAACCCGGGAAGCATATAAGCACTATTTACTGTCCTACGCATAGCAGTATTTGCGAATATTTCATTGGCCGTTTCATGAACTTTCAAAATCCATGCGTTTACTGTCTATTTATTCCGTGTTATAGTAGTAATTCTTAACTGGATGGTTGGCTCAATGCATGGCGCTCTCGCTTAGGGTGCGAGAGGTCCTCGGTTCAACTCCTGTACACTCTGATCTTTTTTTTTTTTTCGTGTACACGCTGAACTTTTTTTTTAACGATCGATGTATTTTTTCACAAATTTAGCTTTGATTTGACGGCAGAAATAATGTTTTCCTTCTTTTTCCTATAATGATTTCACTCTTTCATGTGATGGTTATATGTATGCACCCGGGACCTTTGGGCAAAAGTCTAAAACCTTTACCAGTGCGCTACGGCCACCTTGTACGATTGCCGACAACAGTTTATACATTTTTTTTTAAATTAACGAAGTCCGCATGCCCGAAGCAGCATGCTCAAGATACCTATTGTTTGATCCAGGAGGGTGTTACAAACTACGTGAGTATGCGCAGCGTAAAATCTCGTTCCAGCAACGAAAAATTCAGATATTTGTATAAATGTTTTACGTTCCAACAATACAGAGAACACTTCCGAACGAGTTTGGGAGCTTCAAAATTCTTCCAATATCTGAATTTTTTCTTGCTGTGACTATTTGACTGCACATATTCATGTAGATTGTAACACCCTGCTGGAATAAACCTAAAATTTGCCGCCAATTGTACGACGCGCGCTCGACAGCTGATAAAATAATATACACATTACACTATTACACATACTTTATTCCTCCAAGTTTATGTGCATTGTGTATATATTAAAGCAGCTAGGGTGACCACAGAATTTTAGTAAGTATATAAAATCTCGTTTATATTCTAGCAGTATTATTGTGTTCTAAATAGTTACGAGGTAATAGGTGAGTATGAGTAATGTACTTATATTTTAAATTTAAAATACCCGCCAGGCTTCCATCGCGCCCTCTAACACACCTTAGTCAGTTACTCATAAATCTATTAACCCATACCTCCGATAGATGACCGGCATGAGAAAATAACGAATGTCTGTCAAATTGGTGAATTTTAGTGTTCTCCAAACATCGTGTTAGAAGATCCTGCCTGACATTCTTAATTGGTTTAAGTTAAATAACATACACGTTACAGTACCTTTGCAAACAGTAATTAAACTGATCAATTAGTGACGCTACTTGTGATCCGAAATTGGGAGTAAAATACAGATAAATATTGATCTGTAGAGTGAAACGCCGTATCGGCCATTGTTCGCGTCAATTTTTAGTTTCTGCATTTCTGTGTTTGTAGCGGTGAATGGCGGTAAACGATGGTATCTATCCTGTCTGGTCAGAATTATAGAAGTGATATTTAGAATTGAAATTATTGATTTGAATATGTGAGTACCAAAATATAATCGTAATATTTGTGCAGTTATAAAGCCAAATACAGTGATTTTTTAATACTTGCTTGCGCAGCTATCAGAAATAGAATGCCAAAAATTATTTCAAAAAGACATTTACGTCGAAAAATTGCAATTCAAACAAAGATCTCTCTAGACAAAATATGTAGCGATAATAATTCCCTTGAAGTTACTTCCACACCTGTTCCGACAATCTCACGCTTTGATTCACACTTGGATAATTTGCCCCTAACCCTTCTTCCATCTCCAATACCAGAAAATGCTCAAGTAGATGTTGCTAGTGCCGATTTGTTATTAAATACTCCGTTATTGCATTTTGAAAGTAAGTGTGTTAATAATAAGTTGAAAGATGTTCCTATTTTGTTAGATTGTCCACTTCAGGACAATACGTCACTTGAACATAGGAATTTTACGGAAAATTTAGCAAATTGGGCTAACACCAATTCATTGACAAAAAAAGCTTTAAATGAATTAATTGCCCTAATAAAACCAAAATATCCTTTTTTAAAAAAAGATGCACGAACTATTCTTAAAACCCCGAGAAAGGTAAAAACAACAAAACTCTTGAATGGCGAAATTGTATACTTTGGAATAAAACGACAGTTAAAATCAATATTAGCTTCAGAAAACTTAGAAACTCTAGAACAGATTTCTTTACAATTTAATATAGATGGCATACCTATGTTTAATAACAGTTTTATAGAATTTTGGCCAATTTTAGCGCGTAGTAATTCCCTCGAGAACAAAAAACCATTTGTAGTGGCAATTTTTTGTGGGCAGGGTAAGCCGTCGCCCCTTTCACAGTATCTAAGTCGTTTTATTGACGAATTTGTAATATTACAACAGAAAGGAATTCGATATGGTACTAGACATTTTAATGTTGTTTGTGAGGTATTCTGTTGTGATGCACCCGCTAGGGCGTACATTAAACAAATTAAGGGGCATAACAGTAAATATGGATGTGAAAGATGCGATGTAATTAGTTTATATTCATCACTTGAGAAAGGAGATTTTATCCTGTTAATGTGGGAATAAGTAATATGAGAAAAAATGAGGACATAAGTGGCAATAGCCAAATTAAAGAAAAATCTCCTTTGCTCCAACTTGGCGTAGGATTAGTTTCACAGTTTAGCCTAGATCCTATGCATCTTATTTATCTGGGGATTGTAAAAAAAATGGTTGTTAACTATTGGCTAGATGGAAAACGTCGGTTTAAAATTTCTAGGTTAGGTTTGGGAAATATCAATAATAAGTTAAGTCTAATTCGCAAATATATTCCATCCGAATTTGGCAGAAAAATCAGAATTCTACAACAGTCACGAAGATGGAAGGCTGTAGAATTTAGATTTTTTTTACTCTATTGTGGTATAGTAGTACTGTTAAATAATGTTAACAATAAAGTTTACAAACATTTTTTACTGTTACATGCAGCTATATTTATATTAAATAATAAAAATCTTATTGACCGTTACATCAATGTAGCAAATGATAAAAATGTTTGTAAATAAAGGGCCAGAAGTTTACGACAAATTCTTTGTTTCTTATAATGTTCATTCACTCCTTCATATTTGTGACGATATAAAATTGTACGGGCCTTTAGAAAACTTTAGTTGTTTTTCATTTGAAAGTTACCTAGGTAGCTTGAAGAGAAAAGTAATGGGGAAAAATTTACCACTGCAACAAATCCATAACAGAATAATAGAAGTATCAGAGACACATAACAACAAATGCAAAGCAATGTCACAGATTAGCATGGTTCCAAAATATGTTGATCCGAAAGGCGATGGTTATTTTTTTTGTAAAAAGTTAGTTACTTCCAAATTTACATTGTCTGTTGGACCACCTGACAATATCGTGGCTGTCGGAAATAAAATATTCTCTATTAAAACAATTTTCTTTATAAGTGGTACATACAAGTGTACTGGTTGTCCTTTTAAGTTCCGAAACGATTTTTATACTTTTCCGCTACAATCTTCAAAATTAGGTATATTTTACGTAAAAGGTTTGGGGCAACCAGACGTGTTTCTATTAAATGACATTACATTTAAATATGTGTCATTTCCGCACAAACAGGGTTTTGTAGTTGTCCCTATCATCCATTTTCTTTAAAAAAAATGAGCATTTTCTAGTCGGTACTGCCATGAGCTAAAAAAATACTATTCTCTAATGTAAATTAATGTAAATACCTATGTCTCTATTTGTAGTGACCATTTTCGATCACCTGATTTTGACAATTGATTTGACACAGCCTGGAGGACACACAAACCTCATCCAATCACAGAGGAATGCATATGAAAACAATTAGAGATTAGTTGCTAGCAGTAGCAATTTAAACCTGTTATTAAAAAATAACAGCTTTTATCCATCTCTAAAAAACAAAACAATGAGTTGTGTGTCCTACCTATATGTGAATATGAATTTTGTCAATTAACTGACAATGTCACAAAAATTAAAGTTAGATATACACAACTAGATTTTAGAAGAAATAAGTTATAAGACTTGTCCTATTTTTGCTCATGACTGTACATACGTTTCCCGATTTCCTTTTCAAATAATTTTATATTGTAGTAATATTGCATTTTAGTTGTTGTTCTATGAGACCATCTCTCTACTTATAAACATATTTGTCCTTCCAAATTTTATTATTCAAAATGTTTGCTGTCATCGAATTTGACAACAATAAAAAAGAATTGGCTGTTGTTCCTTTGGTTTGGCTAAGTGACGACAAAAAAAATTGTTTTTGGCCAAATGTTTTTGGACAATCGGCATTGGACAAGCTTATTGAGGACCTCACCCCACCAAAAAACAGCTGGCACACATATTCAGTCAAGAAGATTCATGACACTGGAGGTAAATTTTTCAAGAATAAAACTTGCATTGCATTGTTTTTTATTTTTATAATTTGTTTACAGAAACTTTCAGTTCAATGAATGAACGATTACAACTGAGAATAGAAGAAATGACAGCAACTACTTCTACCGAAAATGAATTTATATCAAAACAGTCAACTGAAGAAAACGCCGAGAGAGGATGAAGATCAAAATTGGAGTGATTCATCAGAAAATATTGAAAGAAATAAGGAAAACTGCAAGAGAATAAAGAAGATATTAAAAGGAAAAAGCCCAAAGAAATTCAAGATTAACAGGTTCTTATATTTTATGTTTAGTTTATTTACCCTTACTAAGCTTTTTTCTTTTTCATGTATGATACAGGCAGAGAAATATTGTACGTAGTTCCAGCAGTGAGGACAGTGACTGGGCCTTACCTCCTGATCAAACAATGATTCCATCGAGTTCGAAGTTTGCTCATTCTGCCTCACAAATACAGGCACGGTCCAGTCCTAAATCGTCCCCATCGTCCTCTTCGCTACTTGTCAGAACTGAAAGTCCTATCTTCAACCCTGCTCAATCAAAATCTAGTCCAGGATCGTCCCCGTCCCAATCCAGGACAGACACTCCTGTCTTCAACCGTAATGTTCAAGAAGTAAATCGACCGAAACCGACACCAGGGATTCTAAATATGTGCCATGATTTGACAGCAGTGAAGCTTACTTTAGAGCAACATTCTGTCATGTTGCAAGAAATATTGAATACTCTTCGAACGACAAGCATACAGTCCTTGACTAGACCTGTTGACACTCCCCAGTTTCCTATTGAGCACAAGAATGATTTCGCAGCATTCGAAACTTGGTTAACGGTGGAATCCAATTTTATGTACATGGTAAATTTTTTATTTAAAATATTAGTGCACTAATAATGCTAAACAAATTTTCAGAGGACTCGAGTAGCTGCCATCGGTGGTTCTAATGTAAGAAGTACTGCTATGAATATGTTAAAATTTTTGATGTCAAACAGAATGGGAATGAGGTTTAATTGGGCAGGATCGGCACCCAAAGATGGTACAAAAAAACGGAAGCAGGCATTCAAACTTACCAAAATGTACAACTTGCTAAATGGTAAGAGATTTCAAAAACCCTTTAATAAATTTACATGTTTAATTTTGTATCTAGAAGCTGTGAAACTGGCATTTTCGGGAAGAGAAAATGCTGACCTGTCAGATTACACCATAAGTAAAGCAATTCAAGACTGGTTGAAGTTATCCAAATCACGTTATGAACACAATTTGGCTCCAAAGGAACATCTAAATAACTAGTCTAATCGAATTGGGGTTTTGTCCAAAAATAAAAGATAAATTGTCTATTGTCGAGAATTATTAGATAAGCAATGTTAAATATCAGTTTAAAGTGTCAAGATTAGGAGAATGACGTATGTTTATTATTTTGGATCATATGTCAAACTGACAGTCATGTGTTTCTAATGCTCAATCTGATATTGATCTTTTTTTCATTTCATTTTTATTTCAAACATTCTTAGAAAAACAAAGATGCAAATAACCAAATACAAAAATTTTGCGTTTCGATTGCCCTCTACTTTTTTTTTATTTAAAACTTTTACCAAAAAATGTTTTTAGCGACAATTTATTTTTGCACAAGTTTCTCTTTTTAATAATAATGTACGTTCTATGGTACATTTCGACACCATTCTCAAGCTAGAGTAAGGACACAGACGATTTTATTTTCTTTTTTTTATGATTCTTTCATTGTCTGATCATTGTTCTGTTTACATTTTGCTAAATTAATATTCGATTGTAAAAGTTAATTTTTTATTTTAACAATATATGTGTTGTGTGTGTTACAGATGTATGGTTAATTTCCTTCTATCAATATTTTTTGTCTTATTGTTCACTTATACATTATATTGTAAAAGTTCCTTTTTGTTTTAATAATTTATATACAGTAATAGCTGCACTTGTGCATTTTCCTTTCATTAAATTTTAATCGAAGCACACATAGATGATTTTATTTCCTTTTATCTATTAGTGTTTCATTATCTGACATATTTTGTTTACATTTTGCTAAATTAATATACGATTGTAAAAGTTTATTTTTTATTTTGTCAATATATGTGTGTTACAGATGTATAGTTTAATTTCCTTCTATCAACATTTCGCACTGTTGTCTTATTGTTCACTCATCGGTATATTGTAAAAGTTCCTTTTTGTTTTAATAATTTATATACATTATTAGCTGCACCGGTGCATTTTCCTGTCATTAAATTTTAATCCACACAGGTAGCTATAGCTCATGAGCTCAATATTGAGACTGACAGAGGTTAACATATTTTAAGATGTGCTTTTTTTAACAATCATTACGTTCAGATAGAACATCTGCTACCAAAAATTACTGAGCGTTATGTTTACAAAAAGCTGTTTCCAATATAGTAATGTCTATTGTCGAGATTTATTAGATCTACCAGTACAAAATAAAAAAGCCATATAGGGGTAAGTAAATGTAAATAATACGTCACATGTACTTTTCATATACATTATTAAAGACATACGTTTATTTGAAACGTAAAATATAGATAGGATAAGAACGTTTATAAATAGTATATGGTATACTAAAATAAAACGTGTATGGTATACTAAAAAAAACGTTTATAATATACTAAAATAAAGCGTGTATGGTATACTAAAATAAAGCGTGTATGGTATACTGAAATAAAACGTATAAGGTATCCTGAAATAAAACGTTTATAATATACTAAAATAAAGCGTGTATGGTATACTAAAATAAAACGTATAAGGTATCCTAAAATAAAACGTTGATAATATACTAAAATAAGACGTGCATGGTATACTAAAATACAACGTTTATGGTATACTGAAATAAAAGCTTTATGATATATTAAATTAAAACGTTTATTGGGCGGACATTCGAACAAATAATAAACGTTATGGTAAATCAAATTTAAACGCATGGTATAAACTAAAAAAAAACGTTTATTATACTATTTGGTGTTGCCTGGGTTTTGTTAAAAAAAATAGCGTTTTCCCTGAAATATGGAAGAAAGCATTGGTGACACCACTTACTAAAGTAACTGATCCTAAAGAACTAAAGGATCTTCATCACATAAGTATACTGTGCACTATGTCCAAGATTTTAGAAAGAATTATGGAAAATCAAATTAAACATTTTTTAAAAGAACATGATATTTTACCCGTAACGCAATCTGGCTTTCGATCTGGATATAGCTGCAATACTACACTTCTCGACATGACATATGATATATTTAGAGCTACAGATAATGGTAACTTCACTGCACTGATTCTTTTAGATTTTTTCCAAAGCTTTCGATACCATTATAATCACAAAATATTGCTTTCAATTCTTTCATTTGTTGGATTTGATATCAAAACTAATAGAGAATTACCTTTCAAATAGATCGTAAATAGTTACTTATGAAAGAAATTCCATAGATGTAAAGCAAGGAGTTCCACAAGGGTCTATATTAGGTCCATTATTATTCTTGATATACACTTGCAATATTAATTCATGTTTAAGTCATTGTATATTTCATATGTATGCCGACGATATTCAAATCTATATTAATTTTTCATACAATCATTCAAATTAAGCTATGACTAATATAAATTCAGATTTAGCGTACCTTGTGGAATTCTCTAAAAGACATGCACTTAAAATTAATTCATCAAAATCATTTCATGTTTTTCGGGAAGAAGATTGGTATAATAGAGATAGGATGGAAGTTGTCTATCTCTTCCACGTCCCCTTTTTTAAATATTTTGGCAACTTTGAATACATCACGAAATCTAGCAATTTAAGTGACACTTTTTTAGCTAAATTTAAAGAGAGTTAGAAGCAAAGCGCTTTGTGCTTAGCGCTCGTGATTTAAAATTACTATCTAAAAGTGCTTATCAACTGCGAGCACTTCTTTAATTTACTAAATAAATAAATAATATTATTCTTAATTGTTATAACCAGTTTAAGGTTTTACTTAATTTGACGTACCTTGCACTGGGTTTTCCTTTCTCTTCTTCCTCTTCGTTATGCAGAGAACTAACTGATTGTTGTAAAGTGTCCATCAATATTTCAACATCTTTGCTCCACAGTGTGCTACTCCTAGTTATCCTGATCCCTTGCGAACACATATTACGAAAATCTTCACGTACATACATCTTATCTCCGTAGTGAAAAGCGGGCAAGTAATCGTCCGGACCTAAATCTCCACTTGGAGGTAAGGGAGGGTTGATTTCATTAAGACAATCGTGATAGTCCATTATCTGCAGGTCGACCATCTCGGAACTTTTCTCGGCATAGTTGCACCAAGGTAAGATGTCAGTGTAAGGTGTAACAGTCCTGAAGTGGGAGTTCAAAATTGCGTTGGTCAACTCAAAGACCATCATTTTTTCCACTGACAACAAGAACTCGGCTTGGGTGGGTGAAGCTCTGAGTGCAAAGTTTATGAATTTTTGGAATTGCGTGATGATTTCCATGAGGCACGTTTCCCTCAGGCGAACGTCCATTAATAGTCTGTTCTTCTCATCAACGAGATCCTTTATATCTTTTTCTTTGAGGAGAATAGTTTCAAATAATAGCCCTATTTCTGTTTCGTAATGCTTTTCGATGCCCATCTTCTCTTCACAACACTTTCTCTTCTCCATGCACAGTACATACATCATATTGGCGAGATTCTTACACTCCAGATTATGCTTTAGTTGCCTTATGGACTCCTTATACTTGGCATTTTGTACACGTTGTTCGTACTCTTTTTGTTTGTAAACTTTCCTACAAATAAATATAGGTATTTAGATTATAGTCTATTTGGAAATGAAAGACAGTAATGAAACCTTCAGAATAAGAACCGGCCATGGGCTTGCTACTATGTGTTTTCACATTTATAGAAATTATAAAACGAAATTATTAGATTTAATAATTTTAATAAATTTAAGTTAAAATTAAGCTGACCAAAGAAATTTATCAATAAGTATACGAAGGATTAAGATTTGAATACATTAAACAGGGTTGATTGATATGGGTCTATGTGCGTTTCTATTTGGATGGGTGACCCAGTCCAAGGAAATACAGCGTTCTCGCTCCATCCTTCACGACATATTTTCCCCAAAAATTCGTGAGGGTGAGCGGCAAATAATACCTCCCGATTCTTATTTCATTATCTTATACATGGCGTTCGCCGGTCAAGTCGGCCGTGCGGGGTCTCAAATAACACGCGTGTGTCCGTGGCCTAAGCGAGGAGACAATGCTCATGAGAGACTGTCGCGGCAGCAAACTGCATCTCCGCAGGTCAAAAATTCCTGCGGACCTCTCATCTGACAGAGTAAGAGGAAAGTAGAGAAGAAGAGCAATACGCGATGGGGGTGGGGGGTAGGGAAGTCGAAGGTCAGAAAGGTAAGCCTGACATTTTCCCTTAATAAAAAAATATCGTTTTGAAAAAAAATACATTGTTGTTTTGCCCCCCATTTTTACATGTTCGGCGAAAATTATTTCCTACCTATCCAACATTATAGCTGATCAAAAACGGAAGAAACCCCATTTTGATTTTTTAAAATCGCCCTATTAGAACCGGAGATATGGCCGTTTTCCCTTTTTGCACGTCCCCCCCTCCCTCTCCTTCCCTAATTGCCCTAAAGAGCTCCCCCCGCGGCCTCGACCTCTTCCTATAACCACCCACAACAGGAAAAAAGTTACCATCCTAACCCCATCCCTTATCTCTTAAACACCCCTCATACCTCCTGTCCGATCCCTTTTCCTACCCTGAAACTTAATCCCTTCAAACGGCCATATCTCCGGCCCTAATTGGCCGATTTAAAAAAATCAAAAGTCAGTTTACGCGCCTCGGGGAGACCTTTCTTTTTATTCGAAACATTCTTTGGTCCGTCTCCCCGATCACGCGCAAACTGAGAAAAACTGATTTTCCATATGTTTAACAGCCCCCCCTTTCCCCCCACCACCTAGATCTCGGATGTGAAAGTGTTAGGGAAGTGAAGGAAGTCGTCCTCTATAAGATGGGAATTTTTTTTTTTTTTTTTTTTAAGGCACTTGTTTTTCAAATGCCAGATCTACTCCACTATACCTAGCCTGTCACTAGACGCACGGTATACAGGGTGTTTCAGTTAAAAGTCCCCAGGCCATTATCTCTAAAATTAATAAAGATATTTTATTTTTGTAAATGGCAGATGATTGATGCCAAAGAAAGGTTTAAATAGCGGTGATTAGAATTTTTCCTCAACACCACACAGAGATGGTGCTGCGATGCAAAACTATTTTTTGATGGCTGGAACCTTGAAACATAAGTCATGTGATTAAACAATAATTTGTGAATAATTTTGATGGTATAGAGAATTTACAAAAAACAAGCCGTTTTGGAGTTACATGAGTTTCTTTCATTAATGCCAGTACACGTGAATTTTGATAAATCCCTATAATTTATTTATTATTTATTATAGAATATTGGTTACCAAACACTTTTTTTCAAGATAAGGAAAGTGATATAATACACTATCATAAAATTATGTTTACCACTTCCGGCCAAACCGGAACTAACATGATGAACCAATATCCATATGTTCCTACATATTACATTTTTTTTTCTAATAACGCTTCTAATAAAACGGCTCCCAAAACTTAAATTAAGTAAGACAACAAAGAAAATACACACTAATTTAGAATGGTAATGAAAAGTCTACTTAAGAGATATTAGTAGGCTTTGATTTAATTTTAAGTTTGACAGTTATTAAACAAAGTTTGTAGTTGGTGCATTTCAATCATAGTTTCAAACAGAAATAGTGTACTTAGAAACAATTCAAAGCAAATTAATCCAAATAAGGCAATAAAAAAAAATAAATTTAAAAAATGGTTAGATACACCAATGAAGATAAGTTAAATACCTATGATTTTAATATACGGTGAATGCAAAAGAAATTCCCGACAAGCAAAACGATTGTTTTGTTTACGATTTCCAAATAGACCTACACCCGATAAAAAAAAACATTTATCATGCTGTTTAAAAATTTAAGAAACTGGGGTAGTTTTAAGAAAACTATTCGTAACAGAAATAGGCCAGTTAGAAACGATGAAAATACAGCCTTGGTGTTAAATAGTGTTGTCAACAATCCTCAATGTTCTCTCCGGAAATTGGCATCGGAAACTAATCTGTCGATATCTTCGTGCCATAGAATATTAAAATCAAATAAATACCATCCATACAAATTAAAATTGATCCATCATTTAAGGCCTGGTGATTATGAACGAAGATTACATTTTCTAGCTGAATTTTCAGTTCTTTCTGAAGAATGCCCAAATTTTTTAAAAAATGTGCTCTGGAGCGATGAAAGCCGTTTTCACAACAACGGAGTTGTGAGTAAGCATAACTGCAGATACTGGTCACAAAATAATCCTAGATGGATGAGAATGACCCGAAATCAGGTAACTTTTGGAGTTAACGTGTGGTGTGGAATATTAAATTCACATATTATTGGACCATATCTATTCCATGGGACTTTAAATGGAAGAAAATATGAGATATTTTTGAGAAATGTATTGCCAGGATTATTAGAGAATATCCCTCATAACCAGGAGAATATTTGGTTTCACCAAGATGGTGCACCACGACCACCCCATAACTCAGTACTAGTCAAAGATTGTCTGAATGAAATGTACCCTGAGAGATGGATTGGTACTAATGGAGTAGTCAGATGGCCAGCACGATCACCTGACTTGACTCCATTAAATTTTTACCTTTGGGGGTATTTAAAAAGTGTAGTGTACATTGAACCCATTGAGGATATGGCCGATTTGTATAATAAAATATATGCAAGTGTTGCTGCTATAAATAGACATACGTTACAAAAAGTTTGCAATGAAGGGTTACTGAAACGGTACAATATGTGTATTCATGAAGAAGGGAGAAATTTTGAACATTTAATATAATAAGTACCTACTAATAAGAAAGAAATTAGTTTAATTTCATTTTTAATAATATTTCTATAGTTTTTAAATGTTTGTTTATAAAACTTTTGTTTACGTTCTTTACTGAATTGTTAATATAGATTTAGCCCATTCTAAATTAGTGTGTATTTTCTTTGTTGTCTTACTTACTTTAAGTTTTGGGAGCCGTTTTATTAGAAGCGTTATTAGAAAAAAAAAATGTAATATGTAGAAACATATGGATGTTGGTTCATCATGTTAGTTCCGGTTTGGCCGGAAGTGGTAAACATAATTTTATGATAGTGTATTATATCACTTTCCTTATCTTGAAAAAAAGTGTTTGGTAATCAATATTCTATAATAAATAATAAATAAATTATAGGGATTTATCAAAATTCACGTGTACTGGCATTAATGAAAGAAACTCATGTAACTCCAAAACGGCTTGTTTTTTGTAAATTCTCTATACCATCAAAATTATTCACAAATTATTGTTTAATCACATGACTTATGTTTCAAGGTTCCAGCCATCAAAAAATAGTTTTGCATCGCAGCGCCATCTCTGTGTGCTGTTGAGGAAAAATTCTAATCGCCGTTATTTAAACCTTTCTTTGGTATCAATCATCTGCCATTTACAAAAATAAAATATCTTTATTAGTTTTAGAGATAATGGCCTGGGGACTTTTAAGTGAAACACCCTGTATATGTATTCGAGGTCAATATTAATAAGAACTTCGTAATATCCAATAACCAAAATTTACAATTCTAAGAGGTGGATTTAAGCTATTTTAATAATAAAACTAGTATATCCTTTTAAAACTGAAAGTTTTACGTTTAAATCGCTATTTTTCTTTTTTCGAATTCAGTGTAATCTGTCCACTTTAAAAATTAATAATAAAATCTTACATTAGTCCTAGTTTAAAGTTCCTTGACAGGATATTCTTTTGTCTCTCCAAGTCTGCCAAGAATTCCTTGGTCATATTTTGAACCGTTCGCTCAGTTTCTTTCTCCAGTGTCCTAGCAAACTCCTCGCGAAATTGTATTTCCTGCTGTTTATGTACTTCTGCGAATTCATGTTTTAACCTAGCGGCGAGTTTGTCCAGCTCGCCAAGCAATCTCGCCTCAAACGCTTCAGTCATTCTCTTCATTTCTTGCTGACAGGCTGCCCGTTCGTGCATTTCGACGAGTTTCAATTGGGCATTTAATTCGTCCTCAAAATAGTCCTGCATATCTTTTCTTTGCTCAGCCAGAGCTCTTTCTTTCTCCATTTCCATCTCATTCCAGAACTTGACCTCAATATCCATTCCAATCGCTGAAAAAGAAGAAATAAGATGCTACATACCTATTCATAACGTTTGGGATTCGCTAGGTAGTGAAAAATTTCTACTGTTCAAAACACAGAAGAAAGAAAAGCTGTTTTATATTGAAATTTGCTTCAAGTTTGTGACATATACAGGATGCAAGGGGAAAAAAGCACATTTATCTAATGTCTCATTCATGACAGCTCTTTTAAAACTATAAGCTGGTGCCAAATAGATCATTTGCAGCGAAATTATCATTAAAGTTGGGTGTCATTCTATCACAAAAAGCTTGTTGTCCATAGTTAGTCCTATGAGGTCTGATAAAAATGGAAAATAATTTTACCCGAGACATGGACAGTCAATAGTTAGAACCATTAATTATTTTATGTAAAAAATAGAAAAGGGCAAGTTTCCTACGATCTTCTAGCGACTTTAAACCCGTCATGTCTAATCTTACGTGAGAATCAAAAGCTTGATCTGGCAGACCCATTTTATAAACATAAAATTTAGTAAATCTATTTTGCAAACGATATATATGTGGGAAGTATAGTGTGGAGACCATATGACATTATTATATTCTAATATACTGTGCACTAGTGTATGGTATAAAGCCATTATAGCGCATAGGTCGCTTATCTGTTGCGTATGTCTCTAATAGTCTCAGAGCTTTGAGAGTTACATTTTTAATATGTTCATTAAAAGTGAAGTCCTTATCACACACATGTAACTTTTCAGACACCAGCTTAAAAAGTTATCTAGATCTGTTGAATTTTGAGACAATTTATCCAGAGATTTAATTACATAATAGAATTTTAGATCGTCTGCATACATAAGAACTTTGCAGGTTGGAATACATTAATTACATCATTAATCAAAAGCAAAAAGAGTACTGGACCAATGTGGGAGTCTTGAGGGACTCCTGATGCACCACTTATTATGTTAGACACTTTATCACAGATTGTTGTCTGGCTTGTAGGTGACTTAATCCATCCCAGATAAATACCGGTGATACCCATGCATTTCAGTTTGCATCATAAGTATGGGAAGGCTATACAGTCATAAGGGCTCGCATAATCCTTGCAATTTTGCTTTATCATTAAATAATGTTTAAAACAAGTCAAAATATCATGAATTTTTTGCACAAATATAAGCTATTGCTATTAGTTTATTTATTTAAAGAGATTCTGTTTTTTGTTGGGAGAGAAAAAAATGTGGAAAAAAATTTAATCTTTAATTTAAATTTGTCAGTAAGTGTTTCTTACATAATATTCCTTGATGTGTGAGGGCTTGCACATGTTTCTGGGTTAATGGCGGCTTCAGCACCACTTTCCCAATTAAAATATCACTAGGAGACACCCACAATTCATCCCCAGCCCCATTCAAAGGTGGAGTTAATCCAAAATTTTCTTTTAAAGCTTCATCACATTGATCAAAAACAAGTTGAGCTAAAGGTGGCCCCAAAGCAGAAACGGCATCAGATAATTTTGGTATTTCGAGATTTCTCATTAAGCTTGCCCGCCTTTTTACATATTCGCCCTTCTCCAAACATATTCGAATATCTGAAAAATAAGTCGATTTATTTACATTCATATATTTTTTATTATTTTACCCGTCTCCATTAGAGTTACACTCAAAATTTTCAGCCACTTAAATTTTATAGTGTAGTTCTTACAACAATTTTTCAATCATTAAATTTTATGACATCTATCATGCGGCGTCGATACAATTTTCCAGACATTTAAGAATTATACAGCAATTTTTCAATTAAACTGTATGACATTATAACAGGCGACACTGGCACCGATTTAAGGAAGAAAAACAAAAGACAATGGAAAATTAATTTTTGTGCAACACAGACCGACGTCTCATATTGTAAAGGGTAGTAGTTTAAATGTATTCGAAGTTCTGACAATTTAATGCCACTGAATAATATATTATTTGTTTAACTGGAAAAGTACAAAAAATGCGTGAACTAAATAGAAAAGGTATAAATAAAAATCAAAGAAGTTGACTTCTTTGGTAAAAATAGATTAGTGTAATTAAACAAATAGATTCGACTATGTAAATATGATTGACTGTATACAAAGTTTGTAACTGTAAACTGTACGTAGTACGTACGTAAGCTGCTTTGGTTCGGCAATGATTTGCAATTGCAATCATGTTTCATATGTTGCATCTGTCCAGTGTTGCGAACTGTGCCGAACCAAATTATAGCAAAGATGATGCTCAAATTATGGTATATTATCGTACACTTTCGCTGATTGACAACAGTAGCGGTGCATGGGGTGCGCGTTTGGCGTTTATTATTATATACCTAATTTAAAAAATATAGAACACCGTCTTTCCTCGTCCGAACTCGAACTACATATTGTAAAATGGCAAAATAAAATCTGAAAACTAAGTAACTGATGCAACACACATACTTTGCATCAGCCCATCACTCTGTTTCCTTTAACTTTTAGAGTGCTCGCACGCCGCTGAGCTCAGTATGAATTCCGCCTATCAAAAAAACTTTTCAAAGCCGATTGGCCACTGACGAGGGCTAATACTGCCCCTTCCATACAATAATACGAATGCAAGTAATGTAGAGGACAGGGAATTTTGATACTATATGTACAATGTTATTGTTATTACCTACTGAATTTACCAAAAAGACGACCTAATCTGTGAATGCTTGAAATTATCGTATAAATCATCATTATCGTACAGGCACTATCGTATATCGTACAATAGATGAAATTATAGTACAAAAACGATAATTATCGTACAATTCGCAACACTGCATCTGTCCCTACCGGTCCCTACCATGCAATTTCGGATCATATGATTACTGTTTATTGAAATCCTGTTTATTATGATTACGAATCACTCTGCTGAACGAAAGCAGTCATGTGTACATTCAGACGAAGGCGCCATCTAACAGGTCGGATGCACAACCATTCGAATAAGCTGATGAGCGTATTCGAATGTTTGTGCATGCGATGATGGTCAAAGATTTAATCGTCTTTGACACACACACGCACATCACAGCTGAAGATTAAATGTTTATATTCTAGAAAATACAATACCGTTTTATAGGGTCGGCCCTTATTCCCTGCTATATAGTATAAGTTCACTCAACAAATACGTTCGTCTTTTGGCGAGTGGTGACAGGACCACCGAGAGTGTGAACGATGGGGAGGGAGGGGGTTCAAAGAAATGGGCTTGTTCCATGATACTATTTTTAAATGGTTTTTATACTTTTTCATATGGTACTCGATATTCTCATTATACACTTAAAATTCCGTATTATTAAGTTTTTCCGTTCTAGAGATATAAGGAGTTGAAATTAGCAATAGTTGCAAAAACCGAGCGCTCATTTATGACGTCACTATACGCAAGTGACGTAAGAAAAATGGCTTTCTGGGACCTTTCAAATTTAACCTGAAAAGTCGAAAAACATGTAATTTTTAAACGCTGGTAACTAAATAAATACGTCGAGTGGAAGTTCGTTCTGTGTGTCTACGGAAAGGAGAAGGTCGGCGATGAATTCTAATCGTAAATTGCAGAGTCGAAATCGAAAATTCGTTTCGGCAGGAGCGAGAGAAAATTGTAATTTTTTGACATTTCACCAAATTGTACTCCCCTACTGTCAAGTAGTAAGCAAAACAAACAATACTTCGAAAACACTTATAATTATAACCAATAAGGAGCATCAAGTCTATTGAGATCGCCACGTCTATGCGTATAGTGACGTAGCGCCTGGCCACGCCCCCTTTTCGCGAGATGGAAATTTGTAGTAGTTTTTAAGATACTAAACGTGCGAATAAGATTCTGATTTTTTGCAGATCCATTAATTTATACTTGCACTTTCGATTTATGAAATAAAAAAAAAAATGCCGAATAAGCCCATTGAACGTTTACGAAAATGCAATTGTTTATCGTTAAATGTATGGGAGGGAGGACTCGTAAACGATGAACGGTCGCGTAAGTGCTACAAAGGGCGGCGGGGTGGGTCAATAATAGCCCATTTTTGCGAACGTATTTGTTGGAAGGCCTCTATGCTTATTATTAAAGTTTCTTGTTATGCTCGCACGTATATCGAAGAGCGATTCAGTCCAATGAAATACCCTAAAATGATTTTTAAATTTGTTATATGGCCCTAATAACAAAGTTCACCTTAAATAATGGACATCGAAGGGGAAGGATGAAGAAGAAGAGTCTGTCAGCAAGGTGTCATGTCAAATCTGTTAAAATATTATTGATTTTAATTTTTAATAGACGTATGTAATTATTATTGTGAAAATGTCGAATAAAGCGAAAAATGAACAGTCGGTTGCGTATAGTGAATTGGCAATCCGCAATAATTTATCAATAGTAGAATATTGTCGAACTTCTGTGGCTGCTGTTTCGGGTTGTACTGCTGGTAAGAGAATCGTTTTTAAAAACAGAATTTAGTCAAGTTGAAATTTTTAGGAGTTCTAGGTTTAACTGGACTCTATGGAGCGATATTCTTCATTATTGCTGTTACCAGTTTCTGGATGATGTTACTTTTCAAAGCCGGAATAGATTCCTGGAGAAAATTCTTTATATCAAGAAAATCTTTGTTAATAAATGGAATATTTGGACATTTTTTCACATATATTCTGTGTTGGACATTCATTTATGGAATGGTACATGTGTATTAGATTTAAGGTGCTGTTGTTATTTTTTTAGATAATAAATTTGTTAAGGTTTACTGGTGTATCATTTTTATTTTTTATGTTGGTATAATTGAGAATAATGGCTACTGATGAAAGAAATTTTCGTTCGACTTACTATGAAAAAGTAGGTTTTCGAAGCGTCGAAGAGAAGAAATCGCTCGAAATTCTGTTAAAAGATAAGCCTTTGGATCGTGGGAAGTTGAAACAGTTTTGTTTAAGGTTTTCTGTGCCAGCAACGTACAGAAATTTGATATGGAAATTATTGCTAGGTATTTATTGTTTTTGCCTTTGCACTATTGTATTATTTTTGGCGGGTAACTTTGAATTATAGGTGTAGTCCCAGTCCATGTTGAATGCCACAATTTTATTATGGATCAAAGAAAACAGGAATATAATGATTTACTGCGAGCAATAAATGTAATGAGAATTATAGACGTGAACACGCCGAAACCACAAGTTTTCTTGGCCATGTGGTTCTTGCAAACGGGTAACTTTACCTATGATATTAACCTTGTGAATGAAAAAGGCTTTATCCCCATCGTGCAATCATTCATGCAGTTTTTTGACGATGATACTGATATTTATTGGTTAGCGAAGAAATTCTATGATAATGTTTATAAATTTGAGGCCGACATTCCAAAGCTAATAGAGTGTTCCTATAATTTACTAGAAAAAGAAGATGCCGTTTTGTTTAAGCATTTGCAAAAAAATTGCGTTATAGATAATTTACCTCTAGCAAAATGGTTTCATAGTTGTTTTGCTGGCGTACTAAATGAGACTGCATTGGGGAAGTAAGTTTATTTGCGTGATTGGTATTTGATCTTAAATGTTCATACATATATTTTCAGAATATGGGATAAACTCTGTGGAGGATCCTATAAAATATTGGTATATGTAGTAGTTGTACTTTTGACAAATTTAAAACATCGTCTTTTAAAATGCACTAATTTAGCTAGCTCCATGCAATGTCTAAAAAACGTACGTAAATAATGTTTCTAAATAAGTGCCAAGATATAATCATTATCGTTTCAGATTCCTGAGGAAACTGCTGATGTTATAGCAAATAAATCAATTGAAATGTGGCAGCAACATGGAAGTCCTCTTACTATTTATGATAAACCAAAACCTTGAATTTTAATTTTTGTACAATTTGTTTAATTTATTATTATTATCGAATAAATATTACACGTTTCTTTTAATTTCAGAAATTTAATTTTACCATTTGAATTTCGTTGCCGGTGATGTGTCAGGTGGACCAGTGACGGCAGTGACCAGTGCTGCCAACGAAAGTATGCAAGTAAACAAATAACCTCGTAAATTTTTAAATGTTTAGTATTTCAGTAAGTATAAGAAAAATAGCTTTGTAAATGCATCTCAGAAAAAAGAAATAACATTTTTCACAAATGGAATAAATCAAAAGATTATAAATACCTAAAGAAAGGAATTAGCGAAAAAATGTCACCGGAGCAAAGTCTTCTGTCGAAATATGTTACTATATTTCTTGTAGTTAGTGGTTATTGGTAAGTTTAATGAATATTTTAATTAAATGTTGATAGTGAATTAGAAAATATATATTTTTTAATTAAGGTTATGTTTTGTTTAATGTTTATAATTATGGTACCACTAGACAAATAAATAGGCGGTTTATTTAAATTTTTTCTTCTCAGGATTGTGTCTATCTCAACAGTGTTTGTGAATAAAACTTTACTGAGCCACATAAACCTGGAAGCTCCGATGTTCATAGCTCTAAGCCAGACTTTGATTACGGCACTTATTTGTTACTTTAAAAAAATTCTTAGTAGAATGTATCCAAGCAAGTTTCGATTCCCTGATATTGATATCTGGGATTCGTATACTGTTAAAGCGGTAATATCCCAATTCTTAATTATTGAAGTTGATCTGATTGTCATGTTCTTTTAGATCTTGCCATTGTCGATATTGTTTACGGCGATGATATCCACAAATAATTTGTGTTTGAAATATGCCTCTGTTGCATATTACTACATTGGAAGATCCTTGACCACAATATTTAACGTTATTTTTACATATTTGATATTAGGAGAAACAACTTCAAGGAGATGTATTTTGTGCTGTGCGATAATTATCTCTGGGTTCTGGTTAGGCGTTGATCAAGAAAATTTAGCAGGTAAGTTGAAATTTGCACTGCTTTAACACACCTTCCTTTCAAGTCAATATCTGAAATTGTTTCAGAATAATCGTACTCACAATAAAAGTTACAGACAGACAGAAATATTTTTTTCCGTTCAAATTTAAAATCTTCACATATCGGATGACATTCTAAATCTATTTCAACAAAAAAAAAAAAGAGTTTCTTTCACAATCACTATACCTTCCTCTGTGTGGATGGGGAAATAATAAATTGTACTGTACATGGCATATTTTTGTAGGTAGTTTGTCTACAGCAGGATTTATTTTTGGAATCTTGGGATCCTTGTCGCTATCGTTGTTCTCAATATTTACTAAAAAGGTCCTACCAAAAGTAAACGGCGAGATATGGGCATTGTCATATGCTAATAATGTTTATGCGACTATATTATTAGCCCCCCTGATGGCTCTCAATGGGGAATTAGCAGAATTATACCATTACTCTGGCTTAACGGATTCATATTTTTGGGGTATTATAACAGTTGGAGGAATTTGTGGGTTCGCCATAGGGTTTTTTACGACTATGCAAATTAAGGTAAGTTATAAATTCAGTAAATTCACCTACCTATGTTCACAGCTGGGCGGATGGTCAAACTCATTAATTTTTATTTAAAATGAAATCTTTGAGTGCAGCTCTGACATTTTGTGTAGTTTTTAACTGTATAGAAATAAATAAATAAATGCGATATAATTTTAGGATAAGAAATATCAGCCAAAAAGTTCAAAACAAATTTAAAAAAGTATACCCATACAGGATTCAAACCGAGAAATAATAACTAGTGAATGTGCTACGGTCGGGGTGGACCTGAAATTTCAATTAGTCTCGTTGGAAAAAGCAAAACATGAAATTTTTAAATGTTCATAACCAAATAAATACATCACCAGGAAGGCTTACTAATGTCGATATCGAAAGATCAAAATTAGCATTTTCACGGCATCGTCAATTGCATGGGCGAAATCGAAAATTCGATCCGACAGAAGTGAACGAAAAATAGCATTTTTTGACATTTAGCGAATTTGATTTGTTTTTTGTTCCTTCCATTAATGTCACTGGCAGGCCCGTCGCCAGGGGTGAGGCAACGAGGCAGCTGCTTCAGGCGGCCGTTTTGAAGGGGCGGCCGATTTGGGATAATATTTCACTTTTTCGACTTTTTGGCACTTATATCAATTGAACATGAACTTTCAGAGAGTTTGGATTATGAAGAAATAATCAATGAATTTGCGGAGAAAAAATCAAGAAAATTTTTTAAACTGTAGGCATCTTTTCTTCATAATCTAAATTAACTGCAATTCATGTTCAATGGATATTATGACATGACCTGTAGACTTATGACCAGACCCCGACTCCGAGGTAGTTATGACGTAAAAGCCAGAGTCTGCTTTGCGCAATATGAACTATATAAACATTTTCATGCGCAATTATACAATAATTTACCTTATAATTATATCTAGTGAATTCCGTAATATTTAAAGGTAAATGGCCCCGAAACGGTTATAAGTCATACTTTGATGCACTTATTGTTGGATGCACAAACACAAATGCCTAGTAACTATACCTTATTCGAATAATAAAAATATATTATTTGCACTTGTTCTAAATCGTCCGAAATAAAACTCCGGCGCTTGTCACTGAATATCCCACTTGTGTTGTGAAAAAGGATCGTTCAACCGTTCAACGTCTACCGATGTAATCGGCGCACATTTAAAATAAGTATAGTTTCTTATAGATGGCCGATTTATGTCCGGCATTGAACAGTCCACTTCTTTGCCACGCACAAAAATGTTGAAAAACCGGGATTGTTTCTTAACACTGTTATGTATCCAATTTGTATTTCACTCAGCAATATTCCCTGATACTCTAAAAATATATTGACGTAGATCAAACACCTATAATGTTCATTGCATCAATTACTGTATACTGATCTGTTTCCGGCTTATGTTGAACATTGCGTGTAGTTCAGACAAAACTTGTTTTAAAATGTTCGAATTGCATGTCCACGAAAATGGCACAGAAAAGTTCTACACCGTTAAACCGCAGTTCCAGAAAATCTTAAATCTACGAAAGTACTGTTTCATTTAATGGAAAGCCACTCGACGCCATAACAAATCACGACACATTTACTTCTATCAAATGTACTGACAAGTGTTGACTCCAGAATGCGTATATGCATATGAAACAATCTCACATGGCATTGGTCATTGTGTAATAAATTAATAATAATTGTTGGACCTTTTTTATTTCAAATGCTTTCTGTATGTTTCAAGTCTTCTGCAAAATATAAAACGCAAACTGCTGTTTATTTTACTATTATTATTGTTTATCGTATCCTATTTGCTGTCGTAAAAAAGCAGAGAGTGACAAGCGTGGCGGTGACTTTGTGGTGTCGAAAATTCTCCTTATATTTTTTTAAATTATAGTGCCTTATATTATGTGCACAGATAAAAATATTTTAAATTGAAAATTGTTTAATATAATTGGGAAGAAACATATGGGAGATGTTTACATTTCCTTAACTGATAGAAAAAGTTGAAGTGGCGTATGCCGTTTAAAACGCCATATTTTTTGTTTTCAACCAGACAATCAGACCGATACGCGACGCTGCAGGTATATATAATGTGCGGCCGACGTCTGGTGTTTTTTATCCACCAGTTTCAGTAAAGATCTCTTACATCTACTTGCTCAACTATACCAAATAAATAATTTCTCTAAACCAATAATACATTATTTATTTATTTTATGAGTTTTATGCCATACTTTTTATTTCTTACCGTAAAAGTAGGTATTTATTTCCTATAAATAATGTATTCATTTGCTTATGTGAATCATGCAAAACATTATATTTATCTGTGTGTGAAGACCTTCTCTGGCATAACTACTTTTGCGCCGGGCTCTGCTTATGACGGCGATGGTTTTTATACTTTTTACTTTTTTGTTAAATCTGTGTGTATGCACTTAATTTGTAACAATAAACATGTTAGTTTTTTAATGGTAGTTTTTTTAATCACATACTTTAACTAAAGATAAAGGCGGCACTTTCTGAGTTTACCTCAGGCGGCCAAAGTTCTAGAGACGGGCCTGTCACTGGTACGTTAATAACCGGATAACCCGGAAGAATAGGGAGATTTTAGATATGAAAACAAAATCGCCAGAAGTGCACCTTGACCAATGTCAAATTTTAATAATTTGAACAATTTTCTTACAACTTCACTGACTTCTGGCAATGTTTAATCCCTGACCTAGACTTCTGGCAATAATTGTATGCAATTTCTACAGTTAAAAACTACAACTGCACAAAATTTCAGAGCTGCACTCAAAGATTTTATTTTGATTAAAAATTAAGGCCTTTGACCGTCCGCTCACGCTTCCCTCCCTGAGATGGACTTTTGGTTGCAGAGCTATGTATTTTTCAGCTAGTAAGGAGGGTTTTTACATACAAATTTTCACTGTACCTTACCATTTTTAATTTCAGTAGCCAGCTCTTAGGCTACAACTTGGAAAATAAAAATGTTCATGAAAACTTGTAAACCACCTTTTTTCTCTTACAAATACAATTCTATATCAGATTCGGTGGTTACTGTTTTACTTTTTTGCCTACTCCTCTAGAGGGGGCGAGAACCACCCCCCAAGTAAAAAGCGGCAATTTTTTCAGGGTAAACTTTTTTGTACTCTCCGTATTAGAAACTCAATGCAAAATTATGAAAATCCGTTTATTATAACTGAGTTCCGAGGTAAAAACCTAATTGCACTTGACTAAAAAGCACTATTGAAATATCTAAAAAAATCTCCAAAATTTTCTCCATTTAAGCAACTTTCAATCTTTTATAATTACGGCAATACATGCAACCTCAATTTGGGATAAATTGTATAATCATGTTGTATTTTCAGTTTACGTCTGCCCTAACGCATAACATTTCTGGTACAGCAAAAGCTTGTGCGCAAACGGTATTGGCAACTTATTGGTATCAGGAAACTAAATCGTTCCTTTGGTGGAGTTCGAATATGATCGTATTGCTAGGAAGCGCTTGCTATACTTGGATAAAGCAAATTGATATGGAGAGGCGACACAGAGAAAATATGAATTACCAAAGAGTTTAGGCGTGTTATGATGTAAGACAGTTTAAAAGCATTTGAATCAGATAAGTGTAAAACATACATTTCAATTTAATTTCTGTTGCATTATTTTTTCCTCTTTAGGGATTTTACCACGTTTATCCTCTTCTAAAAGTAATCTTTGTAGGTATAATCATAGGAATAAAATTATAGAAATAATAATAATAAAGAAATTTATTCATGTGTAAAAAACTTACAATCACAACTATCCAACTGATGATATTTAGACTAGTCGTACAAACAGATAAAATACAATCATACATACATCGAGTTACATGCAATAAGGCTATGTAGAGTCGGGTACAGTTTAAGCTGATGTCTCATGGCCACTAAAACGTCTGAACTAAGATTTTATTTGATGCATAAGAAAAGCCAGTAGTTCTCAAACGGTTTTCTCCTGTAACAGTAATGATGTCCCTAAATAATTATAGAAAGTTCCATCCATTTTTAAATGTTTATCATAATATCGTTTTGTTATTTACTCTATAGATAGATAATATTTATTGATGCTAAAACAAGAAATGTTTCACACAAGTCAAATACATTTATAAAACACAGTAAGAAACAAATTGTCAAAATAAAATGTATCCATTCAATAAATTATCTATTGGTATTAAAAGCACATTAAAATACATTATGCTCAAGATAAAATTTTAATTTTCAATAATTACTGACACATCACAGTCTAAGAATTCATTGATGGTGTAAAAAGCTTGGTTTATTAAAAAATTTTTAATAAGTTGTTTAAAATTATTGACCGGTAGTATTCTGATCCAGAGGCAATTTATTAAAAAAATTAGGTCCATAGTAATTGAGGCCATTCCTGCTAGATCTTAATTTTAAGTAGTTGGGTCTTATGTTATCTCCATTTCGGTTATCATGATTATGGAACATGTACTCTTCCAGATTATTTTTAATATACAGGCATACATAGATATGTAAACTAGGGAAAGTTAGTATTTGCAGAAGTTCCTCAACAAAGTATATTGGTACCTTCTTGTTATTCCGAGCAAGATTTAACAAGTCCTCTTTCAATGCTGTGGAAGGAAAAGGAATATTATTTTCAGTTAACCATTCTGCAATTTCATGCTTTTTCCATTGACAAGTAAGTTGTTTATTTAATTGTCGGGTGTGATATGAACCATTATCTATTACAATTAACTTGGTTCTTAAAGATTTGGTAGTAATAGGGTATTTTCATTAATCTGAGATGAAAGTGGAAATGCTTATATTTGAAAAATGCATATTTTTTAAATATTTTTGGCACAGAAAAAATATGTTGTATAAAACTATAAAATTATAATTTTAATTAGAAGTTTCAATTTTTCATAATGACGTCACTAAGCGAAAACTAGGTAAATCACCAAAAAACTATTGGCAACACTGACACCACACTGTTAATCTGGTGACAGTGGTGTGACTCATTAATTTTCAATATTTTGTTTGTTTAGCTATTTCTTTGAAAACATTCTATACAAGCATACAAATATGGAAACTAATTACGTAGAAGGTAGATCAAACGTCGTTTTTAATGAAATTTTACACTCATTCACAGGTCGATATTAGGTGCTACACAAAACTGAACATCTGTTTATGAAACAAACAAAAAATAAGGTTATAGTTACATGAAATGTCAAATCACAAATCACCAACTTGAAACTCCCTAGAAATAAGTACATTTGGCGCTCTATTTGAATTATCGCTTAGTGGCGTCATGAAAGTTTAACTAATTTTTTTCGGCTTAAATATAAAAGTAAAAAAGAAAGAAAAAAACACGTATTCCTTATTTTTATTTCTAGTTTTCAATTTTCAAATTAAAAAAAAATGGGAAAATACCCCATTGACGTATCCACCCCTTAAAATTGTCACGATTCATGTTATCATGATAATCCATAATTTTATTGGTAGTAGAAAAAAGTTAAGCTTGCTGATGATCCGGCATGCAAAATAATAAACCGTTTTCCTACAGTTGATTTTTTCTCATTGACGCTTTTTGTTGATAAATCTTGCCATGATTTTCGAACACTTCCATTGGCAAATATTCATGTTTCATCTATAAGTACAATCTTTCGAAGGTTACTGCTATTGTTGTCCATATATTTTTTTAAAAATTGACCCTTAACTATTCGTATTTGTTCACATAAATAGCGACGGTTACAATCATTTTTATACCTAAATCCACAAACTTTTAATAGTTTTAAGAGACTTAACTTACTTAAGTTTATGATTCCCATATTCTTCAGCGTTTCCTTCAACGTAACTGGTGTAAAAATGGGTTTCCGATTCATAAAAATTATAAATTACATCCCTTATTTGCATTTTAACACCTTCACATACATCCAATGTTTTTGGTTTCTTTCTAATTCGTTTTTTTAAATCCATTTGTATATTGATATTATAATCTTCGCAAATACAAAACGAAGAGTATATTGCATTCGATCGGCATATTTCTAAAATCGGTAATATTGCTCGTAGAGAAAAATTTTCATATCACTGTGTTGGATCTCAATTTTGAAAGACTTTCAAAATGTCCGCCCGTCCGCCTGTCTGTCCGCCACGTTTCTTGTAAGCACGATAACTTAAGAACGAAAAGTCCAATTGTATTGAAATTTGGACAGTAAGTTAGTGTTAGCTAGAGGAAGAACCCTATTGTTTTTGAACAAAATCGATCAATAAATAAAAAAGTTATAATTTTTTTTAATAATAATAAAAAAATGTACATACATTTTTTTTATGTTTTGTAGTGAAACACAAAAAATGCCTAAATCTAATATTATTTACAAAAAACCTGCGATGAGTATCCTATAGAATGTGTAATAATTATTATATAAAAAGTGCAGTAAGTCGGCGAAGAGTATAACAGTTAGCTTGTTACTATCTATTGCATAGTAAATAGTTTCATCATATGCCCGAAATGCCCCAGAAACATAGACCATATACCGGGTGAGTCACGAATTGCGCTCGCCCCGATATTTCCTAAAATATTTGGAATAGAAAATTGAAATTTGGAGGCCTTATTACAGGACTAAAATGCCATCTTTTCAATAAAAAATCAAGTTTGGTGCACATCCGGTTTGACCGGAAATGCCCACAACTTTAGATTTTTAAATGGAACGCCCTATATATTTTTACATTTTTGGAATTTAGAGAAAATTTTGAATACAATACATACATTTTGGTCACTTTTTGATAAACATTAAAAATTTTATTTAAAAATCTATTTCTGAATCCAGAGTGCTGTGGTGCCCAAAATATATTTTAGTTTGTGTGCTACGTTACTATAAAAATAAAAAGAGCAATATGATTGCATTACTTAATTCTCTAGAGGCGTTTAAAATTTTTAAATGTGATTTTTACCCACTAACTCGGTTTTTTTAAATGGGAATTTAATCGTTCACTAACATTTTTAAATACCTCATTTTCATACGAATCTAATGATACCAAAATTTTGAAAATCCGCTCAGAAATATTTGAGATTTCAGCCAAAATACAATGCAACCAAGCTTTTAGAAACATGCGGCTAATAGATAATAGATTAGTGGGCTTTGGAAACTAAAATTGCACATTTCTGTGTAAATCTGGAAACCTTCTTGGTAAATTTCAATTTTCTATTCCAAATATTTTAGGAAATATCGGGGCGAGCGCAATTCGTGACTCACCCGGTATTATTACTGATTATACTAGTCCAAAGTATGCCACTTTAAGTACTTCCAGGGAAGATGTTTTATACAGTTGCCTGAAGACGAACCACAGAGTGCTTAACAGTGTGTTTTTAAATGGTTTTACTTAGCTTACTTTGTTTGTCTTGTCTGGGTCAAATCTAGTAATTGAAATTTTACCCCCTTCCTGTTGACCGATTGATCTGATGACAATACAATTATGTATATTCATTATCATTATAAATCCAAGATGGCCGTCGCCACAAAATTTCGGATTACATATTTTTTTCAACTCCCTCAATATGGGCATCAAATGAAAGGGCTTAACCAGTAGAATACAGTATGCCATGAAAAAATTCAAAATCCAAGATAGCCGCCACCACAAAATGGCGGATTACTTTTTTTTAAATCCTTCAATATGGGTATCAAATGAAAGGGCTTGACAAGTAGAACACAGTACACTTTAGAAGTAACTAAAATAAAAAACTAAAAACTTGAAAATAAAATAAGTAAAACATTTTTTTTTTAAGTTAAACGGTTTTATTGTAAAGAAACGTAATAATGATGCAGATAATGTACTAAAAGCTAGAAAATAATTAGGTAGGTACCAGGTACCACTCATCACACCACTCCTCATCAATGTGGAGCATTGATCAGACTAAAATAAAATGAGGGGCGTAGCGTAACCTGACTAAATATGTAAAGGATCGTTCTACGATGTCTGATGGATTTACTTTTATACACATTTGCATAAGTTGTCTATTGAGAAGATGCATCCAAAGCATACCTATAATGATATGAATTGTTGACTGTAAATAATAGAAATTTAACTCGCCCCACGATTTTAATTTAGTCTGATCAATGCTCTAGATTGATGAGAAGAGTGGTGTGATGACTGGTACCTAGTAGCTACTTAATAATTTTTTAGCTTTTAGTACATTGTCTACATCATTATTATGTTTCTTTACAATAAAACCGTTGAACTTATTATTTTTTTTTACTTATTTTATTTCCATGTCAGCTTTTTGTCCATGTTCAACCCCAGATACTTAAATTGGTCAACTTGTTCTAAAGATTTATGGCTGACCTCTGTTAACGGACAGAAGTCATAGCTGATGTTTTTTTTTTTTTGAAAAACTATAAAGACAGTTTTATTTACATTAACGAGTAGCCATGAGTGTAACAAACTTTACGTGGTGAGTCGTTCAAATCTTTCAGTAAAAAGATTGAGTTGGAAATTTATGAGTGACAGTATCACTGAAGCTAGTTTTAATCATCTCCTGATACTACTAATAATAATAATAATCCTTTGGTTACTAGCATAGCTTACAAAAAAACGTGATGATGTCAACAATCTTGGCGAAACCTGTGTCGAGTGAGAGCATTTTATTGGTTTGGTTCTGGAGGGCTGGAACTTTCGTTATGCCGCTGTCCCTCTAAAACACCAAAACACTTGAATGTTAACACTCGACACGCATTTCGCCAACCATGTTGGCATCTTCGGAAGATGAGTAAAATTGTTTATTTGTCGAAATTACTACCATCAAATCATCAATAATTTTATTAGATGAAAATAAATGTGTATTGAGTTGTTCTGTAGGGTTTTGTATAACCTAGTTACCAATATTAAAACAAAACTTAACGAATTAAATAAAAAAAATTAAAATATCAACGTCTGCCTATACTCGTATTTTGATACGAAACTGCAGCAACATCAAGCGTGGTTACTACTTGGATGGGTGAACCAGTCTAGGGAAAGACAGCATCCTCGCTCCATCTTCTAACGGCTTGTATATCAGGGCACGCGTAGAAGGTATGTAACTTTAGGCGGGGGATGGCAGATATATCATTCTACGGAGGGGATGTAAAGCAGTCGGTCCCTTGTCTCTTAAATGTTGGGCAAGTAAAGAACCCCTACTCTTCGATAGAGAAGAGGATCGACAAAATTTCCAGGTTGGGGGTAGCTGGTCTAGCTAGCTTGAAAATATTTAGTAACAAACATTAAAAATTATTTCAGACAGTAAAAGTGTATTTTAGTTAATTAAAAAGTATTGTGAAATTTCCAGTACAGTTATTAAATAAAGTGTTTATACCTTGCTATAAATTATTTGGAACCCACGGATCCTGGAGAGTGGTTTAAGGGGTGGAAATATGGGACAATAAGTTTTAAATGTGATTCTGTCTACGTGTGATAAGATTTTTTGTATGTTTCATAATATTCTGTGTGTTTAATACTTACCTAATATTACTCTTCTTCACTTATTTTATATTTTTATATTGATACTTTACAATTGTTATATTACGCACTCGCCTGACTTGTCAAAACACTTTTGTGTAATTATGCCCAATAAAAATATATCTATCTACCTGTGTGATACATCCCATATCTATGTGATCCTTGGACGAATAAAGTATTATTATTATTATATCATTTGTCATTTGTATTATTATTATAGACATAGGAGTCATATGGACGTACAGATTATTTCCAATAATATAAAATTCTGTAAAATCCTGGATTTTATTTTTAGAAGAGGATAAATAATGTGGTAAAAAAATTAACATTAACATTTAGATAATATTCCATTGTTTTATATTTTATTTTAATGGTACAATGCAATAAATAGCGGAGGGGTTAACTGCTGTGCAATATATGGGGTACAGATGAAGTGAAGTAGGTACTGATGAAAAAAAAAAACTATTTAAAGTCTGTCAATATGGTACTCGAATGGTGAAATACTTAGAATTTGGAATATAGTGTACACAATTTTGACAGCAGTTGACCCCTTGTAAATAGCACAGTAGTAATCGATAGATGATGCATGGTCACTTGTTTATGTAAGGTTTATCTCTTCTTACACTCGTTTATGTAAATTCTACAAGTTCTAACAATTAAAAAAATGCTTTAGAGGAGCTATTCAACAAATATGTTTGCAAAATTTAACTCTTCATTTCAGACAATCTTTATGAAATGTTTCTTTGTTTCAGAACTTTGTTGTAATCCCCTATACATACATAGTCGACTCGAGTCGAGGAAATGAAGCAGGAAAAGCCTAAACCCCAACATGAGACTGCGTCCCACCTTGTCTTTATGTGAGATGGTACAAAATATTCCTAAAGATGTATAGAACAAAGTCAGGGACATGGGAACTGGTGCTTTTTCGATTTCTGGTCGTAAACTGGGAAGTGCTATTTCTTGTCACCAAAATTTTTTTCAAAGTTGAAAGAAACCATTTTTTGACTCTTGACATTTTTTACCTAACCTCACTCTTCTCGAGATATAAGCTTTTTAAAAAAAGAGAACATGTATTTAGGCTTTTTTTTCAAAAAGTTAATATTTACTATTATTTTTGGGTTATTATTATGAATTAAAATATATGGATTTTATATTTTATATAATAAATGATCAAGGACACTAGTTTCTAGAAAATATAGAAATTAAATGCACTTTTTTTTTTCTTTTTAATGCTTATATCTCGAGAAGGGCGAGGTTAGGTAAAAAATGTCAAGAGTCAAAAAATGCTTAGAATTGTTCAGAATATAAAGTCCATATGTTTCAATCCATAATAAACGCCCGTAAATAATTGTAGATACTATTTAGTTTTTTGAAAAAAAGAAAAAGCTTAAGTATACGTTTTTCATTTTTAAATACATGCTTATATATTGAGAAGTGTGGGGGTTAGGTAAAAAACATCGAGTCAAAAAATGCTTAAAATTGTCCAAAATCTTAAGTCCACATGTTTTAATCCATAGTAGACGCTCAAAAATAATCGTAAATACTAGTTTTTTGAAGAAAAAAAAAAAGGCTAAATATGCGGGTTTTTTTTAATGCATGCTTATACAGGGTATTTCACTTAAAAGTCCCCAGGCCATTATCTCTAAAACTAATAAAGATATTTTATTTTTGTAAATGGCAGATGATTGATACCAAAGAAAGGTTTAAATAACGGTGATTAGAATTTTTCTTCAACAGCACACAGAGATGGCGCTGCGATGCAAAACTATTTTTTGATGGCTGGAACCTTGAAACATAAGTCATGTGATTAAACAATAATTTGTGAATAATTTTGATGGTATAGAGAATTTACAGAAAACAAGCCGTTTTGGAGTTACATGAGTTTCTTTCATTAATGCCAGTACACGTGAATTTTGATAAATCCCTATAATTTATTTATTATTTATTATAGAATATTGGTTACCAAACACTTTTTTTCAAGATGAGGAAAGTGATATAATACACTATCATAAAATTATGTTTACCACTTCCGGTCAAACCGGAACTAACATGATGAACCAATATCCATATGTTCCTACATATTACATTTTTTTTTTTAATAACGCTTCTAATAAAACGGCTCCCAAAACTTAAAGTAAGTAAGACAACAGAGAAAATACACACTAATTTAGAATGGGCTAAATTTATATTAACAATTCAGTAAAGAACGTAAACAAAAGTTTTATAAACAAACATTTAAAAACTATCGAAATATTATTAAAAATGAAATTAAACTAATTTCTTTCTTATTAGTAGGTACTTATTATATTAAATGTTCAAAATTTCTCCCTTCTTCATGAATACACATATTGTACCGTTTCAGTAACTCTTCATTGCAAACTTTTTGTAACGTATGTCTATTTATAGCAGCAACACTTGCATATATTTTATTATACAAATCGGCCATATCCTCAATGGGTTCAATGTACACTACACTTTTTAAATACCCCCAAAGGTAAAAATCTAATGGAGTCAAGTCAGGTGATCATGCTGGCCATCTGACTACTCCATTAGTACCAATCCATCTCTGAGGGTACATTTCATTAAGACAATCTTTGACTAGTACTGAGTTATGGGGTGGTGCACCATCTTGGTGAAACCAAATATTCTCCTGGTTATGAGGGATAGTCTCTAATAATCCTGGCAATACATTTCTCAAAAATATCTTATATTTTCTTCCATTTAAAGTCCCATGGAATAGATAAGGTCCAATAATATATGAATTTAATATTCCACACCACACGTTAACTCCAAAAGTTACCTGATTTCGGGTCATTCTCATCCATCTAGGATTATTTTGTGACCAGTATCGGCAGTTATGCTTACTCACAACTCCGTTGTTGTGAAAACGGCTTTCATCGCTCCAGAGCACATTTTTTAAAAAATTTGGGCATTCTTCAGAAAGAACTGAAAATTCAGCTAGAAAATGTAATCTTCGTTCATAATCACCAGGCCTTAAATGATGGATCAATTTTAATTTGTATGGATGGTATTTATTTGATTTTAATATTCTATGGCACGAAGATATCGACAGATTAGTTTCCGATGCCAATTTCCGGAGAGAACATTGAGGATTGTTGACAATACTATTTAACACCAAGGCTGTATTTTCATCGTTTCTAACTGGCCTATTTCTGTTACGAATAGTTTTCTTAAAACTACCCCAGTTTCTTAAATTTTTAAACAGCATGATAAATGTTTTTTTATCGGGTGTAGGTCTATTTGGAAATCGTAAACAAAACAATCGTTTTGCTTGTCGGGAATTTCTTTTGCATTCACCGTATATTAAAATCATATTTAACTTATCTTCATTGGTGTATCTAACCATTTTTTAAATTTATTTTATTTTTTGCCTTATTTGGATTAATTTGCTTTGAATTGTTTCTAAGTACACTATTTCTGTTTGAAACTATGATTGAAATGCACCAACTACAAACTTTGTTTAATAACTGTCAAACTTAAAATTAAATCAAAGCCTACTAATATCTCTTAAGTAGATTTTTCATTACCATTCTAAATTAGTGTGTATTTTCTTTGTTGTCTTACTTACTTTAAGTTTTGGGAGCAGTTTTATTAGAAGCGTTATTAGAAAAAAAAAATGTAATATGTAGGAACATATGGATATTGGTTCATCATGTTAGTTCCGGTTTGGCCGGAAGTGGTAAACATAATTTTATGATAGTGTATTATATCACTTTCCGTATCTTGAAAAAAAGTGTTTGGTAACGAATATTCTATAATAAATAATAAATAAATTATAGGGATTTATCAAAATTCATGTGTACTGGCATTAATGAAAGAAACTCATGTAACTCCAAAACGGTTTGTTTTTTGTAAATTCTCTATACCATCAAAATTATTCACAAATTATTGTTTAATCACATGACTTATGTTTCAAGGTTCCAGCCATCAAAAAATAGTTTTGCATCGCAGCGCCATCTCTGTGTGCTGTTGAGGAAAAATTCTAATCACCGTTATTTAAACCTTTCTTTGGTATCAATCATCTGCCATTTACAAAAATAAAATATCTTTATTAATTTTAGAGATAATGGCCTGGGGACTTTTAACTGAAACACCCTGTATATCGACAAGTGTGGGGTTAGGTAAAAAATGTCGAGTCAAAAATGCTTAAAATTGTCCAAACTCTAAAGTCCACGTTTTGATCCATAATAGATGGCCAAAAATAAAGACTAGTTTTTTTAAAAAAAAGCCTAAATACACGTTTTTTTTGTATAGTTCTCTTCATATACTTAAGGCACTTAAAAAGTGTTGGCGCCTTTGACTTTGCGGTAAAGATCAATTACCCCAACATTTTTTATTTGCTTTAAATATAGGGTGTAATCAGTTTCATGTCATTAAAAAAAACTGGTAATGGGGACCGACTAGACAAACAAAAAACCTTTATGACTTTTCCCTCTAGGGGCACTTTGAAAAAACTGATCTAGGTTAACATATTTAATATTATGGTAGACAACTATTGAGAACCACTGCTTTGCTTGGTCGATGGACTTGTACTTCCCAATTATACGACTTTTAAATTGTCATAAAAAAGTGCTCGCCGGCATACGCGGTGTCAAAGGATCATCGACCGCCTTTGATGGACGCCTCAACTAAACTGAGGCAAGTATAAAGAGGTAAATAATTCGTTCTCTCTTCATGCACAATTGCAAGCAAATAATGGTCATAGAGATTTAAACAGAGCATTTCTTTACATGTGTGTCTCTTTAATTGGGAACAAAATATTGGATTGTTTATAATTTAGAAAATTTAAATGTGGTTTATTAACGTTTGTAACATAAATGAGTGTCCTGGGTTAAAAGCTTATTACCTACCTAAATGATTCAAAATCTCTGCATCTGCATCAATACACAGTTCGGTACGTCGAATTAAGGACATACGCACTTCGTCCAACACTAAACTATCAACTAACGTTGTCAATAAAGAAAAATAAAATAAAAACTTGGTACAAAAGCCAAAAAGGAATACAAAAAGAACGAACAAGTTGTGTCTGTACGTAATCAAGAATTTGACAACTTGAACGGTAAGTCAATAAAATAAATCTTAACTATAAATACACAATGACGCGAAATTCAAAAATAACAAAAACAACGAACGGCGGGTTGGACGTGTGTACATAACGAAACGCCGACAGTAACTAAAATATTGCACAAGGGAGAGTTAGAGTATAGTTTTCTTCAGATCAGATCTAGATCTAAACCTACCTCAATATTCCAGCAGTTCTCAAAAAATTTTATTGAAAATTTGCGGAATTTTTGTTTATTTTTTTTCTCCAAAACTATGAGCTTTAGAGCCCATGTTATATAAGGTTTTTTTGTTTGTCTTGTCGTTCCCTACCACCAGTTTTTTTTATGACATGAAACTAATTACACCCTGTATATGAAGAGAACTATATACACTTATATCTCGAGAAGAGTGAAGTTAGGTACAAAATGTCAGGAGATAAAAAATGCTTACAATTGTCCGAAATATAAAATCCAATGGTTCTTTTTCAACTTTAAAAAAAAAAAAAAATGTTGGTGACCAGAAATAGCGCCCTTCTGTCCCAGTTTACGACCGGAAATCGAAAGAGCACCAGTTCCCATGACCCTGATTCTGTTCTATACATCTTTAGGAACATTTTGCACCGTCCCACATAAAAATCAGGTGGGGCAGAGTCTCATGTTGAGATTAAATGCTTCATTTCCTCGATTAACATGAAATTTCGACTCATCGCTAAAAAATATTTTGTTATAATCTATTAGTGACCAACAGCATTTAGTTTTGGCCCACAATAAACAGCTATTTTTCTAATTCTGTCAAAAAATGGTTTTTCCTCTTCACTTTTCTCAATATTAATTTTTTTTATCATCCACCAGTTCTGTCCATAAAAATTTTTATATTTATATATTTTTTTACTCCTGTATAATATCAAAAATTAGAAAACTAGTTTCACTATATCAAGATTGATGTAAATATTGTTAATATATATACAAATACAAGTAATAATAAATTATTTGTAGAAAAGTTTTTACTTTATTTCCTTTAATGTGTGTACACCTTTTACAATTATTAACCTAAATAAAAACGAAGCTGCCTATGAAATCACTGCTTCCACATCCAGATTTTCCAGCCAACTCTTTTTAAAGGAATATTTGTACTCTAGTATGTGGAATTTTAATATATATTTGAGGTAGATGTCATAAAAAAATTTGAGGCAATGGTTTCTAGCATATACGCCAAAAATGAAGTTTATGGATTCTGATTAGCTTACTTATTTATAAATAATATTATAAAAAATCGGAAGCCTTGGCTAGGGACGTTCCAATATTATTGTCGCGTTTTCCACCTTTTAGGAAACACCCTGTGTGAATCTGTGGGTTCTAAATAATTTTAACAAGGGGTAAACCACTAACACTTTATTTAATAATTTACTGATTACACAAACTAACTTTACAATGTTTATATTTACACTTCGAATGTTTAACCTCACTTTTTCCGCTGCGAAACTTCACTTTAATATCGTAATCGCGACTTCCCTCGTTATTTGTGCATGGCGGTCACTCTAAAAAATTATTAATTACGAAATGACATTGAGAATAATAATAGGAATATAGTTATTGCTATTATTACAAAGAAAACCTGACAACTTTTGGTCAAAAAAAATATACAGAGTCCCCATCCAAAGAATTTATATAAATAGAAGCCGAGATAAAGTGTAAAAGTTATACGATACTGTTGCCATCATGTCCAACATACCTTTTTCTCACCATTTCGTTCTAAGATACAATATTGCCTATAACGCTATCTCTGTTGCAGGTACTCGAAGACCGTGGTATGAGTGTAGCAAAGACATATGTGGAATTTAGTCATTTAAGAACTGTGTCTGTTTTAACTACTCTAACCTCAAAATTATTTTCGTGTTTTGTAAATTTAAACAATTATTCTCGCTGAATCGTAAAAATAGTGAAAAAATGTGTTGTTTGTGGTGTAGTTGAGGATAAGAATAGCCTGTTGTCTTACATTTATTTGTCATGTTAAAAACAGTAGTACTGCAACAAAGATGGGGCTATAGTCATTTTCATCAAAAAGAAAGAGATAATTATAAAATGTAATGTCTGAACTTGAGTACGAGATGTTGACAACACACTTATAAATGTGTATCTGCTTCTATTTATATAAATTCTTTGTCCCCATCCAACAGCAAAAGTTCAATACCAAATAACAGGTGCCAAATATGGAAGGCTTGCGCAAATACCTTTACAAATATCCACCATGACTGAAATATTTCTTGGGATGACCACCCTGTACATTTTTCAATAAAAGTATAATATGTGCATATGCCAAATATTATTGCCATCTGTCACATTTTCAATCCCACATTCACGTAATGGAGTGGAAGTATAGTGTTGGTTAAAAAATTTCATTTTATTTGAAATTTTTCAAAAATAGTGGTAAAGAAATTTTAAAAATTTTTTCTTCTGAAGTAGATTTAGAATGTCATGAAACGTAGAAATTTTAAATTTGAGCAAATAAAAAAAACTCCATCTATTTTAGTGGTAAAAAAATTTTTCAAAAATGTTGGTGAAAAAAATTTTCAATTTTTTTTCTGAAATGGGTTTAAAATGTCATGATTCGTGAAAATTTTAAACTTGAGTAAAAGATAATTTTTTCCATCTATTCTAGTGTTAAATTTTTTTTCAAAATGGTAAAAAGATGTTGCAAATTTTTTTTCCGAAATTGGTTTGGAATGTCATTTTAACTTTGAGCAAAAACATGTTTTCCTCTATTCTATAGTAGTGATAAATAGATTAAAAATGTTTTCAAAATTTTAAAAAATTTTTCAAAAACATTTTTAAATTTGTTTGAATAGTTTTAGAATACCATGGAAACGGAGATATTTTAAATCTGAACAAAGAAAAAAATCCATCTATTTTAGTGGTAAAATTTTTTAAAAAATGGTAAAAAAAATTTCAAAAAATATTTTTTTTTTAGAAATAGGTTTAGAATGCCATGAAACGTGTAAATTTTAAATTTGACCAGATAAAAAAAAATTTCATCTATTTTAGTGGCAAAATTTTTTTCAAAAATGTTGGTGAAAAAAATGTTCCATTTTTTTTTCTGAAATAGGTTTAGCGTGTCATGAAACGTGGAAATTCTGAATTGCAGCAAAAAAATTTTTTTTCACTATTCCTTTTAGACGGTCCACCCTGTATATCTTCCAGTGAAAGTTTTATCATTTCTTCGCCGACAGTAGGGTCAACTACTTACCTACCAAATTTGACTGCTCTCCGTCAAGTGTTTTTTTAGTTAATGCAACAACAGACAGACAGACTGACGGAATTGAAAAACCTATATTTTCGTAATCTACGTGATCTGAAACGTCAGAATCCGAAAAAATTTCGGAGGGTGATTTTTTCTCGAATACAATACTTCCCTTCGGTATGCGAGGGAAGTAAAAAAAGGTACAGGGTCAATTAATTTCATTTTTGTTGCAAAGAGTTCAGAAAGACAATTAGAAAAAACAGTACCTACCTTTTATTTTTTGGCGGAAATGTTTGGTTTCATTTTTTGTCCGATATTTGGCCAATATTAATGGTCAATTTAATTAAATTAATTGAAAAGTTTAATATCATATACAATATGCCATAGAATTAGACGAAAATGGTTACTCGGGGGGTTTTTAGGGTCGCTGATCGCGAATTTGAAGTCCAATTTGGGAAATTCAAAATGGTGCACCGGAAATCGGGCCATTTCCGAGAACAAATGAGAATGGATATCTTGGCCTTGAAAATCTGCACTCGGGGGGTATCGAGGTTGCTGATTACGAATCCGAGGTCTAACTTGGTAAATTCAAAATGGCGGACCGGAAGAACAGTCAATTTCTCCGCAAAACCTCGTATTTTTTACTATTTTGGGCTGAAAATATGAAAAACACGTGTATTTCCTAAAAAAATATACTACTTCCGGTCCGCCATTTTGAATTCTCCCTAATTGGATTCAGCGATAACGGAAACCCTCGAGTTCCCACTTTCAGCCCAAAATAGAAAAGAATACGAGTTTCCAAAGAAATAAACTATTATTCCGGTCCGCCATTTTGAATTTCGTAAATTAGACCTCTGGTTCGTGATTAGCGACCTCAAAAATCCCCCGAGTACTCATTTTCACTCAAAGACGAAAAAGATACGAGTTTTTAGCAAGTAATTTAATTAAATTGGCCATTAATACTGGCCAATTATTAGACAAGAAATGAAACCAAACATTTCTGCCAAAAAATAAAAGCTTGTTTTTTCTAATTGCCATTATTCTGAACTCTTTGCAACAAAAATGAAGTCAATTGACCTTGTACCTTTTTTCTTAGAAGTAAAATGCCAAAATGACGCGACTATATAGAATAGATGATGGAAAGAAACTTTGGAAAAAGTACTGATCCTAGAAAAAAATGAATAGGAACTTATTTGTAGTTTAATATTGTATATACACACTTTTTTGCTAGAGAACGCTGGTGCTATTCCTTGACTGGTCTTTTTTTATGAATTTCAAACTGACTTTGAATATTCTATAACATGAAAGTGTTATACAAAGACAATGACGTAGGTATATGAATGTATTTAGGAAGTTAATTAAGACACCTAGGTATTATACTTTTAATGAAAAACATACCTAGGGTGGTCATCCTAAGAACTAATTCAACTATGGTGGAAATTTGTAAAGGTATTTATGAAAACTTTCCACATTTAGCACTTTTTCTTTATTTTTTATTTTTTCTGTCGGTTGACTATTCTGTATATTTTTTAACAAAACGCTATCAGGTTCTCTTTGTAATAATAGTGATAACTACATTCCCATTACTTTTCTCCTATGTCGTTTCTTAATTAATAATTTTGTAGAGTGACCGCCCTGTATAAATAAAGGAGGAAGTTCTATGTAAATACCTTGACCAATGTATTTTATATTATATAGGGTTGTAGAACTTTGTTGTGATGTAATTCATGTTTTTAGTGGTTATTTTGATGAAATTAGACGGTTTTCTTATTGATATACAAAAAATACCTATAGTCCCTTCAAACTAGGAAAATTGAGGGGATTTTTTCCTGCAGCTAAGCCACCCGTATAGAAAGTTGTCTTGGGATTGTGTTCACATATTTTTCACCAAGCGTATGAAAAAAAAAAGGTGTTGTTTTTTAGATATAGATACATATATATTTTTTTGGCCATTTTAGCGTTTTTTGCGTTTTGCTGCAAAACTATGCATTTTTGAGAAAATATGACCTGATTTGATATTGTAGATCTATCGATTCTCTACAATTTTTGTTCTCCTCATTTTTTTTAAATTCCGCTTAGTTGCGCCGCTAGAGCGCGCTGAAGTTTATGTAAATTTATACATTTTTTGGTGTTTGATTTTAAGCCAAAACTATGCATTTTATAAAAAAAATATCAAAATATCAAAGTTGTAGATATCTGTTTTTTTTTTCAAAGTCGCGTGGTTTTGCCGTTAGAGGTCGAAAAACATTTCTTCAATACTCTTGAGCGGATAAAAAAAAATATAGGCATCGTGAACAGCTGTAGTGTTTTGCCCCTCCACCTCCCTCTACTCAATATTTTTCACCGGCTAAGCTAATATAGATGACATTAAGGATGACATATAGGTATACAAAAAGTCCCATCACGACCACTACAGCTGAATGCGCGTAGTTCGTACTATTAGATGCCCCATTCTATGAGCAGCTGTGTAAGAAATGAACGATGGGTTTAAAAAAAAATTGCTCTCCAAATTTGTATATAAATGACGAATACTCTAAAAAAATGCATAGTTTTGCCTGTATATCAAAAATATATGCGCGATATTTTTTTTTTCAGCTCAAGAGTATTGAAAAAATGTTTTTCGCACTCTAGCGGCAAAACCGCGCGACTTTGAAAAAAAATAAAGAACAAAATTTGTCGAAAATTTTTTTATCTACAACTTTGATATCTGGATATTTTTTTATAAAATGCATAGTTTTGGCTTAAAATCAAACACCAAAAAAATTTACACATTTACATAAACTTCAGCGCGCTCTAGCAGCGTAACTAAGCGGAATTTCAAAAAAATAAAGAGAACAAAAATTGTAAGGAATCGCTGGATCCACAATATCAAGTCAGGTCATATTTTCTCAAACATGCATAGTTTTGCAGCAGAACGCAAAATACCGCCAAAATGGTCAAAAAAACATATATGTATCTATATAAAAAAAAACAACCCTTTTTTTTCATGCGCTTGGTTGTTAACACAACGCCAAGACAACTTTCTATATGGGTGGCTTAGCTGTAGGAAAAATTTCACAAAATCAGTGATTTTTCTTCTAATTTGAAGGGACTACTAGTCAACAGAATATTTAAATGTGTCTATTTTGACGTAATTTTCCTCGTTTTGTACTGATTGACTATCGCCTGATTGAGCATCCCTTGTTATTTATTCTTGATCTTGAATGGAGCCGTGTTTGGCCGAGTTCTATTTACAGTTCATTGATTGTTTTCATAGTTGTCTCGCATATTTGTCTCCTTACAGCTCGACTATACGCCGCGCGGACGGACGGCGACGGAGTGGCTGTTATGTTTGTATTAAAAATTAGTAAACAGTAGCAGATTCAATATTTAATTACATTACAAAAACATTCCGATAATCAACTGAATAAATAAGATCCTTGACACAACTATTGTTTAATTTTGATGTTGTTTGCCCACTAAATTAAAAGTAGACAGCTCACAATAATTGTAGGACAACGATATAACTGCGCATTAAATTTAAGACGAATAGTTTTTCTCTTTATTTTCTAATTACACATATAAGATGATCTTGCTCAGCATCTAATTCGATTTCAAATATGGTTGTATCGTAAACGTCGAAAGTGATACTTCTAAAACGAACGTATAGAGCAAGTATAGTATTTCTATTGTCAATTTAAAAATACAGTCGAAAGCGTTGCTACCAGGATAAGTCATTATAAAGCCTGTTTGTGATAGAATAACACCCGAAGCCGTGCTTGAATATTACAAACGATACCCGTATACGAATATAGTTAACCAGATATGTTATGCGCTTTCCTCAAACGAAAGTAGTCGATTTTTTACCTGGCTCACCATTGCCAGTCCGTTACCTGCTCTTGGTTCCTTCTTAATATTGCCGGTAGCATAGCCGTAGGTTAAATGATATTTATTTACTTTTATTGAATCATTTATGGAGTTGTTCATTAAACTAACATTATTTATTATAAATAAATAATTTACATTATGCCTATCAATGAATATAAAGTAGTAAAACAATATTTACAATTAAAAAGTGATTCTAAAAATTGTCGGATATCGCTCGTATTATCAACTATTCCTTTGTCGGTTTTTTTTTATGATTTTCAAACTGACTACATAAATTATACAAGAGTAGTCCAGTTATCAAAGGTCAACGGCCAGTTTTTGGGACACAATATTTTTTAGGTATAATATTTAAGAGAAAAAACGTTTACATCTCTATAGGGTGCGCTTCACTGAAACAACTAATTTGAATTTTTAAAATTTCCGTTTTTCTTATCGTGCAAAACAAAAACTAAATTATTTTTTTTAAAGAGGAAAAAAAGCTCATGTTTTTTTCACAGGATCAATAGTTTTCATATAAAATAAAGTGAAAGTGTGCTCTAATGTTACAAATTTACTTTTGAACATGAAGTTAAAAAATCATGGAGGGTGAAAAAATCGCATACCGAAGGGAAGTATTTTATTCGAGAAAAAAAGTCACCCTCCGAGATTTTTTCAGATTTTTATGTTTCTGATCATGTAGATTACGAAAATATAGGTTTTCAATTCCGTCAGTCTGTCTGTTTGTCTGTCTGTCTGTCGGTGCATTAACTAAAAAAACTGCTTGGCGGAGAACAGTCAAACTCAAATTAGGTAGGTAGCTGAAGCTAGTGCCACCAAAGAAATGGTTAGACTTTCACTGGAAAATACCGTCTACAGCGAACAGATAATGAAAAAAAAAAAAATCCAATCAAATTTAAAATTTCCACGTTTCGTAACATTCTAAACTTATTAAAAAAATAATGTATTTTTTTACCACTGCTATGAATAAATTATGAAAAAAAAAATGTTGAAAAAGTATTGATCCTAGGAAAAAAATCGGTAAAGGTATTTACACAGAACTTCCCTCTTTATTTATACCGGGCGGTCACTCTAAAAAATTAAGAGAATAATAATCGGATATTATTACAAAGAAAACCTGATTTTAATCAAAATGGTTGGTAGAAAAATTTTCCAAATCTTTTTCTTCTGAAATAATTAGAATGTCGTGACCGACAGCAAGAATTCAATACTAAATAACAGGTGCCAGACATGCCACCAAGTCCACCAAGGTTGAATTATTTCTTGGGATGACCATCCTGTACATTTTTCAATAAACCTATAATAGGTGCATATGCCAAATATTATTGCCGTCTGTCACATTTTCAATTCCACATTCTCGTAGTGGAGTGGAAGTACAGTAGTTGTTAAAAAATGTCTTTTTTTAAATTTTTCAAAAATGTTGGTAAAAAAATTTTCAAATTTTTATTCTTCTGAAATAGATCTAGAATGTCATGAAACGTGGAAATTTTAAATTTGAGCCAAAAAAATGTCTCCACCTATTCCAGTGGTAAAATATTTTTCAAAAATGTTGGGTAAAAAAAAAAATCATTTTTTTCTCTGAAATAGGTTTAGAACCCCATGAAACGTGGAAATTTTAAATTTGAAAAAAAAAAATTTTCACTATTTGTTCCCTTTAGACGGCCCACCCTGTATATTTTGCAGTGAAAGTTTAACCATTTCTTCGCTGACAGTAGCGGCAGCTACCTACCAAATTTAACTGTTCTCCGTCAAGTAGTTTTTTAGTTAATGCACCAACAGACAGACAGACTGACGGAATTGAAAATCCTCTATTTTCGTAATCTACATGTTCTGAAACGTGTAAATCCGAAAAAATCTCGGAGGGTGATTTTTCTCGAATGCAATACTTCCCTTCGGTATGCGAGGGAAGTAAAAATGAATAGAAATTTATTTAATATTGCATATAAACACTCTTTCGCTAGAGGGCGCGGTTTCCATGTTATTCAAGAGTAAACGTGAAAAGAGGACGAAAACGTATACAAAAATTGACCTCTGCGTGAATTATTTCCTCTATTCAGCCTTTTTTGTGCTTCATCGACTGAACTATTAGAGACGTTCAGATTATTTATTGATTTAGTTATTTAGGGACAGCTCCTGAAAAATGTATATGCATTTAAAATAATTACTTCTCGGAAAAACACATTTTTACTTACACTTTGAAATTAGAATTTCGACAGTTTCAAAATTAAGCAACATTTTTCAGTTGAATTAAATTCTTGTCATTGTTTCGGTTTTTGTAACCCAGCGTATCAGTCAAAAGGGGAGAAGAATGTACCTGAATTTTTTGACAACATTTAAGCGACCCTTTGTTTTTTGCCTCTCTCTCAAAGGGGTAGAGGTCACGTGACCTGCCGTTGGGTGGGGAATGGTACCTACAGTCCCTACAGATGCCTACAACATCTCCAATATATTAAAAACGACGCGACGTCACGTTGACATCTGTCCTTTGACATAAGAATTTTAAACGGTTTATTGGCTTTTTGTTTATTAAGGAGGATGCTTGTGAATAAAATAGTATACAAACCTTGGTGCAAACTTTCATTGCTGTCTCGAGAATTAGTTACTATCTTATCTCTCGACAACAATGAAACTCTTTCCACCTCGGTATGTAATATACTATTACCGTTTTTTCGCGAAGTGAGAAATTTGGATGTAAATTTTGGTGAAATTTAATTTTTCTTAAGATTTATACAGTTTTTGAAAATGGAGCAGTTTACAGGGTAATTAACAGGGACACGTGGATTTCTTCCAACTACAATCTGTAATCCATATTATAATCAAATGTTGTTATATACGAGAGTCTATCGTTTCGTCGAGTCTTCCTGCGTGTTGTATAAAAATCATATTAATCTTCTAAATTTAACGTCACATGCATGTTTATTTATCATAGAGTGTTAAATGGTTGTAGTGAAAAGTATGTAACGGTGCCGGTAGATGCTGGAATATGTTTTTAGGCCTTTCAATTCTCTAAAAAATCTATCGTATTATCGACTCATTGATCTTCCGTTTCATTATTTAACTACTTTCAGGTACAGAATTCTTCATGAATCTGTAGCGATTGGTAGGAATATTGAGAGAAAGGAAAGAAAGTGAATAATTAAAAAAATAATCTTTCTAGATCATTAACCTTCTGCCTAATAAAGTGTAAAAATGCTTTTCCCACGTTTTCTTGAAGCCTTTTACTACTCTACATTGTCGTTAGTCTCCAAGACTATTGAAATTAAAAACTCAAGAAAGGATTTGCAACTGCATTTGGAAGAAAGTATTTTCTCAGTTTTATTAAAATTTGTAGTTAGGTATTTTTGGAGTAGCTGATACTGAATCTGACGTCAAGAGTTGACACAATAATTGCATAACTTTGCAGATGTGCATGAAATTTGGCACATGAAGATATTTGTTTTACTTTGAGGAACCACAACACAGACGACTTAAATTTAAGCACCTTTTAAAAAATTACAGAATTTCATCATCGTTCGGTTAATTGATTTTTGTTACCTAATATCGATATTGAGATCGGCGTAAAAATGAACAAAGAACAATTAAACGTATTTTGAACTGAATAATTAGTCGAGTGCAAGTTGGTTTTTACCTCGGAACCCGTCTATAGTGAATGGATTTTCATGAAACTTTTTGCATTGAATTTCTAAGACCGAATGATGATAATATTTATTAATTGATGTGTAGCTCTACATGTACAGATACAGATGAGACGTCAAAATATACATATAAATATAAATATAAAAGTCGAATAATACATAAAAATAAAAACTATATGAAAAGCACATGTGTAAAACAGAAATACAAAATAACAATTTTAAAACATATAACATTACACCCTGTACACAAACAAAAACAAAAAATTAATGCTATGTTATGTATTACACTCCCTTGAAACTGGAGATTGATACGCGTATGCTTAATAGTGGCTGGAAATTTGTAGAAAGAGATAGAGTTTTCTAGAGTGTGGTGGGAGAAGATTCTTGATTGTGTTCTGGATGGATCTAGAGGCAATTTCAGAGTTTATAAGGCGCGATTACCGGCGCAGGAGAAGAAGTTCTATAAAAGTGACGTTCGGTAACGAAAGTGAGGTTAGAAGTATTGTCATTGTGTAAATTATTAAATAAAGTGTTAGTGTTTATTTCTTGTTAACATTGTTTAGAAACCACAGATTCATACAGGGTGTTTCCTAAGAGGTGGAAATACGTAACAGTTAAATACGATAAAATTGGTGTCGAATATAAAAAACAATAAAATTGTATGTCACTATCAATTCAAGGTGGATAAAAATTCACCAATGCTACCATTGACCAACGTGCTTTTTATTCACGTCGTATCATAACTTGGCACTGTTTTCACATTAGTGGGCCATTTATTATACAATGTGATGCAGTTATAGTGGGGTGAATGTTTGTAAGTCGTTGTGGAATGGTGAGGAATACCCAATAACTCTGTCTCGTACTGTGATCATGCAAACAGGATTTGCTGTTGTATAAATGGTAATGCCTTTTCACAAATGTTGAAGATATAAACCGATGGGGCTGTAAGAGTTTTATTATTTACAAATACCTGCCTACAACTTTTATTATAACTCATATTGGAAATTAGTCTTAGGAGCTTCTTTTCAGCTATAAATACACGCTTGAAATCTTTTCCACAACCCCAGCTGATAATGTTAAGAGAAATATGCGAGTGAGCCATTACGTAGTAAATACTTAGCAACCCTGGAACATTTAAGACATCTTTCGTTTGTAAAATGGCATCTTCTTACAGACATCATCAATATGTGCATCCCAGGTAAGTCTCTCATCAACACAAGTACTTAGAAACATTACTGTCTGTGAAAATTGTATATCACTGGTCTGGGTTTTATTAGAAATATCTCTTTTTATATACTAATTAATACATTTAGTTTTGGTTTTATTCAATATCAGTCTGTTGCGTTCACACCAAGTGCTGAGGTCACAGATAGCATTTTGCATTTCATAATCCAGCAGTTACAGAGTATCTGCTGATACGATGTTGGTCGTGTCATCAGCGAACATCGTAACTAACCCTCCAGTGATATAATTCGGGAGATCGTTGATGAATAACAAAAACGGTAGGTAATGGACCTAGCACAGATCCCTGTGGAACATCATGCACAGCTGACTTGGGACCATTAATATCAATGATCATATTTCGCCCCTCCAGATAAGATTGAATCCAACTAACAAAAAGATTACCCTTTATAAATCGCCGCTTTTTACTTGGGGTTGGTTCCCACCCCTTCTGGAGGAGTTATATTTTTCAAGTTACAACGATTTGAAGATTACGATTTTCGCTTTAAAAAATTGGTACCTACCTTGAGAATGTTTTTCGTAAATAACTCAAAAGTCTTACATTTATGGAACAAGTGGTACGGTACAAGAAATAAAATTATGAAATTACAAGTATATTATTATTTTTTTGTTTCTGAAATATACCCCCCCTCCCCGTTTTTGAGGGTTCTGATGGCCTCGGCCAACCTCCTTATAACATTGTCCACGATATTCCTTGCAATAATTCCGTTCCGTAATTTTTTTTTCCACATGCGTCTATACCGGGTGTAACAGGATCATGGTGTACCCCCTTTCCTCCTTTAGTTTTGAAGATAATTGATTGAAATTTAGGATGTACAACATACATAATAAGCGGCACTTTTTGACATATAATTGATTTTTATTTCACTTCCGGTTTCGCCGGAAGTGACACTAACTTTCGATTTTTAAATGGAACACCCTATATATGATTGCATTTTTGAATTTTCATAATTTTGCATAATTTTCTGAACCCAACGATGTCAAATAAGTGACATTTCAAACATCAATTGTCTTTATAATATAATTTTTCATTTAAGTGTGCCATGACGGTTCCGATTTATTCTAAATGACCCGTGTAATGCTACAAAAATCGAAATCTCGTTAAAAACACTAAATTACGTGATTTATGATCAAACAAAATTCACCAAAATTGTTTTTGGGGCAAAACTCAATTTTTTCAAATGGAACCATATCGGTACCGTGGTACCATTTATTAGTACTATTAATAAGGAATTTATTCTTGTCATATTAAAATGTGCGATTAATACAAACAAAATTACAGCTAAAAGAAAATAAGAAAATACAATTTTATTCTAATTACCTTGTTACACATAAGGTGGTTTTGGAATACAAAAATTTAACACAAAACGTTACAACAGTTGTTCAAAATCCTGTCCATTAACGTCAATGCACGTCTAAACTCGAAGAACGTTCGCCAATTGCTGGGTCGTTATGCTACTAATTGCTCGTCTTACTCATAGCTCCAGGTCTTCACGGGTTGTAAAGGCGGTTGCATAGACAATATTTTTTAAATGACCCCAAACAAAGAAATCAAGGGGCGGTAAATCAGGTGACCTTGGAAGCCACCTCACAGGACCATTTGTCGAAATTACGTTTTCTCCGAATCTCCATTGAAGGTAATCAACATTAAGATAGAAGGTAGGGAGAAGCTGTCACGTGATCAAAAACGGCATAATTTCGCCATCTTGTTACTATTTTTCTGTCAAATAGTGACAGTTTATTTTCCATGCGATTTATTGTGATTTTTACTGATAGTTTGTTAAATTTTAGACAATAAACATTAAAAGGACTATGGTGTCGTGAGCCAAAAGAAGTTGCTCTTCTAGAGATGGTGTTGACAAGAAGAAATTAACGGGAATAATATTTCATAGGTAGTGTAAACAACAAACAGAGCCGTATTAAAAAAAACAGTTAATTAAATGATTTTTAATATACTCAGGTTATATATTTCGTAGAATAGAAACAAATGGTTTATTTTAGGATAACATTGCACATTTAATATATCAAGGTAAATAAAAACTGTTAAAACTCCTGCATTTATTGAGTTGAACATTTATTTACGTTATCCAGATAGACCGTCTCGTCGGGGTACAAAAGTTCTTATTATTAGTCCGGGTCTGGAAAAACCGCCATATTGTTACTACATTTAGCCACGCCTACTGATGCCGTTTCTGTATAGGAAATTTGTATAGGATGTCTTCTCCCTACCTTCTGACTCAATGGTAATCAATTACTATCCTTGAATTATGGGGAGGAGCGCCATCTTGTTGGAAATACATTCCCTGTCCTAAATCTGAAGGTAACTGATCTAAAATGTCCTCAATCTCATTTTCCAGGATTCTCAAGTATCTGGCACTAGTCAGAGGTCCTTCAAATATTATTGGGCCAATGATTCTACTACCGATTTTTCCAAGCAAAACATTGAAACCGAACCGCACTTGAAAGTTACCCTCCCGTAATAAATTTTGATTTTCTTGTGACCAATATTTCGTATTTTGTCGGTTACATAATCCCAAATTTGTAAACCCTGACTCATCAGAAAATAAAATCAGTCCCAAAAAATCATTGTTTGGCTGCACGTTGTTATACAAAATCCAATTGCAATATTCCATCCTACGCTCGTAATCACTTTCGTACAAATGCTGGTGCAATTGATATTTAAAAGATTTATAGTGGTATTTGTGAAAAATTCGGCTTACTGTTTGGTGGCTGATGTTCAATTCAAACCCAACTTGCCTTAAAGAAACATTATCAACTTCTATTCGAGCCAAAACATTAATTTCCGTTCTTTCATCAATAATGAAGTTTTCTTCGGTATCGTTGTTGGGCTCTCTTCGGAATTGGTTTTTAACACCATTAAAATAATTTTTCGCTGGACATTGTCTACCAGGATATCGTGGGCCATAAAGGTCCATAGCTGCAATTGCATTTTTTTTTACTTTCTCCATAAATAATTAACATGTCCACTTTTTCATCTCATGTATAAATTTGCGGCATTTTGAACACAATTAACAAGAATTTTAAACAATTTTTAAAGACACAATAAAAACAAATGTTTGACAAGCTAAATATTTCATTGTGTTCAAAGCCACCTTAGTTATTTCTTAACATTTAATTAGAACAAAATTGTATTTTCTGATTTTCCTTTAGCTGTAATTTTGTTTGTCTTTGTCCCACATTTTAATTCGACATATGAATAAATTTCTTATTAATAGTTCTAATAAATGGTACCACGGTACCGATATGGTTTCATTTGAAAAAATTGAGTTTTGCCCCAAAAACAATTTTGGTGAATTCTCTTTGCTCATAAATCACGTAATTTAGTGTTTTTGACGGGATTTCGTTTTTTGTAGCATTACACGGATCATTTAGAATAAATCGGAACCGTCATGGCACCACACTTAAATGGAAAACTAAAAATTACATTCTAAAAAAAAAAATAATGTTTGAAATGTCACTTATTTGGCATCGTTGGATTCAGAAAATTATGCAGAATTCAAAAATGCAATAATATATAGGGTGTTCCATTTAAAAATCGAAAGTGTCACTTCCGGCGAAACTGGAAGCGAAAAAAATCTATTGTATGTCAAAAAGCGCATTTTGAAGGTGGTTCAATTTATTTATGTAACGTTTTTTTTTAATGCGTTCTCTGCGTAGAATGCGCTAATCCATAATTGAAACTGAAGACTGAGGCAACAGAACCTCGTCAAATTGAAAGATGAAGGGTAAGAGTTCATAGGAAACATCTGCAATTTTTTTTGGCGTAAGATAGGCGATTACAATGGGCCTTATAGAATGCGGAAAGGCCAGCCACATAAATAACACATCTGTTTGCACTCCAAACCAATTACGGGTTTATTATTCAGAAAATCGACCAATAAAATAATTTACCAGCAATAAAATCGGTAGTAGGAAAGATATTTTACCTTAGATTAATATCATTATCCCAACAGATAAGCGGAGAATCGATTAATGTTATCTCTTGTGGACATTATCTCCCCCGGTGTTACCTATATTTTATTTATACAAGTACCTACACACGTATATAAATATCTATATACAGTAGTTACATCGCCTTTCAGACAATACCCGTAAGATTTAAATTCGCGTATAGCACTTAAAAAAAATCTCTACTGTTTATATTACGGAACAGATTAGATTAGACAATTCAGTTTAATACGTTCGACGGTGAAGCGTTCTGAAAAATGCAAATACCATTAAAAAACATCATTATTTCCACGTTGATATGTTAACACTATCAAATCAAATTATAAATACACACATTCTGTTACTGAAAATATCGTTGAATAAAGGCGAGCGGGTATTTGTTGTGACGTTTCGGTAAATGTTTGGATTGTTTGATTGAAGACAGACTTCGAAGATTTAAAATAAATCGATTATTTTCCTCTTAAACAGTTTCTAGTTGGTTTGTTGTAAAGTTAAAAGTGAAACAGAAGATTTATTGGCGGCTATAAAGCACAGTGTTTGTTTTCGGCTATGAAAATATGATCACCATTGTTTACTGCTGCGTTTGTTTGTTATTTGCGGCCTGTCAGTGTCAGAATATCCAGGATAGCGAAGGTAAGTGTGTGAAAACGATCGCTTTTGCAACCGCGACTGCCGTCCGCGTCCGTGTAATCGAACACGGTTCGAGCGGAGGTTTTTTAAATTATTCAATTTATTGTTTTATTGCCACAGAGCAAACACCTTATCGTAATAAAATTACTGCCTTCTAAATAATTTACGATTTATTTTTATAGGCGGCACTAAACTGATAAATGGGGAAACCAAACGGCGTGTAACGGCATAATAAAAAGGTGAAATGTTTTGTTTACGTTATATGATTTGCCACCCTATTTTTTCGGTAGTCGATATAAAATGGCAGGTGGTGGTGGAGGGCTACGCCGTTTTTAAATTTAACGACCTAAAAAAATGCACGGCGATCTGATAACAGTCGCTTTTCTCGTGTTAAGTAGAACGCTAAAAATAGGCAGGTTTGAATATCTATTGTATCAAAAATAATCACTAATCAGAGAAGCATTCTTGAACAGGTTGATTGTATCAAATAGGCTATTGACTATGTCGAAAAAAAACAGGGGTAAAAGGATTTTATTATTTCATATGCAATTGTAGCAAAAGTGCTATTAAATTTAGGCTCGGGTTTTTGAGAACGGATGAGTGAATTTGTCCACTCTTAAAGAGGTTGAGGCGTTAGACGAAAATAATGAAAAAATCTGAAATAAAGTTTTTTTAATAGATTTTTATATGACACAATTTTCTGTAAAAAGTCAACATTAAGTCATTAGAAAACTCATAAAGTTAAACATTTAAAAAAACTTTTACATGTAGTCTAATGGAAAATATGTCAAGCCAGCATGCAAACGGTACATTTTAATTTATAGCAAATAACCAAATAATGTCAGCAGTTCCGAAAACCATGTAAAGCATTGATATCTTACATATATCTTAATATTATTTTCAATTTAATTAGGAACTTTTAATAATTAAAAAATATATTAAACGTTTATAAACTGTCAAATTTCTCTTTTCCTTAACAGGATATCTACTAAATCTTAATCTTAAAATTAACTGACTTTTCCAGGTTTTCCAAGTAATATTTTATCTAAATTCCAGGTTTTTAACTTCCTACACTCGAACAAATATTAAACTATGGATTCACCTCAAAAAAATTATAAATAAATTCTATAACATGATAAGTAAAAATTCTTGCATTTTTTTACTAAAGCGTTTACTTTCTAGAACACAATTATGAGCTGAATTATTTCTACAAAGATTATCATTGTTTTTAGCCTTTAAAGAAGTCTCTCAATCATCCGCCACACATTTCTAACAAATTTAATAGTGTGTATTAATAATTATCTGAAAGCAAAAATTCCAGGTTATATTGCTAATTTTAGTAAATTCCCTGTCATTTCCAGGTTTTCCCTGATTAAAATAAATTCCCTGACAATCCCTGATTTTCCTGGTTTTTCAGATTGGTAGACACCCCACCCCGATTAAGTAAAACAATTAAATCTATACTTAAATAATTAATAATAAAAAATTATTTATTTATGTCTTTATGAGGTCAAGCTCGACCCCTAATCATCCGAGATCGTCAACTTTAGTCAAGAATATTGGCGCGACAATAATTATTGGTACCATCGGCTTATGACCTTTTGTAATAATGTATTATGGAAAAGTTCCAATTTAGAATTCGACTTACTTTTAGTTGGAACTGTAAGGCCTCAACCCCCTTAAGATTGTAAACTATAACTCAAAAATTATGCATTTTTAGTATATACACAAAACGTTTTTTTGTAGAGAATCAAATTTTTTACCGAAGGGGCATTTTGTAAAATCAAAACATTTTTTTTTCAACAAAATAAATAAAAAAAACGATTGAAAAAAGAACGAAATATTTAAATTTTTATTTTTTTTTAAATTTTTGTGTACAACTTTTTCTGAGTGGATTTAGGTATAGGCATCGGTTCACAAAAAAGAAAGCGTAATTCCCTTCAAAATGGTGACCAATAAAAGTATTTTTGATAAAAATTGGCTGAGATACAGTCGTTCAAAGTTACCTACTTTTTTACGATATTACCACTTTTTGACCTTTATACCATGTTATTTTTAATTTTTACACGCAAAAATTATTTTTATTCTATACAAAAAATATTTTCGCTTTATCAATGATATAATGATAAATAGTACAGGCAATAAAGGCAACAGTTTGTAAAAACCTCGCAAAAATTAATAAAAGGATCATATCTGGGATTTAAGTAAGTAATAACCTGTAGAATGGAATGATGCATTATTTGCACTTTCAAGTTCCGGGAGAATTAAAAAAAACTTGGAAAAACTTTTTGATTTTCGGTTTTTTTGCTCTAGCGGCTAAAATAATGAAAAAAGTTTTCAACAAAATTTGTAGCTCGTCTCTTTCTCTACAAAAAAGGTTTGTACACATTTTTGTCTTACTCAAGCCGTTTAGGAGATAAATTCAGTTTTCCACTTATAGTTTTGAGCCGCTCCGAAATGCGCGGAAAATGAGAATTCTCTGGGAGTTTCATACGACCGGACACAACGATCGATAATTCTTACTATTCAGAGCCCCTAAAAATATGAAAACAACACAAATTGTAGAAAAAAGTCCCAGCTCTAATGTGGAACTAATCACAAAATTCATACCAATTTTTATCATAGAGAAAAAAGTGTTAGAAGATGGCTTAGTAAACTTCATACAGTTGATTTATTCATATCTTTAAGTTTTATGCATTCTGCCTATTTCTTCCGTAACAATGGGTGCTTTTTCACTACATGGATTCGATTCCACGCACTTTTATCTATATTTCGTGAAAATTTTATTGAAGAATGTTAAGAAACAAATAAGTTGTATATATTTTACTGTTTAATTGTGCATTTTCTGAACGAGTATGAATATTGTAGACAAATTCAAAAAGTACTGCACGCATTTAAAAAACTCTAAAGTCATTCGAAAGAATATGATTTCTTGTACTTATAATGCAAAAATTAGAACTGTGCTAATATTAATAATTAAGATATAGCGAATTGAACTCCAAAATTTGGAAGTGATTGATCGATGAGAAATATACCCTCTAATTTGATCGCAAGGCATATTTTTCCAACAAAAGTAATTGCAATCAAATGTTAATTGGATTAATATATCATTATATAAGAATATTTGAGCAAAATGAATTAACATTCTAACGATTCCCGGCAAAGATATGAATAAATCTCTGGATCAACTGTACAAAGTTTACTAAGCCATCTCTTGACACTTTTTCTCTATGATAAACTTTTTTATGAATTTTGTGATTAGTTCCACATTAAAGCTGAGGCTTTTCCCTACATTTTATGTTATTTTCATTTTTTTAGGGGCTCTGAATAGTAAGAATTATCGATCGATGAGCCCGGTCGTACTAAACTCCCGGAGAATTCTCAAAGCGGCTTAAAACTATAAGTGGAAAACTCGATTTATCTTCTAAACGGCTTAAGTAAGACAAAAATTTGTAAAGACCGTTTTTGTAGAGAAAGAGACGAACTACAACTTTTGTTCTCTATTCTCCATTTTTATTATTTTGGCCGCTAGAGCAAAAAAAAACAGAGAATCAAAATATTTTTCCAAATTTTTTTGAATTTTCCCGGAACTTGGAAGTGCAAAGAATGCATCATCTCATTCATTCAGGTCAGGTTATTACCTACTTAAATCCCAGAGATGATCCTTTTATTAATTTTTGTTGCCCTAAATGGTTAATTTGCCTGTCCTAAAAGGTATTTGTGTAAAATTTTAATAATACGATCTTAGACACATCAGTTCCGCATCTGAATATTCTGAATACATCGTAATTTCTCTGTATGGCATTAAAACCAACAGTTTAAGTACAAATTTTTCAAAGATTATCAAAGAGCACAAAATTTTGTTTAGCCCATTTGCCACCAACTTTTGATGCCACTAATCAGCACGGCTTAAGGACGCACCACCAAATTCAACAATTTTAAATCCTTTTAAGTGGGGTTGGAAAAAATCTAAAAATGGATTAATGCAAATTAGCACAACGAAACCTCCTGTACCGCAGAATTTACTGGAGCAAATAGCTTGTGGGTGCATAAAAGGTTGTCACGGAAATTGTGGCTGCAGAAAATTTGGAATTAGCTGCTCCATGTTCTGCAAAAAATGTTGGTATGGGCTTAAATTGTGAAGAAGCTGATGTTCTAGAAGTTTCGGAAGAAGATGTCCAAAACGATGTTGATGAAGATACTCAAATTCAATTCGAAAACATTATGGGATAAATATAATAGATATGCAATTTTCAAAAAAAGTATCTTTGAAACAGCTGTAAATTAGTACAACATTAAAGTTTCTTTGCGTCTAAGATCATGCGAATATCAAAATTTTAAACAAATACCTTTATTATTGTAGCATTGATAAACCGAGAATAATTTCTGTATAGAATTAAAATAATTTTTGGGCGTAAAAATTAGAAATAACATTGTATAAAGATAAAAAGTGGTAATATTGTAAAAAAGTAGGTAACTTTGAATGACTGTATCTCAGCCAATTTTTATGAAAAATACTTTAATTGGTCACCATTTTGACGTGAATTACGTCAGCTTTTTTTTTGTAAACCGATGCCTATGCCTAAATCCACTGAAAAAAGTTGTATACAAAAATTTAAGAAAAAATGAAAAAATTGAAGTTTTTCGTTTTTTTTTTTCAATAGTTTTTTTTTATTTATTTTGTTGAAAATAGTATAATACAAGTGTATAAGTAAGTCTTTAAAGCACGCACGGGTTTAGGGCACGACGAGCGTAGCGAGGAGGGTCCTAAAGGAGTAAGTGCTTTAAAGGCACGTGTTTCAGGCCCGCCGAGAGGGGGGGAGGTGATTTTTTTGATAAAATGAAAAACCTATCCTTATATTTTCCTTCTTGTTCGAAAAAAAACACTATAGATAATTTACAAATACTTTTCCAAATTCCAGGGTGGGCACTGCACTTATTGAAAAATAAAAAAAAAAACGCGAATTTCAATCAAATATTTTTTCTACAAAACGTCTCCGTTTGGCTCCGTTAGTAAGTTATAGCTTACTAAAATTTTTTGGGCCACCACTGGAAACATTGTGCATTATCTTTTTTTTTACAATTTGATTCCATATCAGATTAGGTGGTTACTATTTTACTTTTTTGTCCGGACCTCCAGAAGCGGTGGGCACCACGCCCAACCAGGGCCGTCGAGAGAAAATCGGGGCCTCGGGGGTAGTAACATACGACTCCCACCAATCTTCAATATAAATTTCGAAGCGGGGGGTAATATTCCTTAAAATTAAATATTTATCGCGCAGAGAACATTTTGAAAAACGGGGGGGGGGGGCGGTATTCCTTATAATTGAATATTTATCACGATACAAATTTTAAAGAGCATGGGGGGGGGATATTCCTATATCCAACTTCAGGTAGAACCCGGGCCCCTTCAAAACCGCCGGGTCCCCTCAAAAAACACCGGGCCAGGCGGCAAACACCCCCGACTCCCCTCCCTCTCGACGAGCCTGCTTCCAACTGAAAATCGACGATTTTTAAAGGGTAAACTTCTTTGTATTCAGTATTATAGAAACTCAATGTAAAAAGTTTAATGAAAGAACATTCATTGTAGTCGAGTTTCCAGGTAAAAACCTAATTGCTCTCTCCTACTAACTATATTTTTCGCTGATTTTAACTTTCAGCCATTTCTTAATTACCATTAAAACTGCAATTATTCAACAAAATCGCGTGATAATCATGTGAGATAACTTTTATTGGGTAACAAAAAAAAATTAAATAATCATGTGCTATCTGATTCTAAGGAAATACTTTTATAAGAATAGGTAAAATAAAAATGTTAAATTATGGCTTTGTGGCTTATTTTAAGCTCTTTTTATGGAGCAATTATGAAAGTAATAATGAGTAGGTATATTAGTTTAAATTGCAGATGTTGGAATTCAAATTTTGCGTCGGGAAATGGTAATACATATCAAAACCAAAATATAATGGCAGTTTCTTCACGCTTACTCGAATTAGATCCATTTGCGTTCTTTTTTCTTATTGAAGAAAGGAATCCAAACATGATTTATCTGATATATTAATAGTATATTATTCAACAAGCATATAATGATGGCTATTATTCACGATGGCGACGTTTAAGACACGAGCCGCAGTAGCCATTATATGCGAGTAGAACACTATTAAATATTGATTTATTTTCATTTCTCCAATTTAAGAAATATTGATATGCCACCATATATAATTTTGTCGATTTTTCGGGCAACAAGTTTAATGAGGCGATTTCTGCAGCTTCCCTTGTAGACGAGTAAAATTGGGAAGCAAAGACGCTTAGTTTCCGAGAAAAAAAAAACTGGCGTAGAACCAAACCAGACTTGGTGCGATTCTTTAATTAGGTGATCGTGTACATGAAACCACTTTTCACGACATTTTCTGGTGGTCTGGAACTTTTTTATTTCGAAAAAACTGTAAAAAAATGAATTTTCCATGAAACATGTTTTTTAACGTCCCCATCGTTATATCTTTAAAAATAATTGTGCTATGGAACTGATTTTTTTTTTAAATTGAAGTAGACACAATAGCGCTTCTAACTATGTACAATGTGATTGTAAAATATATATTTTTTAATTGTTAAAATAATAGCAAACTTAAAGTTGTTATTTTCGTGAATGTATTTTTCAGCAATCGAGAAAAATTTTTATTTATGAAAATATGTATATACATGCTGTGAACAAATTGAAGCCAATATATGAAAAAAGTTTTTAGAATCATAATTTTTGATGTGCAGGTTATAGTATGTAGTCAGCGATTTTTTTAAAACGGGCTAAATCATATTCTTGCACGCCCGGCTCTCATTATACTGCTTACCGCCTGCGGACTACGGTTGTTGGATTCATGTGTACTAATCGGGTTTTTATTAACAGCTCCAAAATAGGTACGAACCTACCTTTTGTTGTTTTAAGGTAAAAAATATTTAAAAGCAGGTAAATATAAATCATTGTTATAAAGTAAGTACCCACCTAATAAGTAGGTTATTACACATTTTTGATTGAATTAAACCAAGACGCAGGAATAAAACAACTTTATTTTTTTGCAACTATTTTTCGATTGAAAAATGAGTATTTAGTTACGTAGGCCCTGCGTTAAAAGCATTCTAGTTCGTCTGTACATTCATCGAAACCTTTAAATAACAGTATTTCAAGTACGGCATTTACACTCGTTACAACATTTTAGGCCTTCTTTAACACAATCATATTTTCGATTTTCACAATTTTTATCTGAAAAATAAATACTTAATGAAAATATTGTCCAAACATCGTCACTTAAATTCCGTCCTGAACCATGTGCATTTATAAGTGTAGTTGGCATATTGCTTCTGTACGATATTCTAAGTTGATGCATTAACCTGCAATAGTTAACTAAATGTATTAGATAGGAAATCTATGATTTAAATATATATGTTTACCTTAAGAATGGGTGGTAAAAGGTGCCTTCAGTTGAAGGAAGCTCCGTTTGTTGTTGTTGCTAATTTGATCCTTAGGTCGTTTAATATCTGAATTTGTTTACTTTTGTTTTTGTGCAGTACTAGAATTAATTTTGTAAAGATTTTTAAAGCTTCGTCTTTAGACAGCAATGGCAATTCCGATAATTTTTTAAAAGCAACAATATTCTTTAAGAACATCAAACGCAGATTTTTTAAATATTAAAAAAAAAACCATTATTGGTGTCGCAACCAGTAAAACAATGAAGACAAGAACAAACTGTAGTTCATAAACTTTGCACTACCTTCTATATTTACAAAAATTGTCTGCTAGTGAAAAAAGGAGAGTAAGTAAAATTAATACATCTATATCAACTAATTTCACCAATGTTTGTTTGCTAAATTTAGTTTCGTACATTGCATGCAAAATCATCCTGGTATATCTTACTGTTTGCTAAATAGATTTTTGGTCATTTCTGAATGACGTTTATGTAGTGAAACTACTTTTTCTGTTAATTTAAATCCTCCATCTATTATTAATATTTCGTATTCGATTAAGTACTGTGCAGCATCTGTTGCAAATCGGAGCGGCGCGGCGGCACTGTATGATTGAAACGTTCATGTTTTCAAAACTTGTCTACCTATACGACAGTCTATATGATATTTTAATTAAATTTCGTCATTTAAAATATCTTTTCTGACACAATATTTCCGCGATGTCGTCTTTTTTCAGCACTAGATATTAGTGACGACAAACCTTGTATCCTAGGTCTTGGTACCACATATTTGTCATCATCCCGCGCAATTTTCTTACAAATAGTGCACTCCATTATTTTAGAAAACTAAATTGCGAATATTCTACAGCATCGCATTTATTTAAAACTATTTATACGTATACTCTAAATCCCGCAAACTACTAATATACGATTCAAATGTATTGACCCCTCATTTTAACCGCGAAATCTCAAAAATGGCGGACCAGAGAAAATTTGAGAAAATATGTGTTCATTATGTGTCTATTGTAAATTATTCACTGAAGTTTGAATAATGTACATTGGACGGTTTTGAGGTTCTGCTAAGTTATATTGAAAAATACCCTACTTTTTAAGGAAATTTTGACCATACCAGTTTTAAATTCATTATATCTTGAAAAATATGCCTACTATATGAATAATATTTTAGATAGCGATAAAGCGCGGCATTTTTTGTACGAAAAAATTATTTCATCATTTTTTATTCTAAAATTTGGCAGTTATTGTCAAAAACGTGACTTCATGTTTATTCCGCTATTTATCAAGGTATTTAAAAGATTTTTAATAAAATAGTTAATCATATAAAATGTAAGGATTTTCAGAGAAAAGAATTGGTATATATCAAATATTAATTTAGTTATCAAGTGCAATAGATAATATTGCAGAACCCGGGCAATAATATTATCTATTGCACTTGATAACTAAATTAATATTTGATATATACCAATTCTTTTTTTCTGAAAATGCTTACATTTTATATAATTAACCATTTTATCAAAATTTTTGTAAATACCTTGATAAATAACCGAATAAACATGATGTGTTTTTTAGAATAACTGCAAAATTTTAGAATAAAAAATTATGAAAAAATTTCCTCGTACAAAAAATACCACGCCTTATCGGCATCTAAAAGATTATTTATATGGTAGGCATATTTTCAAATATATAATGGATTTAAAACTGGTATTGTCAAAATTTCCTTAAAAAGTGGGACATTTTTCAATATAACTTAGCAGCACTTCAAAACTGTCCAATGTACATTATTCAAATTTCAGTGAACGATTTACAATAGACACATAATTTTTTCAATTTTTTCCGTTCCTCCGTTTTTGAATATTCGCGGTTAAGGTGAGGGGTCAATACATTTGAATAGTCTATTAGTTAGACGCATCTTATCCTACCTTCCATACGCGGTGTACAATAATACATATGACTAATTTAGCGCGCTTTAAAAAAAATCGCTGTTGCCAAACGATACACATTGGGAAAAAAATAATTATATCAAAAACTTTTCTAATGTTTGGGCTACATTTGCTTCACTGTATGTGTATAAAAATTTTCAAAAATAAAAAAGTTTATCGATTGGTGAAAATTGTAATACGTAAAATTCAAATATCTAGTTTTCCTAATTTTTAAATAAATGAAATTGCGAACTGTGTAAAAACCATTAGTACAGTTAAAAGCGCTATTGTGTGTACTTTAATTGAAAAAAAAAACAACGTCGATAGCAACATTAGTTTTGAAGATATGACGATGGAAACAAAAAAAAACACATTTCATTTAAAATGCAATATTTTCCCTTTTTTTTAATTTAAAAAGGTCCAGACCACGAAAAAATGTCGTGAAATACGATTTCATTTGCCCAGTGACATGCTTAACAAAACCTACCATGTTTGACCTGGTTCTACGCCAGAAAAAAAAAAACGGTACGATAGAGTCTCGAATTCGCTCCTCTATTGCCCCTGGCGGTGTCAAAGAAATCTCGATTTCACCGTCAGTATCCATTTATTTAATCATATTAATCTTTTTGAGTAGTACCTAATATTCGTCGCGTCATTTTGGCATTTTACCTCTAAAAAAACAGGTATAGGGTCAAAATTGACTTCATTTTTGTTGCAAAGAGTTCAGAAAGGCATTTAGAAAAAACAGTACCTTTTATTTTTTTGCGGAAATGTTTGGTTTAATTTGTTGTCCAATAATTGGCCAATTTTAATGATCAATTCAGTGGTTACTCGGGGGGTTTTTGGGGTCGCTGTTTACCAATCTGAAGTTCAATTTGGGAAATTCAAAATGGCGGACCGGAAGTCGGGCCATTTTCCATAAGAAATGAGAATGGATATCTTGGCCTGGAAAATCTGTTTTCTAGGTTGATTTGGTAAATTCAAAATGGCGGACCGGAAGTAGTCAATTTATCAAGAAAAACTTGTATCTTTTTCGTTTTCGGGCTGAAAATGAGTACCCAGGGATTTCTGAGGTCACTGACCACGAATCAAAGGTCTAATTTACGAAATTCCAAATAGCGGACTGGAATAACAGTCCATTTCTCCGGAAAATTCATATTTTTTCTTTTTTGCGCTGAAAGTGCGAACTCGGGAGTTCTCGCTATCGCTGATACCGAATCTGATGTCCAATTAGGGATAATTCAAATGGCGTACCGGATGTAGTATATTTTTCTGGAAATACTCGTATTTTTCATACTTCCAACGCAAAAAAGTAAAAAACACGAGGTTTTCCGGAGAGATTGACTGTTTTGTAGGGTCGCTATTTTGAATCTCGTAAATTGGACCTCTGATTCGTAATCAGCGACCTCAAAAACCTCCGAGTAAACATTTTCAGCCCAAAAACGAAAAAAATACGAGTTGTTTCTGATAAATTGACTCTATTTCCTGTCCGCCATTTTGAATTTACCAAATCAGACCTCGAAAACCCCCGAGCACAGATTTTCAAGACCAAAATATCCATTCTCATTTTTTATGGAAAATGGCCCGATTTCCAGCCCGCCATGTTGAATTTTCCAAATTGGACTTCAGATTGGTGATCAACGACCCCAAAGACCCCCGAGTCACCATTTTCGACTAATTTTATGTTATTATGTATAATAACAACATTTTCAATTAATTTAATTAAATTGGCCATTAATATTGGCCAATTATCGGAAAAAAAATTAAATCTAATATTTCCGTAAACAAATAAAAGGTACTATTTTTTCTAAATGCCTTTCTGAACTCTGCAACAAAAATTAAGTCAATTGACCGTGTACCTTTTTTTTAGATTTTTCATGCTAAAATGACGCGACTATATGTAAAATGATTGTAAATAACGTTGAAGTTTAAATCGCACAAATGACGATTCAAATCAATAACAAAATTACTCTTTGACACATGGTCATGGCTTACTAATGAAATAATACAGTTTGTAGGCACGTATATACCGGGTGAGTCACGAATTGCGCTCGCCCCGATATTTCCTAAAATATTTGGAATAGAAAATTGAAATTTGGAGGCCTTATTACACGACTAAAATGCCATCTTTTCAATAAAAAATCAAGTATGGTGCACATCCTGTTTGGCCGGAAATGCCCACAACTTTCGATTTTTAAATGGAACACCCTATATATTTTTACATTTTTGGAATCTAGAGGAAATTTTGAATACAATACATCCATTTTGGTCACTTTTTGATAAACATTAAAAATTTTATTAAAAAATCTATTTCTGAATCCAGAGTGCTGTGGTGCCCAAAATATATTTTACTTTGTGTGCTGCGTTACTATAAAAATAAAAAGAGCAATATGATTGCATTACTTAATTCTCTAGAGGCGTTTAAAATTTTTAAATGTGATTTTTACCCACTAACTCGGTTTTTTTTAAATGGAAATTTAATCGTTCACCAACATTTTTAAATACCTCATTTTCATATGAATCTAATGATACCAAAATTTTGAAAATCCGCTCAGAAATATTTGAGATTTCAGCCAAAATATAATGCAACCAAGCTTTTAGAAACATGCGGCTAATAGATAATAGATTAGTGGGCTTTGGAAACTAAAATGGCACATTTCTGTGTAAATCTGGTAACCTAATAACATTGGAAAAATCATAGTAGCCATTGAATGTAATAAAACAATATCAGCTGTCAGACAGACTCGTGTAGTTATAGGCAATCTTGAGCTATCAAACATTTAATAATTGTGAGCGCAAAGAACGTCACAATTAAGTTTAGCATAGGTATGTGGAGGTAAACACAATTACATCCACAAGGACATTTGCAATAGAATGCGACATCAGTTCGGTTTTCAGAGTTTTATTTAAAGGAACATAAATATCGGGCCTATAAATAAATAAAAATCAATTCCGTTTGAACAATTAAACTTAAACTAGGTAACAGTAGGTATCTTTAAAATAATTAATATAATTAAACCATAAATTGACATTTATAGATATTGTTCAAAATGTCCACCATTTTTTTCTATACACAATTCGGCTCTGCGTACAGTTGCTTGAATGGCTCTACGCAATTCAGCCGGCGTTATTTCATTAAGAGCCCGTACAACTTTATTTTGCAGCTCTTCACGGGGTATAGGTAAACGGTTTCAAAAACAATGTTGGAGATTGCCGCGTGTTGCTAATAGATGATGCTTTGAAAAAAACTTTTACTAATGTAGTTTTTGAGTGTTCATTAAAGTATCTCATCGGCATGTACCATTTGAGTGCTTCCTAGAAAACTTAGAGAGACAACACTTGTCTTTTACTTGTTGCAATTTAGATATTTGAAATTTTTAGTAAAAAGTCACTAACGTGATTTCTTATAAACAACTGACACTTCGGGGGATAATGGATAGCAGTATCCTTGAAGAGTCATACATAATGAGTACATTATTTAACAGTCCTGAATAAAAATATTTAAATATAAAAGTGCTTTGCTTCTTGGTTATTTACATTCCATTGTCTTTTGGATTTATAATACTCAAAAAGGAATAGGCTTTAGACGTCTATAAATGGAGATAATGACGTATTATACCTAAGTCTTTTACGTATTAATATTTTCGCTTTTTCTTCTAATGAAATAAGCAGTTGGAAGGCAAACGTATTTTTAATTATTCCAAATCTATTTAAATTGTCAAGGGTTATTTACCTAAATAAATTGTATTTAAGTTTAGTTGAATAAGCAATTAGAGAAGACAAGTGGGTTTCCATTGTTTATAAAAGTAGTTGCGTTTAAATTGTAAGGTTATCCACATAAGAATCTTCAAGGAAAATTAATTATATCAATACAGTTATGTAATTTTTTAGTATTTTCTTGCCACAAAATATTTCTACAATTTTATTATTTACTCCAAATGTTCTCCGAATGCCAAATAAAAATTAGTTCATTGTACCTACTTTTCATATTGGACACAAATTATAAAAAATGTATGGCAACATACCAACATTGGAAATTAATTGTATTTTTATTAATCAACATCAAAAATTGTTTAAAAAGGCGGAGTTTCTCAATTCGAATAATCTCGATGTCTTTTTTATGTTTGATCAATAACTCTGAATTGGCTTAGGCCATCCATCTCTGTGGCATCTTTTGCAAACTGTGGGTTATATAATGTGGCTTCTCGATGGTGAGCAAAATCTGGAGAACAGTTTTTTTTTATTCGAGAATTTGGCAAATGCGCTAGGGACAAAATCAAATTTCGTCAGAATTGCATTAAAATTGGTAGTCGGGTATCTTGGCAGTAACTGACACTGAATTTTATATCAAAAAGTTAAACATTCAAAATGGCGAGTACAACAGGGTTGCATAAATTTTGCAGATTTAAGATTAAAAATTCAAAACGGGGGATATTTTCTTTGCTATTTAAAAGCTATGTAAGCGGCCACTAAAAAGGGTGAAAAATAATTTTTGGAAAAAATTGAACCACTCTTAAAAATAACGGTCACTAAAAATTATGATTCTACGTCATGAACTTTGTTACTTAATAAAGCAAATAAGAAATGTAGAACATGTTTTTATAGTACGGGAACCCATCGACAAAAGTGGATCGGGCACCTCAGTTGTCGCCGGTGGAGATGTTGTAGGCATCTTTAGATACCATTTTCCCCCCAACAGCTGGTCACGTGACCGCGCCCTCTTCGAGAGAGGCAAAAAACAAAGGGTCGCTTAAATGTTGCCAAAAAAATCTGAAAAAATTCAGGCACATTTTTTGGGCAAATATAAGCATCTTTTGTCTCTTGGTTTTTTTTCCCAAAGTACTTATTCCTTCTCCCGGAAAAAAATAGCAAAAAATTAATTCATAGACTTTGATTAATTGGTTGAGGGTGAAGGAAGCATCTTGGAGAAAAACTCCAAGAGCCAAAATGGCTTATTTTTATCGGAAGAACACGACGGTTTTCGAAATTGTTTTAGACAAAAATAACTTCGGCCAACAATTTCTCTATTTTTTTTTATTTCTTCAGAAAAATCCCAAAAAATTCAGCCATATTCTCCAGACAAAAATAAACAACTTTTGCCTCTTAAACCTTTTCTTTGAAGTGCTTCCTTATCCCGTAAAAAAATTATAAAAAAAAACAATTTTCTTTTTTATTTTTTCCCGGGAGAAAGAAGCACTTTGGAAAAAACATCAAGAGACAAAAGAGGCTTATTTTTGCCCAAAAAATGTACCTGAATTTTTTAAGAATTCTTTGGCAACATTTAAGCGGCCCTTTGTTTTTTGCCTCTCTCCAAGAGGGCGTGGTGACGTGACCTGTCGTTGGGAGTAAACGATACCCACAGATGCCTACAACATCTCCACGAAACAGCGGCAACTGCATGCTCGATCCACTTTTGTCGATGGGCTCCCCTACATTAAAATCGATATTGGATTATTACCCAATATCGATTTTGAGGTTCAATTCATAATTTTTAGTGACAGTTTTTCTGAAAATGGTTCAATTTTTTCTAAAAAATATTTTTTTAAATGACGATCGTTTTCGGATTTTTCTTATTTTAGAAATAATAAGCATAAGCACTAAAGTTGTCTCGCCCTGATAAATTCATGTATATTATTAATTTATGTATATGAATTTATTAGATCTTTTTTTCACACAGTAAAGAGATATTAGATACTAATCTAATTTGCCACATCCAGGAAATAATTAAACTTCCGCAAAAATGAGTCATATGGGCTTATCAGCTTTTAATGGAATTTAATATACAAGGTGATTCAAAATTGTAAGGGTAAATTTCAACAGCCTGTCGCTTGGAATGTTATACAAAGTATTACTTCCACATTCATGTGGTGGAGTAGAAGTATACTAATTGTAAAAAAAAAATCAATTTCTTTTTTTTTTTTAATAGGTTTAGAATGTCACGAAACGTCGAGATTTTAAATTTGAGCGAAAACAATTTTTCTGTCTGTCGGTCTGTCAATCTGTCGGTTTGTAACTTCTTTTGTGCGCACGATTTCTCTGGAACGGTTTAAGATATTGACTTGAAATTTTATAACGAGAACTGGAACTGGATTGTTTTTTCTTCATTATCCGGTGAAGGTTTGGGGGGTAAATAGGAAAAAATAAGTAAAGCAAGCTGGTAAGAGTACAAAAATTTGAGATTTTGTGTATATACTAGACAAGAAGCTAGGGCCTCAGATTTTTTTTAAATATGTCAAATACCGAATTTTTGTTAATGATATAACCCAGTGCAATTTGTTTCATTGACATCTTCTGCTATAGCAATAACAGCCTTACCATATCTGCTTTAAAATAAAAAATAAAATAGTGATAATATCTGTTTTATTTCAACTACTCATTATATATTCAAATATAGATTTACACTAGAAAAAAAATTTACTCTATTACTTATTGTCCACGAGACGGTACCAAAATCACTCTTTTTTTCAGGATATTCAAATGATTCTCCATACATGGTAGATCCAGAAGTCCAAAACATAAGGGTGAAAAATGGAACGCAGCTGACCTTAAAATGCCATCACAAAGGAGTAATTTGGGAATATAAAGTATGTATCTTTTATTATTATTATTTAGGTTTACAAACAGTACCATATAGTTATAATGTAGCTACTTACCTAAGTAGGTAGACAAAAAAGTTTGATCAATATGGTATAGTACTGGGTGTCCATAAAATACTTTCCTGTTTGAAATAATTTTCACATGAAAAGTCATGATATTTTTAATTAAGTAGTAAGAGTACATAATATAATATGTGGTTATCATTTTTTAAGGACAATATTGCCTTCCTTTAAACATACCGGAAATCTAGACTCAAAACTGTAGAAAACTTTTGAGCTTATGTAGTATTAATTTTTAATTTTCTATCTAATTTGATCCTTTAACTTCCTTAAAGTAGCAGGGGAATTGTAAAGTGTACTTTTAAGGATTTCCACAAAAAACTTTGTGGATCAAGGTCTGGTGACTTTGTTGGCCAGCTAATATTCCCAAGCCTGGATATAACCTTTTCAGCACCTAATGCTCTCACCGCTTCCATAGACACCCTGGCATATATGCAATTGTGCCATCCTATTTGTAACTATATCTTATCATTAAAGTATAAAAATTCTTGCAAAAGTCGATTGGATGATAAATAGTGAACATCATGAGATGACTATATTTTAATTTCATTGCAAATAAGTGAACTTTTATTTGATTTTTCAGCCATGCGAGTCGAATTACAAAGGCCTACAATGTGACACGAAGAAATTGGAAGAAATAGACAAAGATAAGGGATCCTGGATTAAACTGAATGTAAATAAAGGTCGCCTCGAAATAAATTCATCCAGCAGGGGTCATAGCGGCTCATATAGATGTTTAGAAAAGGAAGTCGTCAGGAAGATATTTATCGTCGAAATTGTCAGTAAGTATTCGACAGCTTGTGAGAATAGGACTTTAAAGGTTATAATTTTAAGACTAGAATAATAATATTGTCTAAATGTTATTTGTGGCATTATCTTAATTTTTTTCCTTCTTCAATTCTTTGGGACTTCCTGCCACATGTATGTTTTCTTTTTAAGCGGTGCTCGGGGAATCTACAAAATATCACAATTAACCAGTATGTTACTGGCAAATAACCTCTACGCCTGTGACTTTTACGTCAAAGGATCAGTTAAAGGTTGCTTTTTTTAAATAAACAACACAAATAAGTATAAAAACTTGAAATTAATAATTTAAAAAAAGCAACCTTTAACTGATCCTTTGACGTAAAAGTCACAGGCGTAGAGGTTATTTACCAGTAACATACTGGTTAATTGGGATATTTTGTAGATTCCCCGAGCACCGCTTCAAAAAAAAAACATAGGTACATGTGGCAGGAAGTCCCAAAGAATTGAAGAAGGAAAAAAATTAGAATAATAATATCGCAGCAAATGCTAATATAAATATTATATGACCAAAGCATCTGT